>CM050523.1:8310916-8860916 GCA_027563665.1 Antrozous pallidus | reverse complement strand
GAAGTGGGATTACTGGGTCAAATGGGAGTTCCATTTTTAGTTTTTTGAGGAAACTCCATACTGTTCTCCACAGTGGCTGCACCAGTCTGCATTCCCACCAGAAATGCATGAGGGTTCCTTTTCCTCCTCATCCTAGTCAGTCACTTGTCGTTGGTTGATTTTTTGATGATTGTTATTCTGACAGGTGTGAGATGGTACCGCATTGTTTTGATTTGCATCTCTCGGATAATTAGTGGCTTTGAGTATGTTTTCATATGTCTTTTGGCCTTCAGTTTTATTTAAAAAAGATTCTATTTAGGTCTGTTGCCATTTTTTTATTGGATCATTTATCTTCCTTTTATTAAGTTGTATAATTGTGTGTAGATGTTGAAGATTAAACCTTTATTAGTGGTAACATTAGTGGCAAGTATGTTCTTCCATACAGTGTGCTTTCCTGTTGTTTTGTTGATGGTTTCTTTTGCTGAGAAAAAGCTTTTAGTTTTAATGTAGTCCCATTTGTTTATTTTCTCTTTAGCTTCCATTGGCCTAGGAGGGTTATCGGTAAAGAAATTGCTTTGGCATATGTCTGAGATTTCTCTGCCTGTGGATTCCTCTAGTATTTTTGTGGTTTCGTGGCTTATGTTTAAGTCCTGTATCCATTTTGAGTTTATTTTTGTGTATGGTGTAAGTTGGTGCCCTAGTTTCATTTTTTTTGCATGAATTTGTCCAATTTTCCCAACACCATTAATTGAAGAGACTGCCTTGACTCCATTGTATGTTCATGCCTCCTTTGTCAAATATTAATTGAGCATTGTAGTTTGAGTTGATATCTGGGTTCTCTATTCTATCCCATCAGCCTATATATCTGTTCTTGTGCCAGTACCATGCTGTTTTGAGAACAGTGGCTTTGTAATGCAGCTTGAAATTTGGTATTCAGATCCCACCTACTTTGTTCTTCTTTCTCAGGATTGCTATGACTATTTGGGGTATTTTTTTATTCCTGATGAATTTTTGGAGGGTTCTTTCTAGGTCTATGAAATATGCCATTGGTATTTTAATGGGGAGTGCATTGAATGTATAGATTGTTTTGGGTAGTATGGACATTTTAATGATGTTGATTCTCCCAATCCATGAACATGGTATGTTTTTCCACCTGTTTATTTTTTTCTCAATCTCTTTTTTCAGTGTCCTGTAGTTTTCCACGTATAGGTCTTTTACCTTCTTAATTAAGTTTATTCCTAGGTATCTTAATTCTTTTGGTGCGATGGTAAATGGGATTGCTTTTTTAGTCTCTTTCTGTAAGTTCACTATTGGTGTATTGAAATGTCATAGATTTCTTGGCATTAATTTTGTATCCTGCTACATTGCTGAATTCATTTATTAAGTCTTAAATACTTTCTAGATAGAATCTTTTGGGTTTTTTATATACAGTATCATGTCATCTGCAAATAAGGACAGCTTTACTTCTTCTTTTCTAATTTGGATGCCTTTTATTTCTTCTTCTTGTCTGATCACAATGGCTAATACTTCCAGTACTATGTCAAACAGGAGTGGTGAGAGTGGGCATCCCTGTCTTATTCCTGTTCTTAGGGGAAATGGTTTTAGTTTTTGCCCATTGAGTATGATGTTGGGTTTCTCATATATGGCTTTTATTATGTTGAGGTATGATTCTTCTATTTCCACCTTGCTGAGAGTTTTTATTAATACAGGGTGTTGGATTTTATCAAATGCTTTTTCTGCATCAATTGATATGACTTTGTGATTTTAATCTCTCAATTTGTTTATGTGATCTATCATGTTTATTGATTTGCGGATATTGTATCATCCTTGCATTCCTGGTATAAATCCTACTTGGTCATGGTGTATGATCTTTCTGATGTACTGTTGGATTCGATTTGCTAGAATTTTGTTGAGGATTTTGGCATCTATGTTCATGAGATATATTGGCCTGTAATTCTCTTTTATTGTGTTGTCTTTATCTGGTTTTGGTATTGGGGTAATGCTGGCTTCATAGAATGAGCTTAGAAGTGCTTCTTCCTCTTGAATTTTTTGGAATAGTCTGAGGAGTATTGGTTTTAGTTCTTCCTTGAATGTTTGGTAAAACTCCCCTGTGAAGCCATCTGGCTTGGGGCTTTTGTTTGCTGGGAAAATTCTTCCTGGTAGAGTTTTGGAAAGTTGTAATTTTGGAATATGTCCATTTCCTCCAGGTTGTCCAGTTTGTTGGAATTGAGTAGTTCATAGCATTTTTTTAACAATCCTTTATATTTCGGTGGGGTCTATTGTTCTTGCTCCTCTTTCATTTCTGATTTTGTTTATTTGGGTCCTCTCTCTTTGCTTCTTGAGCCTGGATAGAGGTTCATCAATTTTGTTTGGTGAATACAAAAGACCAACAAAACCAAGAGCTGATCCTTAACCAGCTCTTGGTTTTGTTGGTCTTTTGTATTTTTTTTTTAATCTGTATGTTGTTTATCTCCACTCTGATATTTATTATTTCCTTCTTTCTGCTTACACTGGGCTTTTCTTGTTGCTCTCTTTCTAACTCTTTGAGTTGTAAGGTTAGGTAATTTATTACCATTGTTTCTTGTTTTCTTTTTGCAGTAAGCTTGTAGATCTGTGAACTTGTCTCTCAACACTGCTTTCGCTGTGTCCATTGATTTGGATTGTTATGTTTTCATTGTTGTTTGTTGCCATGATGTTTTTTATTTTTTCTTTGATCTCTCTGGTAACCCAGTCATTGTTTAATAGTATCTGTTTAGTCTCCATGTGTTTGATGTTTTGGATTATTCTTATTGTAATTGATTTCCAGTTTTATGCCCCTGTGATCTGAGAAGATGCTTGATATGATTTCTATCTTCTTGAATTTGAAGAGACTTTGCCTGTGACCCAATATATAGTCTATCTTTGAAAATGATCTATGTGCACTTGAGAAGAATGTATATTCTGTGGCTTTGGGGTGAAATGTTCCAAAGATGTCAATTAATTTCATCTGGTCTAGTAGGTCATTTAGGATTGATGTTTCTTAGTTGATTTTTTGTTTAGAGGATTTGTCCAATGGAGATAGTGGGGAATTAAAGTCTCCTACTATGATTGTATTGCTGTCAATCTCTCCCTTGATATCCTCCAGGAGTTTTTTTTTTTTTTTTGTATTTAGGTTCTCCTCTATTGGGTATGTATATGTTTACTAGAGTTGTTTCTTCTTGTTGGATTGCTCCCTTTAGTATTATGAAGTGGCCTTCCTTATCTCTTTTTTATGTCCTTCACTTTGAGATCTCATTTTTCAGATATAAGTATTGCTACCCCAGCTTTTTTTTCATTTCCATTCACCTAAAAAATAGTTTTCCATCCCTTCACCCTCAGTCTGTGTGTGTCTTTTTTTCTGAGGTGGGTTTCTTGTAGACAGCAGATATATGGGTCATGTTTTTTTTTTTTTATCCAATCTGTTACCCTATGTCTTTTGATTGGGTCATTTAGTCTATTTACATTTAAAGTTATTATTGTTAGGTACTTGTTTGTCACCAATTTTATTTTTTACCCCTGTGCTCCTTCTTCGCTTACTATTTTTCTTTTTTTCTAACAGCAGACCTTTTAGCATTTCTTGCATTGCTGGTTTGGTGGTAATAAACTCCGTTAGTCCTTTTTTGTCTGTGAAGCTCCTGATTTCTCCTTCAATTTTGATTGATAGCCTTGCTAGGTATAGTATTCTTGGATTCAGACCCTTCCTTTGCATGACTTAGTATATTTCATTCCATTTCCTTCTGGCCTGATGAGTTTCTGTTGAGAAATCAGTCACTAGTCTGATGGGGGATCCTTTTTAGGTAACTTTCTGAATCTCTCTGGCTGCTTTTAAGATTCTATCTTTGTCATTGGTATTTGTGAATTTAATTATAATGTGCTTTGGTGTCTGTCTTTTGGGGTTTATTTTGCTTGGGACTCTGTGAGCTTTTTGGATTTGTGTAGTTTTTTCTTCTTCACTGTATCAGGGAAGTTTCCTGTCATTATTTCTTCAAACAAGTTTTCTATTCCTTGCTCAGTTTCTGGCACCCCTATCATGCGGATGTTGTTTTGTTTCGTGTTTTCCCAAAGTTCCCTTAGGCTCTCCTGCTTTTTAATTTTTTTTTTCTAGAAGCTGCTCTACTTGAGTATTTTTTCCTACCTTGTTTTCTAGCTCACTGATCCAGTCCTCTGCTTCTTCTAGTCTACTCTTGATGCTTTCTATTGAGTTCTTTACAGCACCAATGTCATTTTTCATTTCTTCTTGGTTCATCATTTCCTCTTTGTTCTTACATCTATTATCGAATTTGTCTTCCATTCTTTTCATCCACCTCATGACCATTTCTCTGATTTCTTTCTTTGACAGGTGGATTGCCTCCAGTTCGTTTACTTCCTTTTCTGGTGATGTCTGCTTTTCTTTCATATGCAGGCTGTTTCTTTGTCTCCCCGTGATCTCTCTTCTCCCAGTGTCTGGTTATGTAGTTTCCTCTCTCCTGTGTTGATTTAAAGGCACAAAATACAACACTACAAGGTACACACAGAAGGCACTGAACACAAATGCATTCACAATATTAATAATCCAAAATAAAGGTGACCACCAGAGAAAGGCAAATTAGAGGACAGGAGATAAAGTAGAAGAGAAAAAAAAAAAGGAGTGCAAAAATGAAATTGGGAAAAGGAAAAAAATGTAAGAGAGAAAAGAAAGAGAGTGAGAAAGAAGATGGGAACAAACTATATATATATGGGGAGAAAAGTCCAATAGAACAAGCACTCATCCCAACACATGCCAGCAACAAGTATCTGTAGATGAATGCAAACTACAAACAACAACTAATATCAAGCAAGGTGAGGGAAAACAGAAGCAAAAAACAAAGTAAACCAAAAACAAAAATGAGAAAGCAAAACAATCTCACAAGCAAGCATACAAAAGTCTATATAATCAACAATCAAGCAAGCAACAAAAAAGGACGGAGAGAAAAAAATTTTTGGATAGTGAAGAAAGAAAAGAGAGGTGTGTATGGACTTGGAGCAGGGGATTGGAAATTGGATATATAAGTAAGATGAAATTTTAATGGGGTAAAAAGAAGGAATAGGACAAATCTAAAGCAGGAATAGGGTAAGAGAAACAGGACAACAAAGGGATAAATGAGGAAGAGAGTGATTGCATAAAGGTAAAGTTGAGATAGAGTAAAATGATGCTAATGGAAAGATGAAAATAGAATGTAGTAAAATAAAGAGAAAATAAAATGACACTTTAGAAAAGGTAAAATAGTAGTAGTAATAAAACTGATTGAAAATAAAAATGTGATAATTAAAAAGGTAAAATGAAGTGAGGTAAACAACTTAGTTTCTTAACTAAAAGATGAAAAAATCAAAATCAAAATGTGCAATATTAATAGTCATTCAGTTCCTTTTGCTCTGTTTGGCACACCTCTTTCCTAGTCAGAACAGTATTGAAGTTCCCTGTGCTCCACTCCTCCTCATTGTTATAATTCAGTCCTGATTTTTAAGCAGGCAGTATGTCTTTATTTCTTATATTCCTTTATTTGTGTTTACACAGAGTCAATTTGTGGTTCAACCCCTGGGTGGCAGTGTTTCTGGATTAACCCTTGTGTCTATAGGTCCTTTGTAGCTAGTGTTTAGATTTTGTTTTTCCTGTGGCATTTAATACCAGTTTGGGGAAATGGGCTGCCCCAGAGCTGGTTCTCTGAGGTTTATTCCCTGCTCTGATCCCCAGGTTCCTGAAAAATAACTTTCCCCTGCTGTCTTTTAGAGTGTCCCCAATTGGGTGATCCTATGTATTGGGCTTAGTAATCAGAAGCAAGAATTTAAAGAGGAAAAAAAAAAGAGCCAGAATAAGTGTGTGAGCTCCAGGGCTGCATGCAAGTCTGCACAGTCTTTTTTCCCCCTTGGGTCCCAGCAGCCGGCACCCTTTTAAAATTCGTAGGCTTTCCTTTTGTGCCCATATCAAAATGGGTTGCTTTTTAGAGTGCCTTCTGTTAGCAGCTCTTCAGACCCCTTCCACATTCATGGACCACACCAGCCCCAACAGCCACGGATTTTTCTAGACGCAGACTTCCCTAGGTTCTTCAGCTCTTGTGCACGTTTCTCTCTCCTGCTGGGACCACAGACCTCACCTTATCCCAGGCAAAATCTGACCTTTCCATGAGGGAGTGTAGAGCTCCTCTGAATCCATGTGTTTGCACCAATTGGGCCCGGTGTTCTGGGGCTCGCACCGTTGGGTGGGTGCCGTAGTTGTAGAGTCCTGGGCTTTTCAGCCTTCTGATAACATCCACTTTCCCCTTTACTGTGGTGCGGTCTCTGTGTCGAGCCGGTCGCTCCAGGAGAGAACCCAGCAGCAGTGAGGGCTGCTTGGTCAGGGGAGTCCTGTCCAGCAGTCCCCACAGTCTCCTGGAGTATAGCTGTCCCTCAACTCACCAACAGACATTCCCTGTGCGACCACACACTCCCCCCTTGTTTTCTCACTCACACACTACCTTGTAGTCTGCCTTCTCGTTGGCAGCCATCTTCTTTCTCTGAGAAAACTTCTTCCAATTTTCTACATTCTTGACAATACTTGTTATCTGGCTTTTTGATTCTACTATCCTAGTGTTTGTGTAGTACTATTTCATTGAGGTTTTGATTTACCTGATGATAATGATGACTAGCATACTTTTTATGTACTTACTAGTGGCCTGGTGCACAAAATTCATGCACATTAAAAGGGAATTTATTAGAGGGAATATTTTAATAATATTATTTGCCCTTTCTCTATAATAGAAGTGCCAGAGATGAAAGAAAATTTGTAAAATGTACATGAAAATCTCCCTTCTGTCAGAGTCTGGAGCACACACAGAACCCAAAATCAAGACCCTGCCCACCTGTGTGCACCTTGTAATCACACAAGACCCAGACCCGGCAGGGTCCCCCCCCCCCCAAGCCCTGTAGGGTAGGGGGTGTAGCCTCAGTCCCCCAGCCTGGTGCTGAGTGGAGGGCACAGCCTCAGGTCCCTCCTCAAGCCCCGCTGGGTGGGGATGCAGCTTTAGTTCCCTTGTCAAGCCCCACCGGGTGGGGGGCATAGCCTCAGGTGCCTTGGCCACGTGCCAGGGTGGACAGGGGGTGCAGCCTCAGGTTTCCCCGGCCCCAGTGTGAGGGTAGGAGGGTGTGATGACAATTTGCATATTAGCTCTCTGTCAGACATTCCTCAAGGGGTCCCACATTGGAGAGGGTGCAAGCTGGGCTGTGGGACATCCTCCCACCCCCCCCTCCCGTGCACGAATTTTGTGCACCGGGCCTCTAGTCTATACTAATAAAAAGGTAATATGCAAATTAGCTGGGATGCCCTCATGCAACAACCAAACCGCAGGCTGCATGGGGTGACCAGGCTGCTAGGGGGACCTGTGAGCTGTGACCAAAGGATCGATCAGCAGGATGTGTGGAGTGACCAGATTGGCAGCAGGGCCAGTGAGGGAAGACCAAACAGCCAAATAGACTGCGTGGAGTGACCAGGCCGGCAGCAGGGGCAGTGAGGAGCAACCAACGACTGAACAGCCAGCTGTGTGGGTTGACCAGGCCATTGCGGGGGAGTGAGGGGCAACCAAATGACCAAAAAGCAGGCTGTGTGGGGAGACCAGGTCAGTAAGGGGGCCAGTGAAGAGCAACCAGTTTGGCACAGGGGCAGCTATAGGCGATCAGGCTGGCAGGCAGGTGAGCAGTTAGGAGCCAGCAGTCCTGGATTGCGAGAGGGACCTCGACCAGCAGTCGGACATTACCTGAGGGGTCCTGGATTGGGGAGGGTGCAGGCCAGGCTGAGGGACCCCTCACCCATGCACGAATTTTGTGCACCAAATCTCTAGTCTATATAATAAAGAGAAAAGATGCAAATTGACTGTCACACCATCACAAAGGTGGAGGCACCTTCAGCGGAGGCGGGGTTTCTGTAACACAAGATGGCTGCACCCACAGTGGAGGTTGAGTTCCTGTAATGAGCCTAAAGGAGCAATCAGCAGGGACCTGAGGCTCTGTGGTGCTGGGCTGGGGCAAGGGACCTGAGCCTGCGACCCCATCCCAGTGGGGCTTGACAGAGAACCTCAGGCCGTGTACCCCCGCCCCTGGCATCAGGCTAGGGGACCTCAGGCCATGACCCCTGCCCACCGGGCGGGGGGGGGGGGACCTCAAGATGTGCCCCTGCCCTGGTGCTAGGCTGGGGGATCTCAGGCCATGCCCCCAACCCCATGGTTGGGGGATCTGAGGCTTTGCCCCCTGCCTGGCACCAGGCTGGGGGACCTGAGTGTGTGCCTATCGCCCCAGCACCAGGCTGGGGGACCTGAGTGTGTGCCTATCGCCCCAGCACCAGGCTGGGGGACCTGAGTGTGTGCCTATCGCCCCAGCACCAGGCTGGGGACCGGAGGCTGCGCTCGCTGCCCGGCAGGGCTTGACAGGGGACCTCAGGCCACGTCCCCTGCCCAGCAGGACTTGATGGGGGACCTTAAGGTACACCACCTGCCCTGATGCTGGGCCAGGGGTCCTCAGGCTGTCTCCCCCACCCCAGTGCCAGGGTCCTTGAGGCTGCGCCCTCTGCCCAGCAGGGCTTGACAGCGGACCTGAGCCTGTGCCTCCCCATCCAGCAGGGCTTGATGGGGGACCTGAGGCTGCGCCCCCCACCTGGTGCTGGGCCAGGGGATCTCAGACCATACCCACCACCTTAGTGCTGAGCCGGAAGACCTCAAGCTGTGCCTCTTGCCTGGCAGGGCTTGACGGGGGAACTGAAGGCACGCCCCCCACCCCCCCCCCCCAGTGCCGGGCTGGAGAACCTCAGGCTGCACCACCCACCCTGGGACCTGTGGCCACACCCCCCGACCCATACCTGAGGGTGTGCTGGGGGAACTGAGGCTGCACCCCCCACCTGATGTGTGCCAGGGGACCTTAGGGTTGCACCCCCTGCCCAGCAGGGCTTGACAGGGGACATGAGGCTGAGCCCGCCCCCACCAGACGGGGTTTGACGGGGGCCCTGAGGCTGCATCTCCCCTCCCAGCACCGGGCCAGGGGACCTCAGGCCGCGCCCCCCATCCAGGCCCTGAGGGTATGCTGGGGCACCTAAGGCTGTGCCCCCCCCCACCCGGCGGGGCTTGATGGGGGGACCTGAGGCTGCACTGTCGCCCAGCCCAGCGGGGTTTGACGGGGTGGGGCCAGCCCGGTCTGGATCTTGCCCAATGGTGGTGGCACCAGCTGGGTCTGGGTCTCGCATGATTTTGAGGTGCACATGGGTGGGTGGGGACTTGACTCTGGGTCCCTTGGCACACCCCAGACTCTGATAGGAGGAAGATTTTCATACACATTTTACTAATTTTCTTTCATCTTTGACACTTCTATCGTAGAGCAAGGGAAAATAGCAATATTAAAATATTTCCTCTAATTAATCCCCCTTTAATGTGCATGAATTTCATGTACTGGGTCACTAGTCCTATCTAATAGAGTAACATGCCAGTGTGGCCATACCTTGGCTCCTGATTGGCTATACTACCAGCCAATCAGGAGCGGGGGCGGGGACAAGCGGCGCCAGCGCCCGGCCCTGGGGGCGGAGACAAAGCTGCAGCGGGCGGCAAGCGCCTGCCCTCGGGGGCTGAGATGAGGTGGTGGCAGCCTGACACTCTAGCAGACCAGAGAAGACTGAAGGCTCGGCTGGAGTGAAGCCTCCAGCGGCCAAAGCAAAAACGGAAACAACAGCCAGAGGGAAGGCCTGGGTCCCAGGTTCCAGAGGAAAACTGGTCCTGGCAGCCAGGGGAAGGAAAGCCTATTGCATGAATCTTCATGCAATGGGCCTCTAGTATTTAATAAAGGAATTTGGTAATGTAGCAGGATACAAAATTAACACCCAGAAATAGATAGCATTTTTATACATCAGTAATGAGTGCTCAGAAACTAAACAAACAATCCTACTTGCCACAGCAACAACAAAATTAAGATACCTGATAATAAACTTTGCCAAAGAGGTAAAAGAGTTGTACTTGGAAAACTACAGGATGATGATAAAATGAGATAGAGGAAGATATAAACAAATGGAAGAATATACTCTGTTAATGGATTGGTAGAATTAACATCATTTAAATGTCCATATTACTCGAAGCAATTTATAGATTCAGTGCAACCCCTATTAAATTACCAACAGTATATTTCACAGATCTAGAACAAATACTCCAAAAATTTATGTTGGTACCAAAAAGATCCCTAATAGCTTCAGCAATGTTGAGAAAGAAGAACAAAGTTGGGGTGATCACAGTACCAGATATGACCTTATACCAGTGATAGGCAACTTTTTGAGCTTGATGTGTCAGAATTTGCCAAAAAACTGAGCATAATTTGGGTGGTGTGTCACTTCGAGAAAAAAACCATACTTTTCTGTATGTGACCACATGTGGCCGCGTGTCACCGAAAATGGCTACCTGTGTCAATGCTGACACGTGTGTCATAGGTTCACAATCATGTCCTTATACAGTCACTGTAATTAAAACAGCCTGATGTTGGCACAAGAACAGACATATAGACTAATGGGACAGAATAGAGACCCCAGAAATCAAGCCATTATGCTCAATCAATATTTGACAAAGGAGGCAAGGGTAGACAATAAACTCACAACAGTATTTCAGTAAATGGTGTTGGGAAATTTGGACAGACTACCAACTTACACCATACACAAAAATAAACTCAAAATGGATAAAGTAACTTAAATGTAATACATGAAATCATAAAAATCCCAGAAGAAATCATAGGCAGCAAAATCTCGGACATCTCTCATAAGTATGTGTTTGCAGATACATCTCGTAGGGCAGAGGAAACTAAGGATAAAATGAACAATGGGACTACAAAATAAAAACCTTTTGCACAGAAAAAGAAACCATCAACAAAATGAAAAGGGAATCCACTGTATGGGAGAAAATATTTGGCAATGATACATCTGATAAACTTAATTTCAAAATATATAAGAAACTCATACAACTTAAAAGGAAGATGAAGAATCCAATTAAAAAATAGGCAAAGGATCTATATAGACACTTCTCCAAAGAGAACATACAGATGGCCAAGAGACATGAAAAAATGCTTGAAGTCACCTATGCAAAATAAAATGACAATGAGGTATCACCTCACATCTGTCAGAATGACTACCATCAACAAATCAACAAATGACAAGTGCTGGAGAGGATGTGGAGAAAGGAAACGCTAGCACACTGCAGAGGTGATGCAGACTTGCAGCCACTGTGGAACACAGTATGGAGGTTCCTAAAAAAATTAAATATGGAACTGCCATGTGACCCAGTAATCTCCCTTCTAGGCATATATCCTAAGAAACCCAAAACACCAATCAGAAAGAATGTATGTAGCCCTATCTTCATAGTAGCACAATTGGTTTGTTTTTTTTTAAATTTCTTTTTATCTTTATTCAGTTTCTGAATTACATTGTTCCCCCTTTTTTTATCCCCCTATAGCTCCCCTCCACCCTGTACCCATCCCACCTTCCACCCTCACCTCCCCCTCTCCACTGTCCTCTCCCATTGCTGCAAGGTTTTTGTCCAGTCTCTTGATGTACTTCCCACAACCCTTTTCTCCCCAAGAGTTGTCAGTCCATTCCCTCTCTATGTCCATGGTTCTGTTATATTCACCAGTCTATCCTGTTCATCAGATTCTTAATTCACTTGATTTTTGTATATATTTGTTGATAGATGTGTATTTGTTGTTCATAATTTATATTTTTACCTTTTTCTTCTTCCTCTTCTTAAAGAATATCTTTCAGCATTTCGTATAATATTGGTTTGGTGGTGATGAACTCCTTTAGCTTTTTCTTATCAGCGAAGCACTTTATCTGACCTTCAATTCTGAATGATAGCTTTGCTGGATAGAGTAATCTTGGTTGTAGATTCTTGCTGTTCATCACTTTGAGTATTTCTTGCCACTCCCGTCTTGCCTGCATCGTTTCTGTTGAGAAATCCGCTGACAGTCGTATGGGTGCTCCCTTATAGGTAACCAACTGTTTCTCTCTTGCTGCTTTTAATATTCTCTCTTTGTCTTTTGCTCTTGGCATTTTAATTATGATGTGCCTTGGTGTGGTCCTCTTAGGGTTCCTATATATTGGGGTTCGGTGCGCTTCTTGGACCCCCAAGTCAACCTCTTTCGCCAGGTGTGGGAAGTTTTCGGTCACTATTTCTTCAAATAGGTTTTCATTGTCTTGCTCTCTCTCTTTTTCTAGCACCCCTGCAATATGGATGTTGGTATGCTTGAGGTTGTCCCAGAGGCCCCTTACACTATCTTCAATTTTTTGGATTCTTTTGGTTTCTTGCTTTTTCAGCTGAGTGGAATTTACCTCTTTGTATTTCAAACCTTTAACTTGATTCTTGGGGTGCTCTAGAGTACTTTTAGGTCTTTGTATAATATGTTTTATTTCAGTCAGTGTATGCTTAATTTCTGGTTGGTCCTTTTTCATATCCTTGAGAGTCTCCTTCATATCCTTGTAGGTCTCGTTCATTTCCTTGTAGGACTCATTCATTTCCCCGTTGGTCTTGATCATTTCCTTGCAGGTCTCGTTCATATCCTTGAGGGTCTCGTTCATTTCTTTGTAGGTCTTGCTTATTTCCTTATAGGTCTCGACCTTTTCTACGAGCCTCTTGAAAAGCCTTATAACCATGGTTTTGAACTCTATGTCTAGTCATCTTTTTTCCTCCATTTCTTTCACACCTGGTTTCTTTCCATGTCTCTGCATGGTGGCTGCTTTATTTGGTAGATGTCCTCTAAGGGTCAGTAGCTCAGCCTTCCCAGTTACCTGAGGTGGGTACTCTTACTGTAATCCTTTATGGGTTGTACAGTATTTTGGAAGTTAAGCCCAGCTTGTTGTTGTTAGCCCTAGAGGGTTGACCTCCAGGCCAATTGGCTGTGAAGGGAGGACTGGTGTTCAGGTTGGATGGGCGGAGTCTCTGAGCTGAGCAGGCAGCCTCAGCGTCAGCTATGTCCTATGCAGCGCTGACACGCGGGTCTCTGTTGGGTGGTAATTGTTGCAGGCACCTCCAAGAGAAAGCCTCTAGTCTCTACCCCTTGCCAGACAACTCTACCTCCCCCAAATGAGTCTGCACACCCAAAGGCTCGCCCAGGGTTGTAAAACAAAGCAGTCCGGTGGTCTCTGGGACCAGGGGGCAAGTCGCCAGGGAGCAAATTGCGCATCTGTGCTGTCGCACACTTTTCGTGCGCAAACTGCTTTTCCAAGCATCCTGCTTTCTCCTCAGACTAGGAGACCTCTGCCGCGCCCGGTTTCCAGGGTGCGTACCCCGGACCTTGGACCTCGCCTGGCACTGGGGAATCTGCAGTGGAACGTCTCCACATACCTCGGATCTCGGACCTCGCCTGGCGCTGGGGAATCCATCCAGTGGGACGTCTCCGCCTTCCCCATTGGAGAAATCCAGCCGGGATTGCTGCTGCCAGCCCTACAGCCCGCGCGCGCGGCCACGGCTCCTAACCTCTGTTTCCACGCGTATCTTCAAGGCTGCGCTCTGCCGCTCTTCTGAGTCTCAGTGTCCCACCTTTACTTTTATTTGTGGAGTTTTCACTCGGCCAGCTGTCCGGTGATTCTAGGTGATGTTTGTTTTGTTGTAGTTTTTGAATTGTTGTGCGGGGCAGAACAGTAGGTGTTTACCTATGCCGCCATCTTGGTTGCTCCTCTCCCACAATTGGTAATAGCTAAGATCTGGACACATCCCAAGTGCCCATCAGTAAATGAGTGGATAGAAAAATTGTGGTACATTTATACCTTGGTATATGTAGCAATAGAAAAGAAGGTTCTCTTACCATTTGAGACAGCATGGTAGGAACTGGAGAGTATTATCCTAAGTGAAATAAGCCAGTCGGAGAAAGACAAGTATCACATCATCTGACTTATTTGTGGAATCTAGGGAACAAAATAGATCTAGAGACACAGAAGCATGGAATAAGACTGTTGAATCTCAGAGGGAAGGTGGGAATTAGTGGGTGGGAAGTGATCAATGAAAGATCTTATATGCATATATGGACACAGACAATAATGTGGTGGAGGCTTGGAGTGGGGTGTAAGGGCAGGCTATAAGGGGCAGTGGGAGAAGACAGGGCACATAAGTAATACTTTCAACAATAAATGTATTTTTTAAAAAGACTGTACCCAGCTTTGCACAATGGCAGCATCGGAGCCAATGAAGTGTATCTGAGGCGTGATTGTTGCTACAAAAAAAAAAAAAAACTATACCCATTATGAGAGTCTATTGAGGGTTAATGTATTTCAACAACAAATATTTCTTTTAAAGAGACTGTAACTATTATTATAGTGTATTGAATTAGACAAGAGCGAAGCCAGCCAGCTAGAGATAAAAAATTAAAATAAAATGAATAGGATTCAGAGAGGGAGAAACCAAGATGGCGGCATAGGTAATTACCTAAACTGCCGCCTTGCACAACAATTTAAAAATTACAACTAAAAGACGGTCACCGTTCAGAACCACAGGAAAGCTGGCTCAGTGGAAATACTACAACTAGAAGGAAAGAGGAAAGCACATTGAGACTCAAAGGAGGTACAGAAGGCTGAGGTATGGACACATGTGCACGGAGAGTACGGGTGGCTGAGTGCGCAGCTGTTTTTCTAAAGCAGGAGGGAGACGGAGGCTCCCGACTGCACTGGACTCCAGCCCCAGGCAAGACTCTGGGAAACCAGACTCACTTCTCTTTCTGACAATCTGGACCGCCAGGAAAAGAGAAAGCACACTGAGACTCGGGAGCAGCAGAAGGCAGAGGTCCAGAGGCGCGTACACAGAGAGGATTGCTGAATGCATGGTCGGCTGAGTGGGTGGCTGGCTTTCTAAAGCGGAAGGGAGACGGAAGCTCCCAACTGCGCTGAACTGGGCAAGTTTCTGGGAACTCAGAGTCATTTGGGGAGAAACTGGACTGTCTGGCAGCTGGTGAAACTCGAGGGTGGCTTTCTCTCAGAGGTGCTTGCAGCGATTACCAAGGGACACTGAGACCCAGGGGCCTCATAGGACAGGGCTGATGGGAAGCCAAGGCTTTCAGCTCCGCCCTGAAACTCTGCCCCATCCAAGCTGAGCACAGAGGCTTTTGTAATTTTGCAAGTATTGTCCCAATAAGGGTGTCTCCAGCACAAAAGTTCTTCCAGTGTAGATACAGCCAGTTGGCCTGGAGGTCAATTCCTCCCAGTGATACCAATAGCAATCAAGGGTTAACTACAACAAGGGTGAGCACACAGTCCAGAAAGGGGTGCATCAAGAAAGTCTACCTCAGGTAAGCGGGGAGGCTGAGCGACTGGGCCCTATAGGACATCTCCAAACAAAGCTACTCCACCAACTTGGGGAAGCAGCAAAAATTCGGAGACAAACAGATCACAAGTGAAAGAAATGGAGGAAAGCAAATAATTGGATATAGAGTTCAAAACCACGATTATAAGGTTTTTCAAGAATTTCCTAGAAAAGGCCGATAAATTTAGTGAGACCCTCGAGGATATGAAAAAGGACCAACTAGAAATTAAACATTTACCGACCGAAATAAAAAAATATTATACAGAGACTTAACAGCAGACCAGAGAACTACAAGAATCAAGTCAAAGATTGGGAAGAAAAAAAAAAGCCGCCACTCAAGTGGAAAAACAAAAAGAATACAAAAATTTGAAGATAGTGTAAGGAGCCTCTGGGACAACCTCAAGATACCAACATCCGAATTATGGGAGTGACAGAAGAAGAGAGAGTGCAAGGTACTGAAAACCTATTTGAAGAAATAATGCCCGAAAACTTTCCCCACCTGGTGAAAGAAATAGACTTAAAAGTCCAGGAAGTGCACAGAACCCCGAACAGAAGGAATCCAAAGAGGACCACACCAAGTCACATCATAATTAAAATGCCAAGAGCAAAAGACAATATTAAAAGCAGCAAGAGAAAAACAGTTAATTTCCTATAAGGGAGCACCCATACGATTACCAGCTGATTTCTCAACAGAATCTATGCAGGCCAGAAGGGAGTGAAAGAAATATTTAAAGTGATGAATAGGGTTTCCTGAGAGAAGCCAAGATGGCAGCATAGGTAAACATCTAAACTGCTTCCTCGCACAACAATTTCAAAACTAACTAAAAGACAAAATGTCTATCACCTAGAACCATGGGAAAGCTGGCCGAGTGGAAGTTCTGCAACTAGAAGGAAAGAGAAACGAGCATTGAGAACTGCACAAGTGCTGAAAGGCTGACATACGGAGGCACACAAACCGGGCTGGCGACGGGCGACTTTGGGCGCTGCTTTTGTTAACCCGAATGGAAAAAGCTCCTGATTACTCTGCACTCCAGTTTCTGGGGAGACGCTGGCAACCGAGACTCCTATGGGGAGAAGCTGGATTGTCTGCTATTGGGTCGGAAAGTGAGGTTGGCTCCCTTGCACAGGTGCACGCAGTAATCATTGTTAACTGCCCGGGGGCACAGGACCTGGGGACTTGGAAACGCAAAGATGCAGAGAGGGCTGACTGACAGCCATCCCTGTTTGCCATGCCCTCGCCTACTCACTCCCTGAGACTCCACCCCGCACAATCTGTAAACTTGCCTGAGCTGTGTGCAGCGGCATTTGCATATAAATATCCTGCCCTATTGCAGCTTAATCTAACAAACTTAAGCTCTGGTCAGACAGCTCCAAAACCTCCAAACCCCAAGCAAAGAGGAGAAAACTGTAGTTCTCACTGTAGCTCCTGCTGGTTTGTCTCAGATAGTACCTGACCTGCACTCCATTGGAGATGCAGAAGCTAGTGTATCCTAGAGGTCAGTGTGAGATGACACTAGGGTTCAACTACTCACATCCGTAAGTGACAAATTCAAGTGGCACACTCAGTGAGCACCAAAGCCCCACTGAAGCAAGTCCTGCCCCATAGACGTATCTCCAGTACAGCAGTTCTTCCACTCCATCAACACAGAGAAGCAGCCAAAATGCAGAGACAAATAAACGTCACGAATGAAAGAAATGGAGGAAAGCAGACTACTGGACATAGAGTTCAGGACCACATTTATAAAGTTACTCAAGAATCTTCTAAAAACCACTGAGAAACTTGATGAGACCTTTAAGCACCTTAATGAGAATACCAAGAAAATGGAAAAGGACCAGTCAGAAATTAAGCATACACTGTCTGAAATAAAGAATATATATATATATATATATATATATATATATATATATATATATATGTTAAACGATAGATCACAGGACCCCAATAATCAAATCAAAGATCTGAAATATGAGGAGACAAAAAACACCAACCAGAAAAACAAAAAGAAAAAAGAATCCAAAAATATGAAGATAGTGTACAGAGCCTCTGGATCAGCTTTAAGCATACCAACATCCGAATTATTGGGGTGCCACAAGAAGACAGCAGTGAAAACCTATTAGAAGAAATAATCACAGAAAACTTTCCCTACCTGGTGAAATAGACTTACAAGTCCAGGAAGCACAGAGAACTCCAAACAAGAGGAATCCAAAGAGAACCACACCAAGACACATCATAATTAAAATGCCAAGGGCAAAAGACAAAGAGTCTTGAAAGCAGTAAGAGAGAAACAGTTGGTTACCTACAAGGGAGTACCCATACTACTGTCAACTGATTTCTCAACAGAAACTATGCAGGCCAGATGGGAGTGGCAAGAAATATTCAAAGTGATGAATAGCAAGAACCTACCACCAAGATTTCCCAGCAAGGCTATCATTCAGAATTGAAGGTCAGATAAAGAGCTTCACAGACAAGAAAAAGCTAAAGGAGTTCATCACCACCAAACCAGGATTATATGAAATGCTAAAGGGTATTCTTTAAGAAGAGGAAGAAGAAGAAAAAGGTAAAGATAAAAACTGTGAACAACAAATAACAACAAATATATACCTACCAACTAGTGAATCTAAAAATCAAGTGAGTGAAAAATCTGATGAACAGCCTCAGCTTGTTTGACTCAGTGGATGGAGCATTGGCCTGCGGACTGAAGGGTCCCAGGTTCGATTCCAGTCAAGGGCATGTACCTTGGTTGCGGGCACATCCCCAGTTGGGGGTGTGCAGGAGGCAGCTGATCGATGTTTCTCTCTCATCTATGTTTCTGACTATCCCTCTCCCTTCATCTCTGTAAAAAATCAATAAAATATATTTATTTTAAAAAATCTGATGAACAGAATGGACTGGTGAATATAATAGAATCAGGGGCATAGAAAGGCAATGGACTGACAATTATCTGGAGGAAAGGGGTGTGGGGGTTGTGGAAAGAGACTTGACAAAAATCATACACCTATGGATGAGGACAGTGGGGGGAAGGTAAGGGCAGAGGGTGGGGTGGGAACCAGATGGAGGGGAGCTTTTGGGGGAGAAAAAGAGGAACAGTTTTAATAATCTAAACAATAAAGATGTAGTAAATTAGAAAGAGAAAGAAAGAAAAGGAAGGAAGAAAGAAAGAGAAAGAAAGAAGGAAGGAAGGAAGGGAGGGAGGGAGGGAGGGAGGGAGGGAGGAAGGAAGGAAGGAAGGAAGGAAGAAAAATGGGTTTCAACTAGGATCATCTTACATTTACCTGATTAAGTTTTTAGGGATCCAGAATGTGATCGAAGTCTGCCCTAGGGAAATCTTTGCAGAATAAGAAGTACAGAGGAAACATTTAGCCCATACAAATTAATAGTTATGCTATATAAGTGGTTATATTCATTACATCATCTACATATATAGAAGCCTAAGTCAGTGGTCTGCAAATTGCGGCTTGCAAGCCACATGTTGCTTGCGCGCCCAGTTTGCCAACCATTGGCCTAAGTGACTGGCCAACCATTCAACCATCTGACCAGTAGCTATAATGTGCACTGACCACCAGGGGACAAATGCTCAACATAGGAACTGCTGAGGTGCGGTGACTTGGCAGTTGTGTTTCTTTGGTTACGCACCCAGAACCAGAGAAGAGGAAGCCCAATTCCAGGGCGTATCACCTGAGAACCACCTTTTTGCAATCTGGCACCTCTTGGGGGATGTCCAAGAGCTGGTTTAGGTTTGATCCTTGCAGTCCAGGCCAAGGGATCCCACCAGTGCACGAATCCGTGCACTGCGCTTGTAGTTAAATACATTATCATCAGTTTCAATGCCTCATTTCTGTCTTTTTACATCTTTATATTTGTTTGTACCTTTTGAGAAAGGATTAGTATTATTCTTGAAGTGTTAATTTTAAAAAAACGTTTGTCTTTTTCTCTCTAGCTTTAATTTCTAAAGTACTCACATTTCTGACAGACACTAAGAGCACACTTATTATTGCTTTGTTATATAGCTCATCAGGGATCCCTTTTATTCTCTGTTCTGTCTTATGCTGTTTGTTGTATTTTTTTAGAAATACTCTGATAACTTTTGGGTTTGCTTCTAGAAAAACTGATTGCTTATCAACGAGAATTTCTTGCTTTGAAAGAACGTCTTCGGATAGCTGAACATAGAATCTCACAGCGCTCTTCTGAATTAAGTGCCATTGTACAGCAGTTCAGGCGTGTAGGAGCAGAGACAAATGGAAGTAAGGATACATTGACTACATTTTCAGGTAAAAATTATATTTTTAGTTTTATAGGAAGATTATATTTTCAGAAGGTTATGTGAAATATTTTATTTGAAAGTTATAGAGTAGCTTATCAGCTAACATTTGTTACCCTTTTTAGATAGATAATCATCACAGAAATTTTTCTATAATGATAAATTATAAAACAGTTTTTATTAATTTAAGAGAGTAATAAGTTAAATTTCAGTTGTGCAGGTTTCATTGATAATAGTGTTTTATGTTTTTAAAATCATATTCAAAATGAGATAAAAATTTAATTTTGCATTTATACATGTTCATGTTGTGACTTGAGGGTGGACCTCACATGGTCTCTGGAGAATCTTTGAGTTCTTTGAAGCAATTCATGCTCTTGGATCTGACTCATAAGAAAAAAATATTAAATTTCATAATGGATCCTTTTAGAGATATTTGACATTTTCTCTGAGAACTTCTGGTTAGAATATGATGAGTGCCAATCATCTCTCTGTTTCTGTACCATTTTTATTCTAATAATCAAGTTGATATATGTGTATAATCAGTTGCTTTCAAATTTACATACTATTTCAAGATTAATGTACTTTTTACTTAACATAATCTGTTCTAATTTTTTACCATTAATTTCTCTTGTCTTAAGATTCACTATCTTACCTTACTTTAAAAATTTCATGCTTAATCATTTTCCCTTCTGATTATGAAATTGTATTATGGGACATTTACATTTAAAATTATGGAATGGTAACCTAACCAGATTGGCTCAGTTGGTTGAGCGTCCTGTCATCCTGTGTATTGAGTGGTTGCTGGTTCGATACCTGGTCAAGGCACATACCTGAGTTGCAAAGTTTGATTCCTGTTTGGGCACATACAGAAGGCAACCAATTGATGTTTCTCTCTCACATCAGTCTCTCTCTCCCTCCCTTCCTTCTTTTCTTTCTTTTTTTTTTTTTTTTAAATATATTTTATTGATTTTTCACAGAGAGGAAGGGAGAGGGATAGAAAGCCAGAAACATAGATGAGAGAGAAACATCGACCAGCTGCCTCTTGCACACCCCCTACTGGGGACGTGCCCGCAGCCAAGGTACATGCCCTTGACTGGAATCGAACCCAGGACCTTTCAGTCCACAGGCCGACGCTCTATCCACTGAGCCAAACCGGTTCGTGAGTGAGGATTAAAAAAATAATAAATTAAAAATAAATATAAGTATGGAATGGTACAGATAATAAAAATAAATCACCCATAAGTTTTCTGCCAAATGAGTTCAGTTAATTTTTTTGTTTCTGTCTAGTCTTTTTTTTTATGAATATATTTCTTCAAAATTGTTATTATTATAGCCTGACTTTTACTCTTGAAATTATGTATTAGAACTTACTGTGTCATTGAATATTCTCCAAAAATACCATTTCTAATGTCTGTATAATTTGTCAGGTAATCATTTCCTATAATATATTAAACACTTTCTAATAATTAGGCAAATAGACTTTTCTGAGTGATTTTTCTGCCCCAGTTTATAGCTCTGTGATAAACATCTTTGCATATAAACCAATCACACTTCTGGTAGCTCTTAAAGTTATTTTCATTAGATTAAGCCTTTCTTAAAAACAAGATCTATGTTTTGATGAACATTGATTTTTAACAACACAGCACAGTGGCTCCAGCAAAATAGATAATCATTAAATACTCATTGAATGCATGAAAGTTAAATTCCTAAAAGGGAAGTTATTGAATAACAGGACAGAGGTGTTTCAGAGATTTTGATGTTTTTCTGAATAGCCGAAACATTTATCACCTTATCATCAAAATTTAATGTCATTATTTAATTTTATTGCAAAAGCATCTTTTTCACTTCAAATGGAGATCCGATTTACCAAAGTATGAAATTAGGAAAGGAAATTCTTTAGTGCTAGTTTTTATGAATTTTATTGCTATATTTGTAAAAACTGCAATATCTATAGGTAAGGTGTCTTGTATAATAATCATACTTCTGTGTTTCAGATAATACCCTAAAGCTATTAAAGGAGTTAACAGGCAAAAAATCTCTTCACGTGCCAAGTATTTATTATCATTTGCCTCATTTATTGCAAAATGAAGGAAGCCTTCAACCTGCTGTGCAGATTGGTAATGGAAGAACAGGAGGTATGTTTATTTGATTTCTTATTGTGGTTGTACTACTAGTCTTAATGTGTGTATTAGAGTATTACATTGTCTGTTAGAAGTTTGGCAGGTCAAAGAATAAAAATTATTTTCTGTGCATAGTAACTTAGGACTCATTCTAAAGTTTATGCTGAGAGAGTTGGGCATTTTTCTTCATAGACCAGATTAGTAGAGCTGAGAAGGAGCATGAGAAATCTAGTTCAAGCTCCATCTCTAGGCAGAAAAATGTTTAAACTTTATTGCCAATCCTCCCCCGAGGATATTTTATCCCCGTTGATTTTTAGAGAGAATGGAAGGCAGAGGTAGAGAGAGAAACATTGATGTGAGACACATGGTTTGGTTGCCTCTTGCATGCACCCTGAGCCTGCAACCTAGGTACGTGTGCCCTTGACCAGAATCAAACCCAAGACTCTAACCATTTAAGCAAACCAGCTATGGTAAAATCTTTGCCATTTTTTATTTCGAATATTAAAATTAATCCATATCCTGACCCTCCCACAGCATTTCCAGAGGAGGTGCTAACTCTTAAAAGAATGTGTTCAGACTATAATTTAAGAAATATTTACAATTTAAGAAATATTTTTTAGAAGGTACTAGAGTGTAGCATACTCAAAAGTATTTTTTAGAACATTGATCTTTATTTCTGAAGTTGATATTTGTATCTCTCCCTTTAATAATCACTGTTTAGGTAGATGCCTTAAGCCATTTAGTGAATTTGTTGGTTTAGACTTCACTAATCATTAATAAAAATACTGAAGGAAAGTACAACTGTTTTTAAAGTCATTTAAAACTGTAGAATCACAAATATATTCTTTTATAGTAGTCTGTTTTTATTATGATTATGACATTCTGTTCCTTTTGAAGATACACTTTTTCCATCCATTTACTTATAACTTTATCCATCTTAAATAAAATGAAGTCTTGGCCAACCAGCTTTTCTATAGTTAACATTCTTTTTGTTGTTGTTAATCCTCACCCGAGGATATTTTTCCATTGATTTTTTAGGGAGAATGGAAGAGAGAGGGAATTATAGAGAGACACATCGATGTGAAAGAAACACATCAATTGGTTGCCTCTGACCAGGGCCAGGGCCCAAGGAGCCTGCATCCAAGGTGCATGCGCTTGACCGGGATCTAACCTGGGACCCTTTGGTCCACAGGCCCAAGCTCTATCCACTGAGACAAACTGGGAGAGCCAATTAACATTCTGATCAAGCTGACACTATTTTTGGGAAATAGAAAAATAAGACAACTCGAAGAAAAACAAGAAAATCCTCACATTTACTTAAAAAAAACCAAACTTTTCTCTTAAGTCCTTAGGCAATAGTTCTTAACACATTTAGAGTACCAGAACCCTTTCAATAGCTTAGGAAGGCTGACTTCTACTTTAAAAATGCACATAGAAAAAGTAAATTTGTATGTAATTTCTGGGATTTTATGGAACCCAAAAACCTAGTTTGGGACTTTATACTAAGAACTTATGTTTTTTAGCTTCAAGAAAAAGTGCTTCTTGCTAAAAATTCTGTTCTCCAGTGGTCATACTGATTAAGGAACAATTCTCAGACCAGCTAAGCTAAGCCTTTCAAAGACTGAAGAGGGAGAATAGTGCTCCAGGCAGCTGCTACTCCTCTAGAATACTCACATCCAAGAAGGAAAAACTGTCAGCCCACCCCCATCACATTCAGTCCTCCCACAACATTTGCAGAGGCAGGCTGCAGTACACAGACCAAACGAGGACACGTGGGGAAAAGGCCATCTTGTACAACTAGGGTTTCCAAATAGTTAAGAAAATTAACATCATGAATGGCCTAATACTCAAGGAAATGAATTTGTAATTATGATATAGTTTAAAAATAAAAATAATATACTTAATTTTTATTTATTGATTAATTTTAGCAAGAGGGGAAGGGAAAGAGAGAGAAAAAGAGAAGGGTAGAAATAACAATTTGTTGTTTCACTGATTTAAGCATTCATTGTATGTGCCCTGGCTGGGAATTGAACCTACAACCTTGACATATTGGGATGACACTCACTGTAAACAACTGAGCTACGTGGCTAGGGCCCAAAATGATATATTTTTAGAGGGAAGAGAGAGGTCAACTCATAACTGATTATTATAAAAGGATTAGCTAGAAATCTGTGTTTTTACTTGAATGATTATATTTTAAATTTTCACATAAATCGATTGATAGAGTAGACACAGCTGAAAGTCAAATTAGTAGTCAGAAAAATTGAGCGGTGTAGTTCTTCCAGAATGCAGCAAAGAATTGGAGTAGACAAAAGTTTGAACATCTATCTGATAGGAATTTCAGAAGGAGATAGTGAGAGTGAAGAGAGGAAATTATCAAATACATAATTGAAGAACATTTCTTTGAGTTAAACACAGGTCTTCAGATGAAGAAGCTGTTCAGTGCTGAGCAGGATGGCTGAGAAAGACCCTCCATAGATACCTGCCACAATGGCGTTATTGGCTGGTAGAGGACAGTCGGCCGTTCTTCACGTAATTGCTGAATGAAAAATCCATGAGCACCTGCTATGTGCCAGGCATTTAGCCAGATACTTTGATATATAAAATTAGACGAAGTTCCTAATATTCTGGAACTTCAATTCAAAGGAGAATGTATTAGTTAAATAATCAATTATATAAACAGTTGCATAGTTACAGCATTAATTGGTGACATAAAGGCTGCTTTGAGAATGTACGTAAAGGGCATTTGATTTAATTAAGGACTGTGGGGAAGTTTTTAAAAATACACTTGATCTGAGATCAGTAGAATATATAGTTCCCTGCTAAAGATGGGTGTATTTGCTTTGTATTTCAACTATAACAAATTACCACAAACCCAAAGACTTAATATAATACAAACGTATAATCTTACAGTTTTGGATGCCAGAAGTCCGGAGAATAGGTGTGTTGACATGGATGTGTTCCTTTGGGAAGCTTTCTGGAGGAGCCCATTTCCTTGCCCTTTTCAACTTCTAGAGATCACCTGCATCTGTTAGTTCATATCCCTTCTTCATCTTCAAAGCATAGCATCTTCAGCACATGCTCTGACTCTGACTCCCTTGCTTCCATTGTCACATTACCTCTCATTTGGACTCTGCTGCCTTCTTCTCCTAAGGACCCCTGTGAGTACAGTCGGCCCACGTGGGTCGTACAGGATAATCTTCCCACCGGAAGGTCCTTAATCGTCTCTGGAAAGCCCCTTTTGCTATGCAAGGTAATATATTCACAGATTCCAGGAATTAGGGCATGGGCATCTTGGAGGATGGGGCAGTATTCCACCACATGTGAGAAAAGGACACATTATTCCAGAAAATGAGAAAAGCACTACAAAAGCCTTGAAGGAAGGGAGCATGGAATGCTCTAGAAAATGGAGACAGCATTGTAGATAAAGTATAGAGTGATGGGAATTATGGAACAAGATGAGACTAGAGAGATATTGAGCCCTACCATGCAGTACCTTGCAGACCTTATCAAACAGGACCAGGACAGGCTGGGTTGTACAGTAGTAATTAACAACCCCAGATCTCAGTGGGGTGGGTAATAGGGACAGGCTGGGTTGTGCAGTAGTAATTAACAACGCCGGATCTCAGTGGGGTGGGTAATAGGGACAGGCTGGGTTGTGCAGTAGTAATTAACAACCCCGGATCTCAGTGGGGTGGGTAATAGGGACAGGCTGGGTTGTGCAGTAGTAATTAACAACCCCGGATCTCAGTGGGGTGGGTGATAGGGAAGTATTTGTTTACTGCTCAGAGTCCGAGTCCATCAGGGTGGGCGTGGCTTTGTGCCTCACTGGTCACTCAGAGGTCCAGGCACACAGGGCAGTCGGCACCCTGAGTGTTCCCAGTTGCTCTGTTGAGGAGAAAAGACAACTCTGCAGGCCTTCACACTGCAGTTCTAGGGGCTCAGCCCATGACTTACCTGTGGGGATCACTCATTGTTACTAATCACACCTCCCACTGTTCTCCCCGACCTTAAGGGCACCAGGAAGTGCAATCCTACTTGTGACTAGAAGACTGGAAAAACTGTCTTTTTTTGTGGTAATTTTATGAAATACCACAAGCGTAGATACACTAATTCTGAAAGCTTAGCTGAAATTAGTCCTTTCATTTTTAGTGTTTTTAGAGTCTTTGAGTGCCTTGTTTTAAACTAAAGAATTTAAATTTCAACTCCAAAACAGTATATTAGGAGCTTCTCTAAACATGCCATCTAAACTTAAAACAGAAACAAAACAATTCAAGACAATGGTAGGGAATAGAGTTTGCATTATAACTTTAATGCCGTTTGTGTCTGCATACTTTAGGTCAGCATGTATTTTTGCTTTTTCCATACACAGAATCTTTGAACTCCATATGAGTTAACATTTCTTAGGAATGCTTTGTATCATAGATGCTATATTTCTAATATGTGTTCTAAATATTTAAAATGTTTTTAATTTAAATTTTGAGGTAGATTGAAGAATATGGAAATTTGCTTCCAGGGTAACTCATCCTGTCTTTAGGCATCTCAGAGTAACATGCTCAAAACAATGTGGTGTTCTCAATAAAATATCCCCTATCCACTTAAGTCATCCTCCAATCCTCCTCTTCTTTTGTCTCTAAGCCCAGGAGAAAGGGTCTTCAAAATATGTCCTAGCTCTGGCCTGCTAGCTCATTTGGTTGGAGTGTTGTCCTGTACACCAAAAAGTTGTGAGTTCAATTCCCAGTCAGGGCACATACCTAGGTTGTGGGTTCAGTCCCCGGTCCAGACATGTGCTGGAGGCAATCAATCTCATATCCTTGTTTCTCTCTCCCTCCCTCCCTCTTCCTCTCCCTCCCTCCCTCCTCTCCCCTCACCTCCCCTTCCTCTCTCTAAAAATCAATAAGCATTTCCTCTAGTGAGGATAATATATATCCATCCACTAATTCAGACACTCATCTCCATCTTTAAATGCCCTAATTCAAACCATCATCTTTTCCTTTAATTACTGCAATAGCTTCCTGATTTCTCCCAAAATGCTTTTATTTATTTATTTTCTTTATTGTTCAGTTTATTAATTACATTGTTTCCCCTTTTTATCCCCCTATAGCTCCCCTCCACCCTGTACCTATCCCATCCTCCACCCTCACCTCCCCCTCCCCACTGTCCTCTCCCATTATTGCAAGATTTTTGTCCAGTCTCTTGCTGCACTTCCCACAACCCTTTTCTCCCCAAGAATTGTCAGTCCATTCCCTCTCTGTGTCCATGTTTCTGTTATATTCACCAGTCTATCCTGTTCAACAGCCTATCAATTCACTTGATTTTTATGTTCATTTGTTGATAGATGTGTATTTGTTGTTCATAATTTATATTTTTATCTTTTTCTTCTTCCTCTTCTTAAAGAATATCTTTCAGCATTTCATATAATGTTGGTTTGGTGGTGATGAACTCCTTTAGCTTTTTCTTATCTGCGAAGCACTTCATCTGACCTTCAATTCTGAATGATAGCTTTGCTGGATAGAGTAATCTTGGTTGTAGATTCTTGCTGTTCATCACTTTGAATATTTCTTGCCACTCCCGTCTGGCCTGCATTGTTTCTGTTGAGAAATCCGCTGACAATCGTATGAGTGCTCCCTTATAGGTAGCCATCTGTTTTTCTCTTGCTGCTTTTAATATTCTCTCTTTGTCTTTTGCTCTTGGCATTTTAATTATGATGTGCCTTGGTGTGGTCCTCTTAGGGTTCCTATATATTGGGGTTCGGTGCGCTTCTTGGACTCCTAAGTCAATTTCTTTCACCAGGTGTGGGAAGTTTTCAGTCACTGTTTCTTCAAATAGGTTTTCATTGTCTTGCTCTCTCTCTTTTTCTGGCACCCCTGCAATTTGGATGTTGGTATGCTTGAGGTTGTCCCAGAGACCCCTTACACTACCTTCAATTTTTTGGATTCTTTTGGTTTCTTGCTTTTTCAGCTGAGTGGAATTTACCTCTTTGTATTTCAAATCTTTAACTTGGTTCTTGCGGTGCTCCAGAGCACTTTTAGGTCTTTGTATAATATTTTTTGTTTCAGTCAGTGTATGCTTAATTTCTGGTTGGTCCTTTTTCATATCCTTGAGAGTCTCCTTTATATCCTTGAGGGTCTCTTTCATTTCCTTGTAGGACTCATTCATTTCCACATTGGTCTCAATCATTTCCTTATAGGCCTCGACCTTTTGTTGGAGCCTCTTGAAAAACCCTATAACCGTGGTTTTGAATTCCATGTCCAGTCGTTTTTTTTCCTCCATTTCTTTCACATCTGATTTCTTTCCATGTCTCTGCATGGTGGCTGCTTCCCTGAGTTGGTCAATTAGCTTTGTGTGGTAGACTTCCTACTAGGGACAATGGCTCAGCCTCCCCGGTTACCTGAGGTGGATATGGGCTGCACAGTCTTGCTGAAGTTAAGCTCAGTTAATCTTTGTTAGCACTTGGAGGGTTGACCTCCAAGCCAATTGTCTGTGAAGCTCAGCTGTGCTCAGGTTGGATGGGCGGAGTCTTCGGGCCAAGCAGACAGCGTTAGCTCCGCCCTATGCGGCCCCGGGGACTCTGTGCCAGGGGCAATGGCTGCCAGCACCTCTGAGAGAGAGCCGCTGCCGAGCTCCACCAGCTGCCGGGGAATTCAGACTCTCCCAAAATGAGTCTGCATGCCCAATGTCTCACCCAGGGAGATAAAGCAGACTGACGGTTTTCTGAATGAGAGTCAAGTCGCGGAGCGTTCTCTGTGCCGTCACACAGCCGAGCTGTTAGCGCGCAAGCTGCCTTCTCCACAAGCCGGCAGACCCGGCAGCACCCGAGCTTTGGTGTGCCCTCCCACTGTCCAGTTTTCACCCCGTATGATAGTGGGTTCCCTGGACTTCGCCCAGAGCTGGAGAATCAGTCCAGTGGGAAGTCTTTGTCTCCTCGTTCGAGAAAACTGGCCGGTTTTCAGCCGCCCGCCCTCTCCACTGGCGCGCGCTCCAACCCTCTCTCCGCGCGAATCTTTCAACGCTGCTCGCCGCCGCTCCTCCGAGTCACAGTGTCTTATCTTCACTTTTATTTGTGGAATTTTCACTCAGCCAGCTTTCTGGTGATTCTGGAAGGTGTTTGTTCTTTCGTTAAGTTGTAGTATTAAAATTGCTGATTATGACGACAAGATAGGTGTTTTACCTTTGCCGCCATCTTAGTTCTCCCCAAAATGCTTTTACTCTTAATGCTTTTGTTTCTGTTTTCCACAGAATTTGGTAAACTTTTAAAATTAACAAATTGGATAATGTCACTTCCCTATTTATAGCTTTATAATGGCTTTCTCTGAATTAAAAACTAAACTTAAGGTTTCATGTGAAATGACCCCTAACTAGTGCTCTGATTCTAGGCTCATTCTGCTTTAGATACATTTTGTTCTTGACTCTTTCTCAGTTATGTTAAGATCATTGTCTCTTCAGGGCCTTGCTGTTTCTTCTGGAATGTTTTTCCTCTGCTCTTTCTCATCATTAATTACCAGCTCACTTGATACCAGAGAGGCCTTCCATGACCCTCACTATCTATAAAGGTACCTCTCCTTACCCTCCCCCCGCTTTCTAATATTGTCACATTTTAATTTGTATAGTACATATTATCCTCTAAGATTGTATTATCTTCTCTTCTAGGATGTAAGTTCCATGAGGGTAGGGACCTTATCCGTGCTGTTCATTATTATATTACAGTCACTAGAATAATGTCTTACATTTAATAGGTATTTAGTAAATATGTTTGGAAAAATGTAGCAAATCTCTTTTTGAGCCCTTGTGAAGTCTTTGTCCCAAAATGGAAGAGAAGAATGTGAAACTTGAACAAGTTCCTTGAATTATTTGGATCTTACAATTCTTATCTGTAGAATCATGGTGATAGACTTGTACATCCATGATCTTTAACTTTCCTTTTAGCTTTAGAATTCTATGAATTTTAGGTATTTTAAAGTATCTCCAATTAATTGTTAATACTTATTTAAAAATATATAGAGTATTTTTCTACTGATATATAATATGCAGTATACTAAGACTTCTTACGAGGTGATATTTTTAAAAACTTTCTGGGAAGTACAATCCTATTGTAACACAATATATGCATTCCTAAAAATTACTGAACTATGTAGAATTGTGCAGTAAACTGAGAAAACTGGGATTAGGTTTACAACACTCAACAATTTTGCCAGTTATACATTAAAAAATATAACAACTTAAAAATGGTAGCATAATTCTACACTTATTAAGTAATTAATAAATAGAAAATTGCTATAGTAAATATGGTATTCTGCCTTGTAATAGATCTGAGGTTTGTTAAAATGGGCTTCAGAAGGCCTGCAGCTGGGAAGCTTTGAGAAGTGGTGCAGAGGGAGTTCTCTGAAGTCTGACAGGAAGTGGTCACACCAGGTGTGGATAGGTATGGTCGTCGCGGACAGAGCTGGGGCGGCCGGCAGCCAGCTGGCATTGTGTGCATTTTGTGCATCTCTGCATCTCTGCAATGCTCCTTTGTTTCCTGAGCTCTGTTCCAATAGGTGCAGTTTCCTGTGAGTGTTTGTTCCAGAGGAGATATTACACATAAACAAATGTGAAATCAGTGTTATGCCGACATGGCTCCTTAATATACTAATCACACATAGGGACAAGTTTGCATTTCAAAACAGGCATAATAGTAGAAATGAAATTTTAGACTTAAAAACAGTCACATTTATAGTATAGCTTCCATATAGGTCACCAATTCCTTTAAACATTTACATCTTATATAACCATAGTACCATGATCAAAACCAGAAAATAAACATTGATGTTTATGGTTTTTAACCTTCAATCTTGTTCACATTTTGCCATTTTTTTATTTAGTATTTCTTTTGTTTGTTTCTGGATCCAGCTCAGGATCCCATATTTTGCTCAATTATCATATCTTTTGTCTTTTTCAGTCACGGACAGTTCCTCATTCTTTCTTATTTTTCCTGATCATGACACTTTGGAGAGTAATGGCCAATGAGTTATTTTGTGATGTAGTCCCCTAATTAGTATTTGTCTTTGTTTCTTCATGGTTAGATTGAGGTTATTCATTTTGGGCAAGGAAACCGCAGAAAAGATGTCATGTGGCCTTCCCTGTGCATCATATATATCAGATTTAGGCATTAATTTTTAAAAATACTTTTTTTATTTTAGAGAGGAAGGGAGAGGGAGAGAGAGCGATAGAAGCATCAATGATGGGAGAGAATCACTGATTGGCTGCCTCCCACTCGCCTCCCACTGGGCATTGAGCCCACACCCAGGCATGTGCCCTCACTGGGGGTCGCGCTGTGGCCTCCTGCTCCTGAGGTGATGCTGAACCACTGGGCCACGCCGGCTGGGCTGGGGTTAATTTTTAAGACGCGCTTAGTGATTCTAAGGTTTAGTTGCATAATTAAATTTGTTGTTTATACTTTACAGCCACTTTTTAATATGAGTTTTAATACTCATTTTTATCGGTTCTTTGACATTATTTCTTATAGATGATTTCTTTCCTTAAGTTCTGTGGAAAAGAAATACAATATTATGGGTAATGCCTTTCTATCCTTTGGTTATTTTTCTTTCTGAAATGTAGTATATTTTGATACCTCAATTATTTTCATCAATTTGAAGGGTATAATATTTTTGATGTAGTGGTATTTTTATATATTGTCTTTATAAAATCTTATATAATTATAATTTTGTTTCAGTTTCAATAGTAATGGGAATTCCTACTGTGAAGAGAGAAGTTAAATCTTACCTCGTAGAAACTCTTCATTCCCTTATTGATAATTTGTATCCTGAAGAGAAATTGGACTGTGTAATAGTAGTCTTCATAGGAGAGGTAATTATTTAATTGTTGTGATTTTTACACCTATAATCTATAAGAGTTAAAACTATAATTGAATATTTGAATATACTTTTATGAGCATTTTAAAAAATGTGAGTAAATTTTAGGTTATATATTCTATCCAATGATTAAATTTAAGTCTAACTTAATGTTTGCTGTAACTTTTTTACTGTCGCTACAATTCAGGATAATATTACACACATAAGTCTTTCAGAGCAGCGAGTCCCTGTTTCTAGTTGCAGAACCTAAATTTGGAGATTTGCACTGGTGTTCTTTGGGAGTATAGAAAGCTGAGAAAAGTTTATCCTAGACATGGGTTTTATCATTTGTTATTCTCTCGACCCCTTGAGTCTGTACTCATCTACACATCATCATCCATTATTGAAAAGGTCAAAATATCACAAGAATGAGGAATATTATATTTATTGTATTTTAGTTTCCTCAAAAGTTCTAGGGAAAGAATAAATTTTAAGCAAGTTTTTCATAAATAATGAGAAAAATCACCCTGAAATAATTATTTTCTTATTTATTATATAGAATTTCAGAATGTGAAAGGATTTAGGACATCAGTTGGCCCACTGATTCTAACTTTTCAAGTGTTTATCTTTCTGAATGAAAATGTTCTTACTGTGTTTCTTAATACAAGAACAGAACACATGCTTACTATTTAAAACAATTACAGAAATGTGTAATGAAAAATTAGCTGCTATTCTTCCATAAAGATATAATAATTAGATATTCTGAAATATATCTTAAGAAATATTTCCTGCCCTAGCGGGTTTGGCTCAGTGGATAGAGTGTCGGTCTGTGGACTAAAGGGTCCTGGGTTTGATTCTGGTCAAGGGCACATGCCTGGGTTGCAGGCTTGATCCCCAGTGGGGGGCATTCAGGAGGCAGCCAATCAATTATTCTCTCCCTCTCCCTTCTTCTCTGAAATCAATAAAAAAGTATATATATTTAAAAAATAAAAATAAAAGATAAAAATGAGCTACTATTTACAAAAAGAAAAGAAATATTTCCTGTGGCTTGTGTACATATATAAATGGATTTGTTCTATATGTGTTTTAATATCATGGGTATTTTAAAAATATGTATTATTGATTTCAGAGAAGAAGTTAGAGGGAGAGAGTGATAGAAACATCAATGATGAGAGAGAATCACTGGTCGGCTTCCTCCTGCATGCCCCCCACACTGGGGATTGAACCCGAGCAAGTGCCCTGACCGGGAATCGAACCATAACCTCCTGGTTCATAGGTTGATACTCAACCAATGAGCCATGCCAGCTGGGCTCATAGACATGTTTTCATGTTAAGAACAGATATCATAGCACCATTTTTTTCTGGCTATAAAATATTCCATTGTATGGTTTTAACATATTTAATTTCTGATTGCTAGACATTTAGACTGTTTGCACATTTTTGCTGTTTTCATCATGGCATAAATTTTTGTGTCCTTTGTATAGTTACTGAGGTGTGACCAATTCCTAAATGTGGAATTGTTTGGTCAGAGTCCACATACATGAAAATGTTCGTGCATGGCCGAAATGCCCAACAGAAATTGAGGCATTTTATCCCTCTTCGAAAATTCTGCGAGAAAGTTTGTTTCCCCATTCTCATGCTCTACTAGATAATATCAGTCTTTAATTTTTTTTGTCAACTTGATGGATAAAACATACATTGCTTTTGCTTAATTTGGATTTCATTACTGATGGGGTTAAATGCTAATTTATAGGTTTTTCTTGCACTATTTGTACTTAAAATTATTTTATAACCTTTGCTCTTTTTTATTTGTAAGAAAATTTCATATATGAGAGGAATAAATTATTTGAAATATTTAGTTCAGTTTGTCTTTTGCAGGAACTTTGTATTTCTTTGTTGTAGAAATTATACATATTAAGTAATTAAATTTGTCAGTTGCATATTATATACCAGTAGAAATTGATACAACCTCCTTAGAAAGCATTTTGGCAATAGCTATTAAAATTTAAAGTATACTCTGTGACCCAACTTTCTGATTCTAAAAAATGATTCAGTAGTAACATTTGTAAGTGTGAAAATCTGTTTAAGCACATACACATGGAAACAGCTCCTCCATGCATTAATAAAATAGAGAAAATGGTCTTGTATAATATCTTGTCAACTATTAGTAGCCAGGAATCTTGAAAGTTGGGATTATGGGAAGATGCCACTGTCTGTTGCATACAATTTTATAAAATTAGAATTTTTTTTTACAAAGAGCGTATATTGATTTTTACTCAGAAAAAAGTCTTATTACTATAAAAGAAGAAAACTGTCCTTATACACTTGAAAAATAGTGTTCAGTATATAGACAGATTTGCGTACATAAAAATTCAAGACCTTCTTGCCATGGCCATTTATCTGATACTAAGATGTAATAACAGTGGGTTTGGAGTCAGAGGAGCTGAGTTGAGGGCCTGGATTCTGCCACATACTGCCACTTGAGCAGCTCCTTTTTCTTTCTTCAGTCTCAGTTTCTTCATCTCTAAAATGAGAAAAATGTTATTGAGCCTTTTGAGTTCAGTGTTGGTACAGGGAAGCACAGGAGATCACAGATGGAGGGGTGTAAATTTAGGTGTGGGCAGTATTCTGGTCTCTGAAGACTCCTCCCCCTGAATTGCAGTGTTTAGATATGTATCTGTATAGAATTTTAATATTTGGAAGAAAATCTATACTGAAAGAAGAATTAATTTACAGAGTTGATTGACTTGCTTTTAGGCTATTTAAAATTCTGAATTATTACATTTAATTCTACCTTACTTTGTAGTTTTAACTTAAGTGTCTGGTAACTTGGGGCTCATTAACACTAGTAGTAAGTGATAGTCTGTGTAATATTTCTTATAGTACTATATCATTGTTTATATTATTTCTATCATTCATGATTATTTCTGACAAAACATTTTCCTACATTGTACTCTGAGTTTTAGCAAAAATTATTTTTCCTGTCCCATTCTTATATTTGGAGAATTCCCTATTTTATGAATCTTGGTAAGAGGAAGGAAGTACCTCCTGCCCACTATTGAAACTAAAAATGTCAGATATTTCCTTTACTAATTCAGGCATGTGACCTAGGCTCAGCCACTTTGGGTATTCCTACTCTGGACTTGGAGTGGAGATTTATTATTTTCAGTTTACACAGAAAACCCAAAAGAATAAGTATACAAATTATTAAATTACTAGAGGCCTGGTGCATAAAATTCATGCACAGGGGGTGGATCCCCTCAGCCAAGCCTGCACCCTCTTTAATCCGGGATGCCTTGGGAAATGTCTGACTGGCAGTCGGGTATCCCTCTCACAGTCCCGTACCACTGGCTCCTAACTGCTCACTTGCCTGCCTGCCTGATTGCCCCTAACTGTGCCCCCTGCTGGCCTGGTCACCCCCAACAGCCCATTCTCCACCGGCCTGGTCGCCCCTAACTGACCCCCCCCCCCCCCACTGGCCTGGTTGCCCCTTACTGCTCCCTCTGCTGGTTTAGTCACCCCCAATTCTCCCCACCCTCACCAGGCTGGTCGCCCCTAACTGCCCGCCCCTGCGAGCCTGGTTGCCTTATGCAGCCTGCTGTTCGGTTGTTTGGTGACCTCTCACTAACCCCCCTGCTGGCCTGGTCTCCCCACGCAGCCTGTTGCTCAGCCGTTTAGTCATCCTGCACTAACCCCTCTGCTGGCCTAATCGCCCCACACAGCCTGTTCAGTCATCCATTCGGTTGCGATGGTCTCAGGCTTTTTTATAGATAGATAGATAGATAGATAGATAGATAGATAGATAGATTAGAAATAATGGGAATTTATCAGGGTGGCTGGATATAGGATCAACTTATATTTCTAAATGCCAGTAACAAGAAAATAACATTTAGAATAAATATTTTTCTAAAGAAGCAGATTGTGAACAGTCCATTCTGGTGCTAGATGGTGGCAGTGGGAGTGTCTTTCCCATGGTCACAGGGACAGGATTCAGAGGCACTGGAAGCTGGTGAGACTTTGCAAGTTGTATCATTGGGAGCATTCTGTGATTTCTGGCTGTCGTCCAGCTTTATTTCTGCCGCCTTCCTAGCCTGGTTCCTTGGCCTAACTGGAGGTCCTATGCGTCCTACCCATTACCTTTCAGTGTCTGACTATTCTGCCAGTCAGTTTCTAGTGCTATGAAGGTTCTGACTGGTATAGCTTACAACTTGTTCAAAAATACCTCAATTGCTGTAAACGGGACATGCAATCATGGAAGGAAGTACCTCCTGCTCACTATTGAAACTAATGTTGTACAGTGCTAGGTGGCTAAATGCTATTCCAAGTAGAAGAGATGAAATCAATTTTTAAGGAGCATTTCAGGTAGAATATTGCTGAATTTGTAACAGCCACATTATGGCTGGTAAAAATTGCTGAGAATTTGGAAAGAGAGCTTTATTTATTTATTTGTTTTGTTAATCCTCACCCAAGGAGATATCTATATTCCCATTGATTTTTAGAGAGTGGAAGGGTAGGGGTGAGACAGGGAAACATTGATGTGGGAGAGACACATTGGTTGGTTGCCTCTTGCATGTGCCCCAACAGGGGAAGGAGATCCAGCTTGCAACCGAGGTACGTGCCCTTAACCAGAATCTAACCTGCACTCCTTGAGTCTGAGAGCCAGTGCTCTAACCACTGAGCACCTGGCTAGGACTGGAAAGAAAACTTTAGATAGCATATCTTTACATAGCATATCTTTTATATCATAGCTAGAGGTCCATTGCATGAAATGAGTGCAAGGGACTTGGCCCCGCCCACCATGGCAGCTGCCTCTGCCTTCGACACAGCTTCGTCCGGAAGGTTGTCTAGAACATCCAGTTTAATTAGCATATTACGCTTTTATTATTATAGATGATTATTGACCTTGTTTCTGTAATTTGCCTAAAAACATTCCAAAGGCATGTTTAAATTTTAAGGTCCTAAACCGAAGAATTCAAGTTGAGATTCTTCAATGAAATAACAAATTCATCATGTTAGAAAAGCACCAAAAGGTAGTCTCTGAAAAACTGAGTTTCCAGTTTCCAGCTCACAGTGTGTTTAGGATAAAGCATGGAGATAGTTTTGCTTTTTATTTAGTTTTGTGCTTTTTACTATTGTACACATTTTAGTTTTTGTTTTGTAGTCAGAGTGCCTGAGGCTTTTTAAATTTTTTTTAAAATTTAAATTGGGCTAACAGTACTAGTTAGTTGGCTTATGGGCAGAAACATGCAAAGCAGGTAAATTTATAAATGAATATAGAAGTTGAATAACCAGAGAATTGATCAAATTGCTGTAGGGTTTTTAAAATTTTTTATTATATATTTTATTTGCTAGGAAACATTGTTTCCTATTTATTAATTCTTTGGTAGGTAATGTGATCTCATGCTTAAAAAATTATAAATATGTGTTGTATAATTGGAAAAGTCTTCCCTTTAGTGCTATTCCTTAGTCACTGTTACCTCTCTACAGGCAACAACTGTTGTTCATTCAGAGTTATCTCCACTCAGAGATATTTAATGTGTACATATGTGGATTTATTCTTTTCCACACTATTTTTATGTAGGTGGTATAATATTAACTTTTTATATTAGAACATAAAGACCTATATAGACTTCTTGTAAAATATTTTCCTAGAAATTTATCCATTTTACCTAAGTTTTAAAATTTTCTTTATATAAAGTGGAGCGAAGTTGACTTGTTTTTTTGTGGTTATTTTCCCCTGATTTCTTTGTATATGTGTGTATATTTGTATTATCCCCATTTTAAGCTAGTGGATCTGTTTTTATTATTTCAAAAACTATCTTTTGGGCTTATTTTTTTGTTTGATTTCTGGTTAATATTGGCTTAAAGTTTTTTTAATACTGGCTTTTAACATTAGTTTTTCTGCTTTTGTTAGTTACATGTTATATACTACATGTTATACTTGTCCCAGATACTAAATTGATTTATTTCCATTATTTCTTTTTTTTAAATTATAATCTTTTCACCCCCTTGGCTGGAAATTTTTCTTTTTAAAAAAAATTTAATAAATCTTTATTGTTCAGATTATTACAGTTGTTCCTCTTTTTTTCTTCCATAGCTCCCCTCCACCTGGTTCCCATCTACCCTCTGTCCTTACCTGCCCCCACTGTCCTCATCCATAGGTGTACGTTTTTTTTTTTGTCCAGTCTCTTCCCTCACCTCCCATACCCCTTTCCCCCTGAGAATTGTCAGTCCACTCTCTTTCTATGCCCCTGATTCTATTATATTCACCAGTTTATTCTGTTCATCAGATTTTTAATTCACTTGATTTTTAGATTCATTTGTTTATATGTATTTGTTGTTCATAATTTTTATCTTTACCTTTTTCTTCTTCTTCCTCTTTTTAAAGAATACCTTTCAGCATTTCATATAATACTGGTTTGTTGGTGATGAACTCCTTTAGCTTTTTCTTATCTGTGAAGCACTTTATCTGACCTTCAATTCTGAATCATAGCTTTTCTGGGTAGAGTAATCTTGGTTGTAGGTTCTTGCTATTCATCACTTTGAATATTTCTTGCCACTCCCATCTGGCCTGCATAGTTTCTGTTGAGAAATCAGCTAACAGTCATATGGGTGCTCCCTTATAGGTAATTATCTGCAATTCTCTTGCTGCTTTTAATATTCTCTCTTTGTCTTTTTGCTCTTGGCATTTTAATTATGATGTGTCTTGGTGTGATCCTCTTTGAATTCCTTTTGTTTGTGGTTCTGTGCGCTTCCTGGACTTGTAAGTTTATTTCTTTCACCAGGTTGGGGGAAGTTTTCTGTCATTTTTCTTCAAATAGGTTTTCAGTATTTTGTGCTCTCTCTTTTGGCATCCCCAGAGGCTCCTTACAACTTCTTCATCTTTTTGTATTCTCTTTGCTTTTCTGGTTGGGTGTTTTTTGCTTCTTTGTATTTCACATCTTTGACTTGATTCTTGTGATCCTCTAGTCTGCTGTTGGATCTCTGTATATTATTCTTTATTTCAGTCAGTGTATGCTTAATTTATAATCGGTCCTTTTTCATATCCTCAAGGGTCTCACTAAATTTATCGGCAGTTTCTAGAAAATTCTTGAAAAACCTATAACCGTGGTTTTGAACTCTACATCCAGTTGTTTGCTTTTCTCCATTTCTGTCATTTGTGACTGTTTCTTTGTCCGCGCATGTTGGCTGCTTCCCTGTGATGATAGAGTGGCTTTGTGTGCTAGATGTCCTATAGGGTCCAATGGCTCAGCCTCCCTAATTACCTGAGGTGGACACTCTTGGTGCCCCCATTGTGGTCTGTGTGCACAGTCTTGTTGTAGTTAAGCCTTGATTGTTGTTTGTGTCACTGGGAGGAATTGACCTCCAGGCCAATTGGCTGTGAGGGTCAGCTGTGTCTACGATGGGAGAACTTGTATGCTGGAGACACCTTATGGGGAAAGACTTGCTTCAGTGGAGCTTTGGTGCTCACTGAGTCTGCCCGAGTGTGTTCCTTATGGATCTGAGGAGTTGTAATCTGGATGGTCCCACTCTGACCATTGTGTACTGGCTCTTGGATCTCCAAGGAGGTGCAAATTTAGCCTCTGCCTGAGGCCACCCAGCAGGAGCCATGGAGAGATCTACAGATTCCTCTTGTTTGGCGTTTGGTTGTGCCCAGATGAGGCTTAGCTGTGAATCAGTGAAAGCTGCTGTGGGGTCTTGGGTATTATTTTGGATGTTCCTGGATATGTCTTACCCAGCTGCAGTTTGTTAGGTAATTTTAGACTTCAAAGGACCAGGCCATTTGTATGCAAAAGCCCCTGTGCACAGCTTGGGTGGGGCAGGGTCTCAGGGAATCCACAGGGTGGAGCAAAAAGCAGTGGCTGATCCTCAGCCCTACCTAAGAGGCCCCCCAGGTCTCAGTATCCCTTGGTAATTGCTGCAAGCATCTCTGAGAGAAAGCTGCCCTTGAGTTCTGCCTGATGCCGGACAGTCCAGTTTCTCCTTGTATGAGTCTGGGTCCCCAGAATCTCACCCAGAACTTGAGTTCAGAGCAGTCGGGAGCTTGTGTCTCCCTCCCGATTGACAAAGCCAGCCACATAGTCAGTTGCCAGCCCTTTCCACGTGCGTGCCTCTGTACCTCTGCACTTTACTTCTGCACCTCCTCTGAGTCTCAGTGTGCTTTTCTCTTTCCTTCTAGTTGTAGAACTTCCACTCAGCCAGCCTTCCTGTGGTTCTGGATGATGTCTGTTTTGTCTTTTAGTTGTAGTTTTTGAAGTGGTTGTGTGAGGCAGCAATTTTAGGTCTTTACCTATGCTGCCACCTTGGTTCCTCCTCCATTATTTCTTTTTATTAATATAAGGATTACTATGAATTTTCTTTTGAATACTGTGTTAGCTGTAATCCATAGGTTCTGTATTCTAGATTTGTATCTGATTTTCATTGGTAATTGCATATAATGTCAATGTTGTGTTCCTGGGTGAACTCTGATTAAGTGACTTAGTCTTTTCTCGTGAGACAATTTAATGTTCTCAGGCAGAGTTAGTTACCTGAGAGCTTTGGAACTTTTACACCCCAACATACCTGAGGAGTACAGTAGCCTCAGAAATAAGTAGTATCCCTCTCCATAGTTACGTTTTCTTCGGCTCTCACAATTACCAGCCTTTTTTAGTTGTTAGTTGTTCCTATTCTTGATTTTAAAGTACAGATTACTGTGTTGGTGCATTGGTGGTATTTTGGCTTGTAATTTTCCAGCAGCTAGATTTTACGATGTCAGGCCCGGTACACAGAATGCAGGTGGTCTGCAGAGACTGGGCCCCAGCCTCACATTATGCATAGATTTAAATCTAATGGGGAAGAAATTGGAGATTATAAAATTTGCTTGTAATTCAACAAGTATTTACTAACACAGTGATAAGCCTGTCCCATCACTGAATATAACAAAGCCTCTGCCCAGTGAAACCTGTATCAGAGGGAAGGACAGATGAGAAAACTAATATATAGTACAGCGATTTTCAGCTGGTGTGCCACAAGAATTTTTAAAACATGCAATACCTGACTATTAGTCTGGGGGACTGAATGCTTTTCCCTTAGATTGTAAAAAGATTAAAAAAAAAAAAAAGACTACACAGCCAACACAAATAATAGCTGTCTGATGTGAATGAATCAAAACTGTCAAATCAGCAAAAAATATATTTTTTCAACATAAGGATATTACGTATGGTATTAGATATGGAGCACTTGCACTTCACAAATTTCATTACACATGACATATTAAATCTGTATTCACATAAGTTTATTCTTCTTGGCCCCCTTTTGTAGAGTCTCCTGGAGATAGGGGGCTGGCCCTACTCATATTCTCTTTCCTTGGCTAGGCAAGTTACTGGCACTCAGTAAATGGTAATCAATTTGAGGTTCAGGTTGTTGCTAAACTTATTAAAGTTTATGTAAACCAGGCTTGATCATGTGCTTCAAAATTAGAACCTGATGAGTTAGTAAGATACTAGATGATAATTTATTGAAAATGAGCTCACTACTGTTTGTGTTTATGAAGGGAAAGTACAGAGGGTTGTGGGCTGTGTTCTATTTATATCTTACTCTTGAGTCTTTAAATTTAAAACAATAAAAATATAAATTACTTTCAATTAACAGAAATTAAAATTAAAACATTCTAATGAATAAAACAAACTGATGACCAAAATAGATCCAGAGACATTGAAACATACAACAAGACTGACATATGTCAGAGGAAAGGGGGGTGGGGGGGTGGGAAGAGATTGACCAAAAAAATTATATGAATACTAGAGGCCTGCTGCACAAAATTCAGGTTGTCTGCAGGGATTGAGCCCTAGCTTGCATCCCCAGCCTCACAGCCCTGCAGCTCTGGCGCCTTGGCCTGGCGCTGCCTGCTTGCCCCGCCTCCACCGCCATGCTGGTCACTGTCTGTGGGGTCATTGACAGTGCTCACAGCCACCTTGACCTGGCACCACCCGCTCAGCGGCTCCACCATCCTGCTGTGGTCCTGCTGTCGTGGGCCCATTGGGGCCGGCAGCGCCTCCACTGCCAGCACTGTTGCCAGCGCCCGCCATGTTCTGCGCCACCCCCTGGTGGTCAGTGCACGTCATAGTCAGCAGTCGAACTCCAGGTCAATGACTGCCTGAGGGGACAACTTGCATATTAGGCTTTTATTAGATAGGATACGCATAGCCCGTAGACACAGACATAGTGCTGGGAAGGCATGGAGAGGCGGCCAAGCTGGGTGGAGGAGGTCAATGGGGTAAAAAGGAGGACACCTGTTGTACTTTCAACAATAAAGATCAATTAAGTAAAATAAACTCTTATAGAACAACGTTTTATAATATAAAAGTTTTCTAATTTCCAGGGTTAAGCTTTATGTTTTTCACCCTCAATTTTTAAGTGTTTTGGTAGTCTTTATAACAGATCAGACTTGATGTGTCATTTATTTAATAATTGAGTATTGTAATGTAAGCTGTCACTGAATTTAAAATTGATAGGGGTATAGAATCTGTGCTTGCAGTATATAATTTGAAGGTACACAGGCCTGATAAATATTTACTTCTAACTCTGGTTAAAATGCTCTTGACTTTGGTTTTTATTCTCAACTTGATAATATACAGCTTTTTGTTACATTTTTATCACTTACTGTCATAGTGTGTGAGCTAATTTTTCCTCCCACTTTTCTTTTTAAAATAGGGCAGGAAACTGAGGCTCAGAGAAGTGGCTCACTCTCAGTTACACAAGCCAGTGAGCAAAGAGGCGAGTCTTGAAGCCATGTTTTATGATTCCCAGTGGACACACTGTTCCCTGGAGCCTGCTTATAGACACTGTTCACTCCTTCATTACTTACAGTTTGAATGTTTCAGAATAAGTAGTAATAGTTTTTGTGCTTAATTTTTTTCTATTGAATTGAACATCGACAATTGAAAATAATGAAACCTTAGTTATCTGCTTATTGTCTTAGTAAATACTCAGTGATATATAGTGGTGCAGTAAAGTAGAATACATAAATACAAGTCCCATAACTTATCTGAAAATCTTATGTAATGTTTTCAATTAATGTTTTATTCACTTATTTGATTTTGAGTTCAGTATTAAAAGTTAAATAAAAATAAAAACAATGAACGTAGGTACAATTTTCTTTTCTTTCCCAGACAGATATTGATTATGTACACGGTGTTATAGCCAACCTGGAGAAAGAGTAAGTTCTTCTTAATTATGAAAGTGAAAATAATCATTACTATTATATCTTTGCTTTCTGCTAAAAGATAATGCCTTCTTTTATATTTTGTTTCTCGAGTTCAGTGTTCATTGGACCACCTATAATTGGTCTTTGGCATTGTCATATAGAAGGTGCACATCCAGTTATCTGATGGGATAAATTGGTATATTTAGAAAAGACTTGAATGTTACATGTATGTAACATTATAAAAAACAGTCTTTAATCTGTAGTACAGTGAACATAGAGTCATAAGAGGTTACTTAAATTTTTCACCTGTGTTTATCAAGCAAAAATTTTCTGCTGTGATAGCAGATAGTCATTTAGCAGTTTCAAACCTCAGTACTAACTATGTCTAAATCTAATCTATTTTGCAAAGTTGAGTAACAATTTACTGTGAGCAAGGCATATTGCAGGTAACAACAGATGGAAAGTTTAGTAAATTTCAGGTATCATTAATTTTTAAAGTACTGCTTTGGTGGTAGTCTTAATAGTAACATTAAAAAATCAGTCTTGATACGTTTTTTTTTATTGAATTCTGTCTTTTTTTGCTCCCTAAACATTTTATCTTCTACCTAAAAAGACAGAAGAGAAGCAACAATTACTTGCCAACTCTAGATTTAAAATAATGTGACTTTATATTTGTCTATCAGTTCGAAAGCCAGAGACTTAAAGAATATGTATAATTCTGGGTTAAACTCTGCATTTGTTAGATTTTTTCTCAAGTTCTCAATTTCTTGGCAGCCTTCATATAGGTACAACTTTTGGCAGCCTTCATTAAATACTATCATATAGTATCGATTCCGTAATAGGACCAGAGCAATAATCACTAGTCCCTTTCACATGGGCATGGGCACGTCTGTGGGCACATGCGGTGATTCTGTTGATTCTCTTCTTCATCGTTGTGCAGGAAAACCGTGCCCAGAAAAAAAAAGTGCAAATTAAGCACTGAGAACATTTGTGCAAAGACAGGTAGTTAGACAACCATTTTGTGGAGATTTGCAAAAATGAAATAATGGAGAATGCAAATGAGAAGGAAATTGCAATTGAGTAAGATTGGTTTAAAAAACTTGAACAGTTTCTCAACCTTGGCACTGTTTACATCTTGGGCTCGATAATTCTTATTGTGAGGACTGTCCTATACATTGTAGTGTGTTTACAGTATCCCTAATGTCTGACTCCCTACTAGATGTTAGTCCATCCATGATGACAACCAAATGTCTGGACATTGCTCAGTGTACCCTTTGGGGACAGGAGTGCTCTCAGTGAGAAACATTAGTTTGGAATGACATATAGTGCATAACCTACAACTAAACCTTCCTAAAAATTAAAGAACTTTGATGTTTGTACAAACACACACACACACATGCGCGCGTGCGTTAATTCATTACTTTGTTTTTCTTCAAGTTCTATTTTCTGTGACACCTTGATTTGATTTGTTAAAATTCTTATACTTTTTAGGAAAGTAATACCTGCATTTGGCCTAGAATTTCCATGCTGCTCTAAGAATAGTGGCACTTTATACTTTCTGAAAGCATTATTTTTTAAAAACATGTGCTATTAGAAAAAAATCCGCATTTTTCTGGAAAATCATTGATGAGCATCTTATTGAACACAGTGTGTTCATTACTAATGTGTTTTATGATAACACAATGATTTGAGCATTAAGATAAAATCCCATGGGGCTTAAATAACTCAACTAACCTTTCTCATGATAGATTTTCTAAAGAAATCAGTTCTGGTTTGGTGGAAATAATATCACCTCCGGGAAGCTATTATCCTGACTTGACAAACTTAAAGACTACATTTGGAGACTCTACAGAAAGAGTAAGGTGAGCCTGTGTTTCTTAGAACACTCACCCTTGTGCATGTAATGTATAACAAATGTAGTTCTTATTTATCAAAGCTTCACATATATTAGGATTTAGCCAATAAATGAGAACCAGTGAATTTTGGAGTATTTTATTGGAAATTCTATGGATTTTTGATGAGAGGTTGAATTTGGTAAACTATAATTTTTATAACTACTGCTCTGATGTTATGAGTTTTCTTAAGAGCATATTATCTATAACTCAGAAATTTGTCCACATAGAAATCTCAGATTTGTATGCAGCATAAATGAGAGCTGATTCAATAAAGAGGCAAAAACAATGATACTGTTCTGCAAAATTATAATAATGTAATTAGACTATTGGGTTTGTCTCTGGCTCTCTACAACTGAAGGACTTAACTTTCATTGTATTACTAAAAACAAAGTAAGGGATATTGGTATCAGTTTTGGATTTTCTTTCGCTAGAGAAAAGAAAAAATGGTATTTTGGGAAGAGATTTTGTATATCTTGAGTTATTCGTTTGTCCCAAAGACAGATATATCCTCGTAATTGGTTAATTGTCTCTCAATAAATATAATTTTGTTTTTCAAAAATTAGGGTTGAATTTAGTAAAAAAAAATTCTAGGTAGTCTTATTAGCTGTATTATGGAGAAATTTGCTTAATGTGATTCAAAGCTTTCATTTTACTGGTTGTTGTATGTCTTGTTTTGTTTTAACCGACTTTTAGAACCGCTCTCCTCTTTAAAATTAGCCAGTTTCTAAAGGCTACCAGGACTCACTGAAAGAACTTAATGTTGTAAATTTTCATAGGGTGTTTTGGGTGTTTAAGCATTCAGTACGTATTTATTAATTGCTTGAAGCACACTCCTAGGCACCAGTGCAGCGATCCCCAAAGTACAATTGTCGAAGCACCAGTTCGCAGACATTAAGATGTTACTGAAAAAGGGCCAGTGGTCAAAGAAGTTTGGAAGATACTGGATTATAATTTTTTTCAACGAATGTATTTACTGCTGGATGTCTCAGTGCCTCTAAATGCATATAATGTGTCTCCCGAGGGGAATGCGTGCTTCCGAAACTTCTTGGTGTTAGACTTCATGTTACCTTATGACATCTTGAGAATTGGTCTTTTGGGGAATACATTTTGACAATGACTTCATTAGAGAAAAATGAATTTGCTTTCACTCTCTCCTCTAAGTGCATATATTATGTATGTATATCTAGATAGCTGTATGTCTATATGGACATACTTTGTATACATCATGTATGTAAAATATATACATATTGTGTCTATAAAAAGAATATTATAAGGTCATATCATAATATATATTATAAAATGTAACACATTTAATCCTATTTTGCCTATTTTGAGTCTGATTCTTAACTTAGTTTTGAAAATTTTTATTTCAGATGGAGAACAAAGCAAAACCTAGATTATTGTTTTCTAATGATGTATGCTCAGGAAAAGGGCATATATTACATTCAGGTAAGTGTGGATATTTCTTTAATGTTTTTCACCTTTGAAAGAAAAAGTAATATCAAAGGTATATTTTCATTAAAATAGGGTGTGTTAAAAGTGTAAGCCCTCTCAGATCTCTAAGACCGTAACAGTATTGAGGGCAGAGCATCTCTCGCAGTCACTGAGAATGTGTTCTGAGGTTCCATTTTCTGGTTTTGCACAAACACTAGCTTTCCACTTGGTGCTATGACAGTGGGCAGGTCACTCACCTCTTCTTTCCTTTTCTCCCATCCCTCCATTTCCTCTCTCATTCTCCCCCTCTTCTCTTATCCTCTCCTTCCCAATTGTTAAAAAGAATTAAGAATTAATTATATGGAAGAATTTAAAGAAGGATTTCCATGTCATTTTTTTAGTGGTTTTATTAGTATAGTTGGGTATTTTTTTTTGTGTGTGTGTGTGTGTGCTACAGTATATTTACATTTAGGTAATAAAACTGACATTTTAGTTTTATTAGCATGGCTATAATAGTAAATCTATAGTGATATGTGTTTTAAGTTAGCCAGGTAGACAACATCTTACTAATCTAGGAAGCTCTGATTTCTTTCAAATTTTATTTTTTTCAATGACTTCAGCTTAAATTTTCCAATTAATTTATTTCACCAAAGGTTATTATTCCTTGTTTGAAATGCAAATACTCCTGAGCCACTAAGTCTGTCAGGGTTTTTTGTTTGTTTTTTGTTCATTTTTTTCAGTATAAAAAGTTTATTAGGTCCTGATGTTTTGATGAAAGTGTTAAGAAAAGGTATTCTGGTCCCTGAATCAGAAAGGAAATGGTGGGTAGTTCCTAGGGGTTGGGAGAGATGGGAAGGAACTTGGGGAGGAGAGGAAAGAAGGAAAAAGCTTGGCATCACATGGGAAGTTGGACTTAACTAAAGTCAGTCTTGTCTCCCTTGACATTATACCTTAGGCCAGCTGCATTCAAATGGGCATGACCCTGGCTGGCATAGCTTAGTGGTTAGAATGTCGGCCTGTGCACTGGAGGGCCTGCGGTTCAACATTCCCAGTCAAGGGCATATACCTGGGTTGCAGGTTCGATTCTCCACTTCCAGTCATGGGTGTGTGGGAGGCAATCAACTGATGTTTCTGTCTCTCTTCTCCTTCCTCCTCCCTTCCATTCTCTCTGAAAATCAATGGAAAAAAAATGTTCTCACCCCTCAGGTGAGGATAAAAAACAAAAACACCAGACAAATGGGCATGAATTCTTTCTTGGTTCACAGAAAGGGAGATGTAAATGATGGTAGGGTCAGAACTTAACATCTATATATATATACTGAGTGGCCAGATTATTATGATCTCTGAACATATAATAATCTGGCCACTCTACTTCTTTTGAGTACCTCATGTATTTGATATCAAAGATACTATAAATTGTGCACCTGACCAATTTTCCCCTTTGCACTGGCTGATAGAAAGCTCAGGGCAAATAGGTGGTTGATCTCCAGCAAAAGTCAAGAATACTTTTGGTACCCATTTGAGATACAAATACACTGAATGGCCAGATTATTATGCGTTCAGAGATCATAATCTGGCTATTCAGTGTATATAAACCTAAATGACTGTTATGACCGGACCCACAGGTTGACCAGTCGCTATGACGTGCACTGACCACCAGGGGGCAGATGCTCAATGCAGGAGCTGCTCCCTGGTGGTCAGTGTGTTCCCATAGCCAACCCCCCGCGGTTCCACCCCCTCCCCCCACAGCCGGCCTGCCCTCTCTTCCCCATAGACCTCGATTGGAGGGCCGACTGGCCAACCTCTGGAGTCCCTCCCCCTAGTACGCCTCAATTGCCAGCCAGGCTGAGGGCCCCCACCCATGCACGAATTTGTGCACCGGCCTCTAGTTGTATATAACAGTATACAACATTTGAGCATATAAAAGCCAATATCCTAAATTTAGAGAATACATTTCCTTGAAATAACTTAGAGAAGTCTAATTATAATTTAAAAGTGTTTTATTTTAATATATCCCAAATATTACTGTAGTTGAACCTTGCTGTTTATTCTAGGGCCACTATATAAACACATTATGGTCAAGAACTTTTTAGAGCAAACTTAAAAGTATAGTTACTCTTTTTTAAATATATTTTATTGATTTTTTACAGAGCAGAAGGGAGAGGGATAGAAAGTTAGAAACATCGATGAGAGAGAGACATCGATCAGCTGCCTCTTGCACTGGGGATGTGCCCGCAGCCAAGGTACATGCCCTTGCCGGAATCGAACCTGGGACCCTCCAGTCCGCAGTCCGACGCTCTATCCACTGAGCCAAACCCGTCTCGGCTAGATACTCTTTTTCAAAAATTTGCTTTCCAAGGAGAGAATTAATGCAACCTTAAAGATTTTTCATGAAGTATAGGAAAAGTAAATGTTTAGGAAATTAAGGTAAGAGTGGAGTTTGGAAAGAGGATGATAAGGAACACTTCCCCTAAACAGACTCAGTATATCAACAGAGGTCAGTATTTAGTAACAGCAGCAGCTATGAACTAGCATCTGTTGCTTGCTTATCATATGTCAGGCATTGCTCTTTCCAATTTATGCTTTACACATGTAAATTCATTTAATACAATCCTTTTTTGTAAGAGCAGAATCATACTGTACATATTGTTTTATTGCCAATTTGCTGTTACTTAATATATCATAGATGCCTTATGCCACTGATGTATTCCCAGGGGTTAGAGCAGTGTCTGGGACATAATAAAAGCTCAATAAACATTTGGTAAGTCAGTATCATATCTTTCCAAATACTACTACTGTTACGTAGAGAGGAAGAAGAAATCTTAGAGGATTTAAAGACATGAAAACTTTAAATCCTAAATTAAGTGAAAATTATTTATTTTTAGATAACTAGAAATGATAATGTGAAATTAAGAAAAGGAAAAGTTTTCTTAGGATATTAAAATTAAATGAAAGAAGATTCTGAGGGGGGAGTCTTTGCATGCGTCGTGATCGCTGGTCTCTGTCAACGGCCTATTGAGCTGGCAGCGTGCCGAGCTTGCTAACACGCGGTGCTGGCAGAGCCTGGGGTTAACTGGCACCTTGTGAGCTGCTGCAGCTTCTTACAGATGTTGAGGATATTTTTCAACATGTCAAAAAGGAGCTTTTAGGATCTACAGAATGGAAAGTATGCAAGTAGAAGCATATCAGTGCATCATTGTTGGCACAGACAGTGAGAAGCAAGCTGTATGTCTGCCTGTGAGCCGGACAAGTTGAATGAATTTTTGTACAATTATAGCATAGAATATTACACATCTACTTTAAAAAGATGATTTAAATATGTATTTATTAACCTGAAAGTTACTCATGGTATACGAAGAGAAAAATGTATGGCCTCCTTTTTAAATAAAATCGTGGAGTTGGTTGGGAACCTGGAGGAAGCGTATATGGGTCCATACACAAGGTGTTGAATTGATGCACAACCAACTTTTAACATTGGCCACCCCAGCTAGCAGGGTGGAGAAGGGAAGCTACTAGATTTTTCTTTGACTTGGTATGCGTGTTATGTCAACAAGAAAAATAAATTAAAGGCCTACAAAAATTATTTCCTTTGCAAGAAGAAAGGCAGTGTGAAGTCAGAGTGGGCAGTATAACCGACCAAGAAACAGGTAGTTTGTGGAGCGGCGGTGTTCTTTCGCAGAGAGGGAATGGTTCAGTTGACTTGCTATGTGCATCTTCCCTCTTATTTTCCTCGTTTTCTTTTAATAAAGTTTAGTTTTGTAATTTTATCATTTTGACTATTGTTTACTTTCATGATGAAGTATGCTTGATTATTTTTCATAATAAAGAAGGTCCGTCTATCTAAATCTTTCTTTATTTAGCTTGAAGATGATATTATTGCCAAACCGAATTACTTTAACACTATCAAAAATTTTGCCCTTCAACTTTCTTCTGAGGAATGGATGATATTAGAGTTCTCCCAACTGGGCTTCATTGGTAAGAGAAATGTCGGGTTTATCTATTGGACCCTTTTTTACTTTTAGGTTGGCTTTATTCTTTGGAAATGTATTGCTTTTGAGGAAATTCAGCTCAGAGAAATGATGTAAGGCAACCCCAAATGCTGTTTGGAGATTTCTAAGTTTGTAGTGTTTACTCTGGAGCTCTGTAAGGCAGCCCTGCACACGTCCATATGCAGAGCCAGCCCTGGTCCCGGTGAGCATGTCCGGCTCCCTGGTGCGCCCTCCTACAGCCCACTGCTTTGGCAAGGCTGGCTTTTTAAAAATGTCAAGGTAACAGTTTTCTCATATGAATTCCTGGTATTTGATGTATTACGTGAAGTTCATGTCCAGTGATTAATTTGTATTCATTTGTTTCTTTTATTGACTAGGCAGGATGCTCATTTAAAAAGTTTTTCACTGACATGCTTAAATTACCCTACTAAAGAGAATATGTTGAAAATCAAAGAATTGTTACAGGTTTAAAAAAACACCCAGAGGATAACATTTCACTTCCTATAGTACTTTAAAACTTTAATTATTAGAAGCTGGGCCTTTGATCTTGCTGATCACTTATCTCAACTTTAATTTGAATCAAAAAACATCTTTACTTGTGAAGGTTTAAATGAAGACAGAAGAACTAGGAGTCCTTGTTTTTTGCATTTATTATTTTTAAAAATTTGTTTTTACCTAACCATCTTAAATTCCTTTTTTTTTTAAATGGGAAGAATCTTAAGGCATGAAAGAAAAAATCTCTGACTTGCTTCTTGAATCCTTTGAACCAGTAGTTGCATGATAGATTTTGTAATAAAGAAAATCAGAAATTCACTACTTCCATTTATATCCAGATGATAGCACCATGTTGACCCAAAGCAAGTTTGTTGTGATAAGACGAGCGGGGACATTATTCATAGTGACTCACAGCTGAAAGAGCGCCATGATTTAGTTTATTTGTTGTAGAGGCTTCCCTGGCATAAGCCGTATGGACGCTTGGTTTCTTTACTGCAGTTGTTGACTGGAATATCCTTTCAGGTAAAATGTTTCAAGCGCCAGACCTCACTCTGATTGTGGAATTCATCTTCATGTTCTATAAGGAGAAGCCCATTGATTGGCTCTTGGACCACATTCTCTGGGTGAAAGTCTGCAACCCTGAAAAAGATGCAGTAAGTTAATTTCTTAGGAGGTGGAAGAAGCTTCTTGGCTATATTTCATGAAAGTGAGTATTAGGGAGCTAGATTTTATGAGTGAACAGTTAAATAGTGTTTCCACTTAACATTTTGAGTGCTTGCCTGCTTTCTTGAACTGACAAAAGTTTCAGTAGTAGAGTGACTTTTAAATAGCAGCGGGAAAATCCAATGAATAAGTAAAGCCCACCTTTCAGTTCTGATCAGCGTTTCTTGTGTCTTTAGTCTCTGCTATCTCATTGCTGTTGGCTGCAGGTGTGGGTCATATCTGTCCTCTGTGGGCTATTTCAGTTTCCTTCAGATTCTCTGTCAGCTCTCTTTTCAAATACTTGGGGGACAATATCAGACCCCTACACACCCAGAAATAAGGAATAACATAGAAGTGATATTTTACACCAAAATAATGGCAAGTCACAAAGCACCTTTCAGTTTATTACTTTGGAAGAAACCAATGTTCACACTATCTTCCAATTCACTTTTAGGACATTTATCTTCTGTAGCTATCACTGCATTCATTCCATGCTGTGAGGCCTTCCCTGTGTTTTCTTTGTGAATTACAGGAATTTTTATTATTGGATAAAAAAGTTATCATCATCTTTATACTCCTAAAATATGCTTGCATTTATTTGGTCCTGTGCAGTTTAATCTAATGTATGGATGGCTAGGTTCTAAAATGAGCCCTTGAGGTTAAAATTTCTGATGGTAACAATTAAAACCACGAAAATCTTTAAATCACCCGTGCATTTCAGTCCATAGCCCTTTGGCCAGTTGTATCTATTCTTGCACTCCTTGACCACATTTCTCTGTGGTCCGTACTTGTTCAGTTGCTTCCACTAGACGTCAGAGACCCTGCCACACATACTTGCTGGTGTCTGGAATGGTCTCTGGCTTGGTCTAGGAAAACCTTCAAAGCAAGCTCACATTTTTCCAAAGGCTTATTGACCCGCCCTGACTTTTCCGGCCCGCATGTGTCCACCTCCTGTTGAGTGCTTGGCTCAGCCTGAGGCCCTGTTGGTTCTTCTCACACAAACTTAACTACTCCTTCCACTTGCGTAGTTGAATTTGTGTGAATAAAATATACTCATTTACTTCTGTTCTAGTATTAATAATAATGTTCACCTCTTCTTTAAATTCAATAAGCCAGTCAATGCGGAAAGGTTGGTAATTTTTGAAATATATTTGGTGTTACAATTCATACCTCTTACTCATAATACAATTTATGATGGAATTTTTGTGTGTGTATAACAGATGTGAGGAACAGTGGTTCCCCCCAAAATCAGGCCTTTTAATACCTAGCAAATTATTGGAGGTCTTTCAAAGTGGAAATATTTTATTTTTAAGTATATTTTATTGCTTGTTTTTTTTTTTTAAGAGAGGAAGGGAGAGGGATAGAGAGTTAAAAACATTAATGAGAGAGAAACATTGATCAGCTCCTCCTGAACACCCCGTGCTGGGGATGTGCCCACAACCAAGGTATATGCCCTTGACCGGAATCAATCCTGGGACATTTCAGTCCGCAGGCTGACACTCTGTCCACTGAGCCAAACCATTTAGGGCATGGAAACATTTATAAATGTCTTTTTAAATACGTTCTTGACCTAACATTTATGAAACAAGTCGTTGAAAACGAAGAGGTAATGAAGCATGACCAGCAGGCTGGGCTCCAAACTGACACCATCGAGAGCCCTGCTGGCATTGAGCTCCGCACCCCAAGATCAGTCTGGCATCAGGCTACATCTGAAGTCTGAGCTCCGAGGCACTTTGGGTTGAAACATAGATTCCTTAACTGCTGAGGTAGATGTGTCAGTGTCACTTTTCATACCGTTTACTTGCTTATAGTCAAGTTATTGCCTTACATTTTCAAATTGCTTTCATGCAACCAAATGTCTCTTTAATTTGTTGCAAAAACTTAATTATATTACCTTTTTGTATATTTTAGTTTAGTTTATAGTTTGTGCTGTGCATTTTAATATTTTTGCTTTTAGAATTTTATTAATAATCCAAATTTGTCACTTATTTTGTCTTCTTTGTTTCTTTTTCTTTTTTAATATTTTAATCTTTATTGTTCAGTTTATTAATTACATTGTTCCCTTTTTTTCCCCTCTACAGTTCCCCTACACCTGGTACCCATCCCACCCTCTGCTCTTACCTCCTCTTCCATAGGTGTATGATTTTTGTCCAGTCTCTTGCTGTACTTCCCACACCCCTTTTCTCCCCAAGAATTGTCAGTCCATTCCCTCTCTGTGCCCATGATTCTGTTATATTCATCAGTTTATCCTGTTCATCAGATTCTTAATTCACTTGATTTTTAGATTTATTTGTTGATAGATATGTATTTGTTGTTCATAATTTTTATTTTTATCTTGTTCTTCTTCCTCTTCTTAAAGAATATCTTTCAGCATTTCATATAATATTGGTTTGGTGGTGATGAATTCCTTTAGCTTTTTCTTATCTGCGAAGCACTTTATCTTACCTTCCATTCTGAATGATAGCTTTGCTGGGTAGAGTAATCTTTGTTGTAGGTTTTTTATATTCATCACTTTGAATTTTTCTTGCCATTCCTGTCTGTCCTGCATCGTTTCTGTTGAGAAATCAGCTGACAATCATATGGGTGCTCCCAAGGACTGACAATTCTTGGGGAGAAAAGGGGTGTAGGAAGTACAGCAAGAGACTGGACAAAAATCATACACCTATGGAAGAGGAGGTAAGAGCAGAGGGTGGGATGGGTACCAGGTGTAGGGGAACTGTAGAGGGGGAAAAAAGGTAACTTTAACTGTTTTTTTCTTGCTACTTTTAATATTCTCTCTTGTTTTGCTCTTGGCATTTTAATTATGATGTGTCTTGGTGTGGTCCTCTTTGGATTCCTATAGTTTGGGATTCTGTGTGCTTCTTGGACTTTTAAGTCAATTTCTTTCACCAGGTGGGGGAAGTTTTCAGTCACAATTTCTTCAAATAGGTTTTCATTATCTTGTTCTCTCTGTTTTTCTGGCACCCCAATAATTCGGATGTTGGTATGCTTGAGGTTGTCCAGAGGCTCCTTACACTATCTTCAATTTTTTGGATTCTTTTTTGTTTCTTTTCCTGCTGAGTGGATTTTGCTTCTTTGTATTTCAAATCTTTGACTTGATTCTTGTGGTCCTCTAGACTGCTTTTAGGTCTTTGTATAATTTTTTTTTTTTTTCAGTCAGTGTATGCTTAATTTCTAATTGGTCCTTTTTCATATCCTCGAGGGTCTCGTTCATATCCTCGAAGGTCTCATTAAGTTCATCGGCCTTTTCTAGGAGCCTCTTGAAAAACCTTATAACCATGGTTTGAACTCTATGTCCACTTGTTGTTTTTCTCTCCATTTCTTTCACATGTGATTTCTTTCCATGTCTCTGCAATATGGCTGCTTCCCTGAGTTGGTTGATTAGCTTTGTGTGGTAGATTTCCTCTAAGGGACAGTGGCTTAGCCTCCCCAGTTACCTGAGGTGGATACTCTTGATGCAGCCCTTTATGGGTTGCACAGTCTTTTTGAAGTTAAGCCTTGATTATTTTTGTTAGCACTAGGAGGGTTTGACCTCCAGGCCATTTGGCTGTGAGGATCAGCTGTGCTCAGGTTGGATGGGTGGAGTCTCTGGGCTGAGCAGGCAGCCTTGATTTCCCATCAGTTTGCCCTATGTGGCACTTGGTTCTCTGTGCCTGGTGGTAATGGCTGCATGCACCTCTGAGAGAAAGCTGCTGCCAAGCTCTACCCACTGCTGGACAATTCAGCCTCTCCCCAAATGAGTCTGCACACCCCAAATCTCACCCAGGGTCGTAAAACAATGCAGTCCGGTGGTTTCCCTTCTTTCTTTTTTTTTCCTCTTGAACAAGAGAGCAAGTTACGAGTTCTCTCTGCGTGCTCGCGCGCTTCTGCAGTCTCCAAGTTTACACGCCCTCTCTGCAAGCTCGCGGACCTCTGCAGCACCCGAGTTTCAGCATGATTCCTCCTTACTGTTCAGTTTCACCGCAGATGAGTGTGGGTTCCCTGGACCTCGCTGGGAACTGGGGAATCAGTGCAGTGGGACGCCTTTGTCTCCCTCCCCGTTCGAGAAAACCAGCTGGGTTTGCAGCCGCCTGCCCTATCCGCTTGCACGTGCGCACATGGCTTCAAGCCTCTGACTCCATGTGTATCCTCAACTCTGCCCTCTGCCAGTCCTCTGCGTCACAGGGGAATTTCCACTCAGTCAGCTTTCTGGTGGTTCTGGATGATGTTTGTTCTGTCGTTAAGTTCTAGTTTTGAAATTGTTGTGTGGGGCAGCAAGATAGGTGTTTACCTATGCTGCCATCTTGTTTCCTCCACCTGGATTCTTTTTTCTTTTTCCTCTTCTGGTTGGGTGTTTTTTGCTTCCTCTATTTCAAATCTTTGACTTGATTTTTGGGATCCTCTAATCTACTGTTGAATCCTTCTCTATTATTCTTTGTTTCAGACAGTGTATGCTTAATTTCTGACTTTTTTTTCCCATTTATTTTATTTTTTGGCATTTTCACCAACATCCTTGAAGGTGTCACTAAGTTCCTTGAGTAACTTTAGAAGATTCTTGAGTAACCTTAAACTGTAGTTTTGAACTCTGTATCCAGTAGTTTGCTTTCTTCCATTTCTTTCACTTGTGATATGTTTGTCTCTGCATTTTGGCTGCTTCCCTGTGTTTGTTTCTATATAGTGGGTAGAGCTGCTATGTCTCCTTGAGTTGATAGAGTGGCCTTGTGTGGTAGGTGTCCTGTAGGGTCCAGTGGCTCAGCCTCCACAGTCACCTGTGGTGGACACTCTTGGTGCACCCCTTTGTGGGCTGTGTGCACAGTCTTGTTGTAATTGAGCCTTGATTGCTGGGAGAAATTCACCTCCAGGCCAATTGGCTGGGGGGAACAGCTGTGACTACAGTGGGAGAGCTGCTGTGCAGGAGACACCCTTATGGGGTAGAACTTGCTGCAGTGGGGTTTTGGTGCTCACTGAGTCTGCCCCTTGAGTGTGTTGCTTATGGATATGAAGAGTTGTAATCTGGTATAATCTCACACTGACCACTGGGTACACTGGTCCTTGGGTCTCCAAGGAGGTGCAAAGTCAGCCACTGCTCGGGGTCACCCAATAGGAGCTATAGAGAAATTTGCAGATTTTTCCTCTTTCTATCGGGTTTGGAAGTGTCCATGCAAGGTCAACCCGAGAAGCAAGGCAGACTGGTGCTGGTGCCGGCCTTGGGCTTTTATTGATAGCTTTGGGGCTCCCTGAGCCCGCTGCAGCTTGTTTGACAGGTTTTAGGTGGAGAAAGGACAGTCCATTCGTATGTAAAAGCTGCTGAGTACAGGTTGGGTGGGGCTATAAATTGGGTGTGACGGGGTCTCAGGGAATCTCCAGGGCTCAGCAACCAGAAATAGCTGCCAGTCAGCCCTGCACTGAGGAGATACCAGCAGGGGAACAATGACTGCTGTGAGCACCTCCATCTGGAAGAAAGCCACCCCCAAGTTCCTGCCCGATGCCAAACAGTCCAGTTTCTTCCCATATGTATCTGGGACCCCAGAGCCTCACCCAGCACTGGAGGTCAGAGCAAGTGGGAGCTTGTAAATTCAACTCACGGTGCCGGCCTTTTAAGAGGAGCAGCTGGGTCTCCAGCAGCCTGTGTGTCACTCAGCCCCAATCCACACTGCTTTTTACAGTCTGTAGTTCTTATGGCCCGCAGGGACTTATTTCCCCGGCTCTGGGACCCTGGGCTGGGGGTCTGGTGTGGGGCTGGGCTCCCTCGCTCCTCCCGGTGCCTCTGCAGAGGCGATCTCCCTCCTGATTAAGAAAGCGGCACACCGGTGCCAGACCAGCCTGTTCTGCCTCCAAACCTCCGCACCTCCTACCAGTCTCTGCGCTTTCTTCTTTACCTCTGTAGTTATAGAACTTCCAGTAGGCCAGCTTTCCTGTGGTTCGGGTGATAGTTGTTCTGTATTTCAGCTGTAATTTTGATGTGGTTGTGGGAGGCAGCAAATACAGGCGTTGACCTATCCCGCAAGCCTAGGTTCCTCTCTCTCTGCATTTTAATATAAAAGTCAAGTCCATATTGACATAGTGTGAGAACTTATTGAAATTAAATCCTTAACTCTTTCCCTTAGATGTGTTTATTTTAAATTTCTGCATCTTGTCTGTTTATCAAGTAGGCAGTGATTCTATTAAAGCCTCAATGAGCAACCTAAAAAATGTGATTTATAATTATGAGATGGAGTTGGATTTTCTTTTCAATATTTACCTAAAGCACTCCTCAGTTTTCAGATGAGGACAAGATTTCTCTCTATAATGTAACACTAACATGATTTTTTTCCTAATATTTAGAAACATTGTGATAGACAGAAAGCAAATCTACGAATTCGTTTCAGACCTTCCCTCTTTCAACATGTTGGTCTGCATTCTTCACTAACAGGAAAACTTCAGAAACTTACGGTTGGTGATTTCATTTGATTTTTCTCTGGAACGTATGATTTATTATTCAGTGCATTATCATTGTTGTTGTTCTTGAGTATAAGCTATGGGTTGTTTTAATTGCATATATGTTTTTCCTCCTAGGATAAAGATTACATGAAACCATTACTTCTTAAAATCCATGTAAACCCACCTGCAGAAGTATCTACTTCCCTGAAGGTCTACCAAGGACACACGCTGGAGAAAACATACATGGGGGAAGATTTCTTCTGGGCTATCACTCCGACAGCAGGAGACTACATCTTGTTTAAATTTGATAAGCCAGTCAATGTGGAAAGGTTGGTGCGGATTGGGACGTGTTTGGTTTTACAGTTCAGACATCTGTTACAAGGCTGTTTGTGATGGAAGTGTTGTGTGTGACAGATGTGAGGAGACAATGGGCCCCGGATGTTGGGTCAGAAAATGCGTTTCCCACAGATTGGTAATAAAACGGGTTTGTTGTTTTCAGATACAATAGCAGCATTTAGCGTATTTGATAAATTCTGTTGGTATTTCTGAACATGTATTTAGTTTTTTATACTTTTATGTAGCACTGTGCTGCAAAATCTCAAATTTGGTTTTCATGTCCTTATCCTGGAATATCTCCTGAGATTTGAGTTGGTTACGCAGCAAATTGGTTGAAATGACAAGTTTAACAAACTGCCTATTTCTAATCAATGGCTTTGCAAATGCTGAATTCCTTTTAGGGTATCATGGAGGATTCAGCACGCTTTTGTGTGTTCCAGCGTTGTGTCCGCTGTACAGTTTGGGTTCTTTCTCCTGGCTGCCTCGCGGTCAGGAAGCCTTCAGACCCGGCTCAGTGTCGGCTGTGCCGTCCAGACTGTTTGTAGCTTTACTTACATGTGGCCTCAGAAGAGAGCACAGCCCCTGGTCTCTGGTTGTTACAGTGGGCATTCTCACGAGAGGTCCGTGTGGTGTCAGAATATGCCAAAAGTCTTTTGGGATAATTCCGTTTATTATTACAATGCAGAGCTATGATGTAATGTCTTAAATTTTTTTTTCTTGCTCTAAACTGGTTCTAAAGAGGGATTTAAGTGTGAAAATGTTTTAAGCAATGGAAATATCACTGGGAAAATATAAAAAATACTTTAAAATGATATTTTGCACTTATATGAGTATGTAATATTTGTTGTTATTTAATGCTCATTTCTACTATATAGTGGCAATCTGCACTGTCGTTTGCCAGAGTCATCACAGATTAGAAACAATAATTTTCTCTCACCTTGATCAACAAGAATAACCTCAAGCCATGTATATTGGTTTATTTTTAGCAAATGAAAATAATTCCCTTGAAGAGCTGAAAACTCATATATTGGAGATCAAATTTCTTAATAACAAAAACATTTACAGTTAACCTTGGTGAAGTAGTATTTACTTTGAGGATGCTTTTCTAGTAGAAACTCATGTATGAATTTTCTTAGACTCTTTCATTTTCACAGTAACGTATGCTACCAGGGGAGCAAAGTAGAAGTTGTGTTTATCAATGCAGACATGAAGTATTAGGAAAGATGTTTTCTAGCTGGATAGGATGATATGTGTTCATTGTACAAGACTTTGAATGTGTGAAGAATAAGGGAAAAATAAAAACCCAAGGACACCATGTGACCATATTGGCACCTTTTGTTTCTTAATAATTCTGTATACTTTATACTTTGAGATCATGATTTGTATGTAATTTTATACCTTATATTTTCTCGTATATTTTCTCATAGTCTCATATATGACTCATAGACATTTTAATGGCTGCGTAATACTCCATTGCATGGCTCAATCATCATTTACTTATTCTAATGTTAAACTCTTTTTAGGTGGTATTGAGTTTTTCACTATAAATAATTGCTTAGCGAATGCTTCTGAATCAGTCTGCCTGAACCCCAGATTATATCCATGGGCTCTATTTTTTTCTCTTTTAGATTTTCTTAAAATCAGTTTTTAGAGAGAGGAAGAGAGAGGGAAAGAGAGAAACATGGTTGTGAGAGCTGAACATCAATCGGCTGCCCCCTGCATCCCGGAGCCACCGCCTGGGCCTGTGCTCTCACTGGGAACGGAGCCGGCGACCCTCCCACGCACAGGACGTCATCCAACCACCGAGCCACACCAGCTACTGCTGGACTCTATTTTTTTTCTAGTGGCTCCCCGCCCATATTTTTGCATCTATAGTTGAGATATTGAATGACCCATTATTATATAAAACAAAATGTCTTAAAAAGAAGTGTCCCGGCAAAAATGCTGGAAGTAATGTTTGGTATAGCTTAGAAGAAGCTTCTTATTTGGGTCCCCTGACCCATGTAACGTTTTGAAAATCAGTATCTTATCATAGGTGATCTCTGCCTACAAATATCATACTGTAACTGTCAGAATCGTATTGTAATTATTATTTGCTGAATATTCTTAATATGTAAAATATTTTTGTCGTTCTCATAAACTTCTTGGCACAGTCATGTGTGGGTGGGAATATCTGCACTGTATGTATAGATAAAACTCGGGCTTGATTCCCATCAAGAGCACAGATCTCAGTTGCAGGCTCGATCCCTCAGCTCTGGTTGGGGTGCATGCAGGAGTCAACCACTCTATTTGTCTCTCTCACATTGATTCTCTCTCTCTCTCTGTCTCCCCACCTTCCGTCCACTCTGTCAAAAAATCAATGGGGAAAGAAATATCCTTGGGTGAGGATTAACAGGGACAAAACCAAAAAATAACAAAACAAAAAAAACCAACTAAGATGCAGAAAGCTAATGCAACCTGCTAAGGTGAAAATTGCAGTAAATGAAACACCAGGCTGGGATGCAGTTTTTTTTACTATCTAGCCGAAATTTTTAACCACTTAACGTAAACTGAAGTTTTTGGGTTTAGATTTAGATGTGCTTTGTATGCTCTATGCGGTTCCCACTCTCCTCCACACGCTTACCTCACACACTAGTTTCCAGAGTATCAGAACATAAGAACATTATACTCAGACCCAGAGAGTGTTTGGTTTATCATCATATATCGTGTAATTAGTCATTATTCAAATATTTGTTAACACTGACACATGGAATGATTCAGTTATTTGGAATTGGTCACTTTATTTTTACTCTACTAATTCTGAAATAATTTGTATTGGCTAAAACTGGTCTTTGAGTCCTGGCTGGGTTGCTCAGTGGTTAGAGTGATGTCCCAATGTGCCCAGTTCCAGGTTCCATTCCCAGTCAAGGCACATAAAGAATCAACCAATGAATGCATAAATAGTGGAACAACAAATCCATGTCTCTGCTACCCTCCCCCTCTCTCAGAACCCTGGGAAACTAGTCTTTGAACTTGCCACAACTTGTGGCTGTCCTAGTGAAAATTTCCTGATAAAACACATAGTATTATGATGCAACTTTGATTATTCTGTCCAGAGGTTTATATATTTAAAGGTTTATATAGTATAAACAGCTATATAAAACTATCATCACTTTTAATCTGTTAAGTACATTAAGCAGCAAACATGTGCCTAATGACAGAAGGAATTAACATGCATCTAAGGCTGCACTCCAATTTCTAAGTTCCCTGCAACTACTCAGAATATGACGTGCAGTGACCACCAGTTCTGGTGCTGCCAGCTGGTGCAGAAAGCGTCCTCTGAGGGAAGGCTGCCTTCCTGAATCTCTGTGAAGTCTTGTCTGACTTGAATTTTTACTTTTATTTTTGTATTTCCAGTTATTTGTTCCATAGTGGTAACCAAGAACATCCAGGAGATATTCTGCTAAACACTTCTGTGGAAGTTTTGCCTTTTAAGGTAAGACTACTTTTCCCCCTTAGTTTTCCTTAAGAGCTAACACCAATAGACTTTGTTTGAGGCTGTTCTTGTTTATGAGATTAAAGTTAGTTCTCATTATTGCAGAACCTCAGGGGTGAGTAATATTAATTTTAAAAACATATATAGAACACCTAGTATATTGTCCTGTTTGCCTTATTTATAGTATGAGCCTTATTTTGTTTCCCATTGAAAAGTACTTGAAAGTCTGTACAGGAAAATAAACAAATCATTCTTTTACTTTAATATTTACCTACTGTTTATATCAAGTCCCCAAATACCATGTGGTTTTAATGCTTGTTGATTACTACAGAAAATTAATGTACTGGTCTTAAATTTCTTTGATGCTTAAATTTATTTCAGGTTAACACACAGTTCTTGTGCGTATTTTAATAGAAAATAGTGTTCTATTAAATTGATTTGGAATTCAAAATTATTTGAAATTTAAGTTCCCTAATCACTGGTATATTATATACAGATTCAAGAAGATTGTTAGAAAGAGAACTCTCTTATTGATAAACCTTATAAGGTTCAAGACTGAAATGGCACTTTATATTTTTAGAGATAGCTGTGCCACAAATGCTGCTGTACATTTATTAAGATATAGTAATAACAGCTTTGTTTTAAATAGAGTAAATTATTCATAAAATAATGTTTTGTTCTATTTTAGAGTGAAGGTTTGGAAATAAGCAAAGAAACCAAAGACAAACGATTAGAAGATGGCTATTTCAGAATAGGTAATACCTACCTACTTTATTTTTTATTTTATTTTATCATTTAAAAAATATATTTTATTGATTCTTTACAGAGAGGAAGAGAGAGGGACAGAAAGCTAGAAACATTGATGAGAGAGAAACACTGATCAGCTGCCTCCTGCACACCCTCTACTGGGGACGGGCCTGCAACCAAGGTACATGCCCTTGACTGGAATCGAACCCGGGACCCTTCAGTCCACAGGCCGACGCTCTATCCGCTGAGCCAAACTGGTTTTGGCAGTAATACCTACTTTAAACTTGTAAAAAATTGTTCTTTATTTTGAACTTACTCCTAAAGTAAATTTTTAAAAATCTTCACCTGAGAATATGTTCATTGATTTTTTTTAGAGAGAGAGGAAGGGCGAGAGAAACATTGATGTGAGAAATATTGACCGAGGTCCGTGCACGACTGGGGTTGAGCCCACAATGCGGGCAGGCGCCCGGCCGGGAGCTGGGCCCGCACCTTTTGTGTGCAGGACGTGTTCCGGCTGAGGAGCTGGGCCCGCACCTTTTGTGTGCAGGACGTGTTCCGGCTGAGGAGCTGGGCCCGCACCTTTTGTGTGCAGGACGTGTTCCGGCTGAGGAGCTGGGCCCGCACCTTTTGTGTGCAGGACGTGTTCCGGCTGAGGAGCTGGGCCCGCACCTTTTGTGTGCAGGACGTGTTCCGGCTGAGGAGCTGGGCCCGCACCTTTTGTGTGCAGGACGTGTTCCGGCTGAGGAGCTGGGCCCGCACCTTTTGTGTGCAGGACGTGTTCCGGCTGAGGAGCTGGGCCCGCACCTTTTGTGTGCAGGACGTGCTCCGGCTGAGGAGCTGGGCCCGCACCTTTTGTGTGCAGGACGTGCTCCGGCTGAGGAGCTGGGCCCGCACCTTTTGTGTGCAGGACGTGCTCGGGCTGAGGAGCTGGGCCCGCACCTTTTGTGTGCAGGACGTGCTCCGGCTGAGGAGCTGGGCCCGCACCTTTTGTGTGCAGGACGTGCTCCGGCTGAGGAGCGGCCTCCTCGCGCTCCTGAAGTAATTGTAAATGCTTTCCAATGTTACAGTTACCAGCCCACTCCGAGTTTTATTTGTTCTGGAGTTTTAGTATCTTGACCCCACTAGGATTTGAGATCAAAGGTTCATTTCCTGGCCCCTCTGCCTGCCGTTCCCTTGTTGACCGTCACTGGCAGGCTCTGCCTCGGGCCTGCAGGCTCGCCGCCCGAGCATGCCTCTCTGCGGCCTCAGCAACACCATGTGCCACACTCTGCCCTTCGCCCTGACCCCTTCTGGGGCGTTGGATCTGTATTGGTGCCCACTGAGAGCCACCCACTCCGGGATCTGTAATTCGGCTTTGTTGGTCACCGTGCCTTCCGCTGTCACCGCTCCCAGTGCCCGGCCTCCCCTGCGAGCCTCCCGGGCGCCACGCCCTCCCCTGCCCGGTAGGGTAAACGCGCCCACCCGGGGCGAGCTCCAGCTCCGGTTCGGTTCCGGCCTCTGGGCGGAGCCGGTCCTTTGGCTCTCACAGCGCCGCTGCAGTTACTTTTAAATGTCGACGTTGTAATTACGTTCGCCTGGGCAAAACGTGGTGACCGCCCATGGCAGATTCCTCTGTTCCCACCCACCTCCCAGCTTGCTCCTCTGCTCTTACTCTTTCTGTCTCCAGTCCCAAGACTTACTCCTCTCCTGTCTCAGGCTCCACGTGTGGCCAGTTTCTGGCTCTTTTGTCCTTGTTGTTGACGTTATGGCTGATCTCCCCATTTCCTGCCTCCACCCAGCCCCCACTCCCACCGCCTCGGGCTGCTCCACACTTGTCTGCGCCCACTGGCTGTGCGTGTATGTCCTGTGGCTTAATCTCGCCGTCGTTCCTCCTGAAATGGTTAGTTGGTATTTCTCCGTTAGTGAATGCTTTCTCATCGTTTATTAACCAGTTTGGCTGCCTCTCTCCTCACCACAGTGTGCGGGCTGCAGGCTGCGCTCCCAGGGGCCGCTCCCAGGGCTGTCCCCGATGGACACCGCTCAGCCGACAGCTGTGTCTTTAAATGAGCGCTTTTCTTGGGGGGGCAGAGAGAGAGCTGGTGACTTGGTGTTGGGCACACAGGGCAGAGGGGCACACTTGCGCTCCGGCAGTAAGGGCGTGGTGCTCAGGTGTCCCCCAAGGCAGAGCCCGGCACCCAGGTGACTGTGACAACAGGGTCTGCAGCTCCTGCCCCTGCAGAGCAGCGTCACATCCGGTGAGGACCCCTCGGTCTTTGTGCCGGGCTTGTGGGCTAACTGTGATTGCTTTCTGTGCAGTTTGGGTGTACAGGGGAGTTTATTTTCGTATTCGGGTTATATCTTAGCACACCTCTAGAAAAACACATAAAATTACAGAGTATACAGAATGTTTATTAACCTTTTACCTGCCAGCTGTTTAATCTCAAGAATGTTGTGATCGGGATTAGGAAAGTAGCAGAGGACATGGATACATGTGTATTGGGTGTCTCTACAGTCATTTGAAAATAAACCATCTCAAACACCAACTCATCGTCTTTAGAACCAGAAGAGAACTCAGGAGTCATCAGGCCGAAGGCGTGTCCGAAAGCGCGCGTCCGGGGCACAGAGCGAGGCTGCCCTGCTCTCAGCCTGCCGGCCTCTGCTCCTCGGGGAGTCCGCGCCAGCGGGGCCCTGCTCCCTGTAGAACCGCCACAACTGGTGAAAGCTATTTTAACAGAGTACAGCAAGCGGAGAAACATGCACTCACAAAAACCCAAATCTCAGTAGGAACATTAGGAGTCCGAGGCGTCGGGGCCCCAACACTGCCCGTCAGAGAGCCGGCAGCTCTGCTCCCTGCGGTGCAGCCCGCAACACTGGCCTCCTGGCTCCGGCCTCCCGCCCCCCGGGGGGCATCTCACAGGAAGAGCAGGCCCAGCTCCTGTCCTTCGCCAGCCCTCTCTCGTGGGGCAGGAGCTCTTCCCAGCACAGCAGGGTGAGATTTGCCCCAGTGCCCCCACCCCAGCTCAGTGCCCAGCACACTGAGAGGTAAGCCAAGAAAATGAAGGCCGCTGCTCCACTCGCCTGTGCCACTCGGAGAGCAGGCTGCCACTCGGGGCAGGAGGCTGCCGTCCCTCCACAGGCCCTGGGCAGCGGGACAGCCTTTCTCCGGGAGAGGCAGGCCAGAGGGCAGCTCTGAAGCTCTCTGCCAAGGGCGCTGCCTGGTTCGAAGCAGAGCATGGTGAAGCTCGGGTGTGCTAGAAAGGGCACTGTGGGTGCGACTGGGATTTGGTGGAAACCAGTCCAGGGGAGACTGCTAGCTACAGTCTGGCCCAACTGCAGCCTGTCCAGGAGCCTGACAGAGAACCAGGGAAAGAGTTGGCTAGTAAGAGCCTTCTTGGGTGGAGGAAGCCACAAAGACCGGCCCACAAATGGGGGCGCATTTTATTGGGTCAGACTGTGCAGCAGTTTGTGCCGAAGACATGTCGGAACCTGGTGGGCGAAGGTGGCAGGACAGCTCAGGACAGCGTGGAGAGAAATGCTCGACTGATTGGGGAGGCAGAGAGCCTCGCACAGAAGCAGAGGGAGGAATGGACCACTCTCGGGCAGAAGTCCCTCGCAATGCCAGGACTTTAGGATGCTAGTCACTCTTCAGTAATTTCCTCTTTCTTTTCTGTCCTTTAACACTTACCTACTGGACCATTGGGTGAAAATAATACATGCACATGGTACCAATTATAAATTTAAAAGGTAAACTAAGTCTCATTCCCTCTTCTGTCCCCACCTACCTAGTGTTTCCCAGAGGCAATTCCTATAATGGTTTGTCCTATTCATAAATTAAAATATGTGAGCATATCCATGAAAAAGTCACATACAAATACTTACATACTGTACAACCTAATACTGCATTTTGTTTTTACATTGGACAGAATATATGTGCATATGGAAGATGAACATTTTTTAAGTTGTTAAAATTTCAGGTGTACAAAAAGATGCAAATAGCCGAAACTGGGTTGGCTCAGTTGATAGAGCATCAGCCTGCAGACTGAAAGGTCCCAGGTTTGATTCCAGTCAAGGGCATGTACCTTGGTTGTGGGCACATCGGGGGGGGGGGGGGGGGAGGCGGGAAGTGGGTACAGGAGCAGCTGATCGATGTTTCTCTCTCATCGATGTTTCTGGTTTTCTATCTCCTTTCCTCTCTGTAAAAAATCAATGAAATATGTTTTAAAAAAAAACACAAAACAAAAAGTTGCAAATATAACAATGAATATCTGTGGATCCAGCCTAAGATTTTTCCAATTCAGTTGTTCTTCCCTAATGCCTTCTTTTTCCCTCTATCCAAGGGTACCTGCTTTACTACATTTAGTGGCTGCCATTTCCATGTACACTTTACTGCATATGTATAATATATTCCCAAACAATGCACAGTGTTTTTAGTGTTTTTAAATTTGACAGAGGTTACATCATTCTGTAGTCTATAACTGTTTTCTCTCACTAAGTGAGAGTTACCCATGTGGATGTGTGTATCTATACTTCATTCATTTTCACTGCTGTGTAGAGTCTCCTATTTAGCATAAAGTTTGTTACCATCTTTTTATCATAAACAGTGCTGATTTAAACACTTATGCACATGTATGAGAGTTTCTCTATGATATATATGTAGGAATGGTAGTAAGTCTTCAATTGCTTTATCTTCATTCTTTTAATTGGCTGCCTAGTATTCCTTTATATTAGCATATCATAATTTATTTAGCAAGTCTAGTGTTGATTACCTAGATTGTTTGCAATTTTTGCACATGTGAGAATGTATCTGCAGTATAAAATTGCCAGGCAAAAGTGTTTTAATGAGGCCAGTTATATCACTTGGTAATTATTTTTCTACTTAAATGAGCTCATTGGGTGACAATATCAGATATCACATTAGTTAAAATGTTTTAAGTTTCACAGTATTTTTCAGCCCTGAATTCTGCCTAACTTAGTAGTCAGTAATACTTGCTTTTATTCCCTATCCCAGTCCAGCCCCAAGTATAGACATACTTTTATAAAGTAAATGTGTTAATTTTTAATAAAACCATTAATCTGGAAGGAGATACGCTTAGTATTTCTTACACAAATGAACACAAGCCTTGCCTGGTATGAATTTTAGTTTGATTATATCTTGTCTTACTAGGAGCCAATTGTAAGACTCGAGAGTAGATGCAAAATTAACACCCACAAGGTTCAGCTCACTCAGCCCGGGGTCAGACCTGGCCCTCTCCCCTGTATCTGAATGGACCATGAGCTAAGCTTGTTTGTGAAATTCTTTTTTATTTTCATTTTTAAATGGTTAAAAAATGAAAAGAATATCACTGACATGTAAAACTAACAAGTTCGAAGTTCAGTCCATAAATGAGGTCGTGTTGGAACAGCCATGCTCATTGTATTTGTACTTGTGTAGCCTGTGCTCTTAGGCTCAACAGCAGGGCTGGGAGCTGCGCAGGGGCGAGGCTGCTGCCTGACAGACTGCTGTGGCAATGACGCCTTTCTAACTTGACAGTGTTGCGAGTGCCACACACATCACTGTGATGTGACATTAAAAATAATTACCAGCGCTTACCCACCAGGGCAGAACAAAGGACGACTCTGAATGCTTTTTAACACCGTGAAATGTGGATTACTTCACCAAGTTAGGTGGCAGTGTGTTATGACGTAGTGACACAGTAGCTATGCTAAAGAATACGTCTCCGTTCCAAGCCCACATGACAATGGCCGGGAGAGCAATGGCCAGAAAAATTAGAAAACAAAATGGAATATTCATCACAACAGAATTTCTTTCCCAAAATAAAAAATTCAGAGGAGACTGTATTCAAAGTGAATTTCAGAGTGGCTCATGTGTTAGGCAAGCAAGTAAAACAGATGTGCCAACTGTGAGTTACTTAGATCACACCTTTTTAAATTTCTTTTTTTTAAATCACACTAATAACACTTTATTCACTCTCACGGACTTTACCATCGTCAGTTCCATGCAATTTTGTCAGAAACAGGAACCAGCATCCATGCCCTAGCACACAGCAGCTGGGGGCATGGCAGTGATTATATTATATATAATCTTGAGCTCAGGATCAAGGTTTTTCCATGAGAGAACTGCCTCTACCGCTGTTATCTCTTTGAAAGTTAATGTTTGCTGCAGTTTTGATATTTCTTAATGAATCCAGCATTAAACTACAAGACAAACCAGTGCTTATATCCAAAACTTATATTGAAGTCAAGTCACTGATGACATTATTTGAAGTACAAATAATAAGCTACTTGAGGAGCTGCCATAAATCACTTTCATTGAAAGTAATGATATAAGGCAAATAGAAAAGAAGAATATAGTAGAATTCCGTACATACTTCCCAGTGATTGACTGTGCTCCATTAAAAACATGTGCTTGTGGATTAATGTCAGTATTTGGCTGTTGTAAAAGGAAATATTCAGGATGAAATATGTAAAATTTTACTGATCCATATTAACATATGACCACTTGCAATTGATTTTTAATAAGGAATATTGACTTTGAATTCTAGTTCACTGAAATATTATCACCCAAAAATGAATTATATTCTCCTTAGTACTGTATTAGAAAATGGTACTGCACTATTGTTATATCTAATTTCATCAATACACATTTGTGGATATTTGTGTTCTTTCTATATACGTATCTATACGGTATCCTCAGTCTCCCTCTTCCCATATTGACTGCCTGCTTTTATAGAAAAAGTTTGCCAATCCCTGGCTTAGAGAAATGTGGCTGAGAACACACCATTTCCTGCCACTTTTTCAATAGCATTATTTGGCTTTGTTTTTAAAAAAATACATTATTTCTCACTGCAAGAAAAATTGAGTATAAATAACTTTTTATAGACTTTCTTGGTCCTCCTTATCCTTATGGAAGAGCTTTCCCAGCTTATTATCTATAACTAGAGGCCCAGTGCATGAAATTCATGCACTTGATGGTGGGGGGTCCCTCAGCCTGGCCTGCACCCTCTTGCAGTCCGGGAGCCCTCGGGGGATGTCCAGCTGCTGAGGAGGTGGGAGAGGCTCCTGCCACCGCTGCTGCACTCGCCAGCTGTGGCCCCGGCTTCTGGATGAATGGCGCTCCCCTTGTGGGAGCGCACTGACCACCAGGGGGCAGCTCCTGCATCGAGCGTCTGCCCCCTGGTGGTCACTGTGTGTCACAGACACTGGTTGTTCCACTGTTCAGTCGATTTGCATATTAGCCCTTTATTATATAGCATGGTTTTATATTGTAATTTCTAGAGAAGGTATTACTTCTTAATTCCTTTTAGATGTGACCTTGGGAGGAATACACATAGACTGAGCCCCTGCTCAAGGCCAGCCATTGTATGGATGTCTATTTGAAGCATTGAAATTTGTTGTTAGCGCCTTAACTCTCAAAAGTGGTGAGACTGAGGGATGGTAGTCTATTTTGGTAAGGTTTGAGTAAGTCACTTTTTGCTAAAAACCTGTGTGTTAAAACACTGTTGATGACAAAATATATTTTTGTTTTGTTTTTAATTTACAATAAGAAAAAATGTAGCTCTGCCTCTTGAGATGGATTGCTTCTACGTGTGAAAAATTTTAAAGTTGAATAAAAATAGGAAGAAGGAAAAAAATGCACCCATGCCCTGTGTGAAGACTTCCACTAGAAATCTTTTGCTGTTGTCTTTTCCTGCTTTACATCAGTGAAATTTGATGAGTGCCTGTTCTAGCCTACCCAACAAGTGTTGATTTTTATTTTGAAGGGAAATTTGAGAATGGTGTTGCAGAAGGGATGGTGGATCCCAACCTAAACCCCATTGCAGCCTTTCGACTTTCAGTTATTCAGAATTCTGCTGTTTGGGCCATTCTCAATGAGGTAAGACAGTATACATTAGTGAAATAGCTTAGCCTACATTTTTTAAAACATTTTTATATTTAAGGCCTTTTTGAAAATGAAAATTGCCTCATCATACTCTTCCCAATTTTGTATTTCAGATTCATATTAAAAAAGTCACCAACTGAGCATCTCCTAAGAGACCAATACATTTTTTTCTGTCCGTTTGTTGATTAAAGATAGTGAACCATGTACTTTTTTTTACTTGAACACTACCTCTTGTGAATCTACTGTAGATGGTCATCATTTCCACTTGGAAAGTGACTCTTCCACGGATAATATATTCATTCAAACCTAAGCTGTCCTCCAATTTTAACTTGACTCAAACATTTTACAGTTATGACAGCCTGTTAATATAACTTGTACTACTTAGGTATTATACTAATACATAAGAGTTGTACATATTGTTACATTCCTTAAATTTGAGAAAAAATGTTAAATACATTTTATGAAGGGGGTACTTTTGAGATTCATTTATTTTACTATTATAGACCCTCTTTTATAGATTATCAGGGATGATATATAAATATATAAGTATACATAAAATGTTACGGAGTTAATTTATTAGAAACACTTAAGTACATATTTTTGTGCAGTAAATTTTTGAATCAATACTTTTTTTTTGAAAACCAATTACCTTGCTTTTTTAAGTTCTTTCTGCATTTTCCTTTAGAAATGCAAACATAAGTTAATGCCATTTTTCAAATGCACTGCCATTTCAGAGTGATTCTAGATTGATTTCTTAACAAATGCTTTTTGACAGTAGCACCCTCCCACCTCCACCTCACCTGCAGTTTGGCTTTCCCATAGTCCGCTGTGGTCCAGAAATAATAAATGAGAAGTTCCGGAAGTAAATAATGCATAAGTGTTAAGGTGTGCGCCATTCTGAGTGGGGTGATGAGACCTCATCCCCCCCCTCTCTGGCTCACCCTGTGTCCGTTCCTGCACCTCACTCCACACCATCACGCAGGCACTGTCATCTTGCATCACAAGAAGGAGGGTGGGTACAGTACAATAAGATACTGAGATGGACCACACACATTCACATAACTTTCATTACAGCATATTGTCATAATTGTCCTTTTATTGGTTATTTTTAACCTCCTCCTGTGCCTAATTTATAAATTTTATTATAGGTACGCATGTCCAGGAAAAAATATAGTGTGTGTGTGTGTGTGTGTGTGTGTGTGTGTGTGTGTATGTAGGGTTTGGTACTAGCTGTGGTTTCATACATCCACTGGGGGTCTTGGAACATTTCCCCTGTGGATAAGGAGGGGACTACTGTAATTGCTGATTTTGAGCAAAATATTTTCAAAGGCATTTGTCATTCCTTAAAGCCAAGATTTTTAAATCAGTGTCCTTTTTGAGGCTTGTTTTACTATGCTGTGTACTGGTGTATGACCACAGAAAATCAGTCTGATAAGTGTTAATGTGCAGAGATGATGCTTCAGCCCATATTACCATGGATTTAGCTCATTACATTTCCTCTCGTGTAAGATGACAGACTCTTTTGATTTTTGTCTTTATTCTGTGAGTTAGATACATTATCTCTTTTCTTGTTGATCCTTACATACCTGCACTCATGAATTTTGACAAAATGTTTTCTAGATAATGCTGGTATGTGTCATAACTGGTTTAATATTAAAAAAAAAACCACCAAAATTGTGATACTGGTTTTTGATTAAAGGTATTGTAGCAGTTGTATGTTTTTCCAAAATGATTTTTCCTATTGTATTAGAACCTACAAGTAGATTCATATCTAAGGCATATTATTCTTAAACATGCAGTTCCGAATTCTGAAACATACTATAACAAAAATTTTACCAGCCTTAGCAATCAGTGATCTTTACAAGGGTATTTTACATTTAAAATTTTCTGAATTATCAACATAGTTCCCAACAGGTGACAGCTGTGGGGATGGATCCCGAGCTTTCAGGGGGATCATTGGCGGGGGGAGGGGGGGTAGGTTGGGGCGTGCCCAGACCCTGCAGGGCGCTCCTGGCCCCCAGAGACTGCGCAGTGCCGAAGTGCAGAGACTGGGAAGCACTGGTAGAGTAGTTTCCATTGCTCTGCATTTGGATAATGTTTGCTTTTCTTATTAAAAAGTTACATGTTGCCAATGATTTTTATGTCAAACTACAGTTAAAATTTTTTCGTGATTTTTACCTTTACTTTTTCATTTAAAAATTTTTCTACAGGCAGATTTCATTTGAAAGGAACATTTCATTATAAAATTTGGCACTAGCTTAACATACTAAATTACTACTGAACAGATTATCGGGAGGTGAACATCTAGAAGTCCCCTCTCCCTCGTTCCCCGCTTCCTGAGAAGCCAACTCTGATTGCAGGGAAAAGCCTCTGAAGGTCCCGAGGGGACACTTACTGTCTGTCGCCCCTGCCCTGAAGGGGGTGTCTCTGCCTTCAGACGGAGCCTTTTCCTGCTCACTTTCCTCCAGGATCAGCTCATTCCCCTACTCCTTAGAATATTTCCAGATAAATCCTGCCCATCTTTCAAGGCCTCTCTGGTGCACCCCCCGCCGAGTCGTTACCAGGGCCTGGTAGTGCCTGGCACACGGCAGGTGCACAGTCATGTCTGTTTCAGCCCCTTCTTCCTCAACTCCCTTCACCTACTGTCCTTGCCACACATTTACATACACACTCAGCTCTGGAGTTTTTGATTGTTTATGGGGAATGTACATCTGTGTGTATGTGTTTCTCCGGTCAAATTCAGGCTCCCAAGGGCAAACCTGAAACTTGTACTTCTTACCTGTGTTCTGCTACAGCAGGTGTTCCTAGTCTCATTTTTATTTCGAATGTTTTTATTGACTTCAGACAGGAAGGGAGAGAAGCATCAGTGATGGGAACCATTGTCAGCCGCTTCCTGCATGCCCACACTGGGAATCGAGCTCACAGCCCAGGCATGTGCCCTGACCAGAACTGAACCATGGCCTTCTGGTGCACAGGCCAACACACAGCCACGGAGCCATGCTGCGGGCCTGGTCTCATTTGTAGTTGCTCTCTCCTTTCCCAAGTCTACACTAGACAGAGCAGCCACGCTTTCCTCAAGCAGGAAGTGACAGTGGTAGTCCTAAGAGTTGTGTTAATGAGTGAGGGGTTGGGACAAATCAGAGGTGAAGAGTCCTGGAACTAAAAGTAAATTATTGACCTTGAGAGGACACTGAACCGCTTTTAGTGAGTGGGGGCAAAGCATCAAATGGTGACAGTACTTAGATAAAGAAGGCATGGATTTGGCATCTGGTGTGTATTTCACATAACTAGTCACACTCTAGAGCTGTGCTGTCCTAAATAGTGGCCACTAGACACATGGTGGTTCTTTAAATCAATAAACCGTTTGGCTCCTCCCTTACCTTGCTACAGTGACGGGCTCAATAGTCACCTGTGGCAGGTGGCCCCTGGGTGGGGCAGCAATAGGCACCAAACATTTCTGCACTGCAGAAACTTCTGTTGTTCAGCACTGTGTTGAGCTCACTAATAGGAACATTGTAGGAACCAGAATAATGAGTTTTGTTAATTAGGGTAAAAGTAGACATGAAGAATATACCATAGAGCAATGATTATTTTGGGTAAGGGGTCGAGGACCTATTTCTAGCATTCTGAGAGCCAAGATTTCTGTGTTCTTTGTCCTGCTTCTCAGTATCCTTCACAGCATGCCCTGTGCCATGCTCTGCTGGAGACAAAGAGCAATGGTGTGAGACTGTGAGGCTGAAAAGCTTCGGCAAAAGAGAATGCAGTGGGCTCTTCAGCCACAGACATCTGTTACAGACAAGCGCATGTGCATTAGCTCAACCATAAAGATGTCTTTGAACAAAGGTATGGCTTTTCAAAGCAGTGGTTGCACCATTCAATAATCAGGTGCCATTATTAATCATATTATCATGTGAGCTCTGTAAGCAGAGTTTTCTCAGGCTAATACAAGTCAGAGATTCAAAACAGGAGGAGGCATCCTTTGCTGGTTTAAGAAGGAAGCCACGTAAGGAGAAATGCAGATGGCCTTAAGCTGAGGGACAGGGACCTGCATAGCCCCAGGAACTGAAAACGGCCAACACCCTGACTAGTGGGCAGGTGGGTACCCCGGCAGATGAGAGCCCCGCTGCCCACACCTTGACTCCAGCCTGAGACCCTGAGCAGAGCGGTCAGTCCAGCCTGCCTGGACTTCTCCGAGGTACGGAGTGAGTTTCTAAATTTGTGATGATGTGTTATGTAGCAACGAAAAATGAACAGTCTTTAAAAGGTGAAGAGGCAAAATCATACAGATTCCCTCTAGTGTGGTGTTTCTCGGCAAATGCATGAAGAAATCCTACTCCTGGGATTCATCTGGGATTTCTGGGCCAGAGCTCTGTCTTCATCGGAAATTTGTTGACAGCATCTTAGTAGTGCTTAGTAGCTTAGGAACTGCTAGGAGTAAAAGGAATCCAACAGTGTATAAGGAATCTTTCTCCTAGAAAAAGTGTTACCTTATGCCTATTTAGTCTGCTCTGAGCCTGTTAGTGTGTTAAGAAGGATGAACAGTAGTATTTTAAATAAGATACTAAATTAGAACAAATCCCATCTGCCTTTATGTAGAGAGCATATGATCAATCTACTTTGTATTGAAGTACTTTTTTTAAACCAAAACTTACTAAGCACAGATCAAACCCAATAGTGCCAACCAAATTTTTGTACTTGGCAAGTTATTTTCCAATATTTCTCTACTTCCAAGCTATTACTAGTGAAGTTTTTTTTTTTTTTTTTTTTTTGGTTTGTCCATTAATTTTTGTGCTTATTTTTAGTATAATGCTATACCCTTGATGTAAGTAAAATGAAAAAAAAAATAGGCTAACACTGTCAGAGGTCAGAAATTGGGGTCATAAACATCTTAGTGTTTTGAGGAAACTTAGATATCACATCTTTTTTATAGAAAACTTTTCCAAACTGTGTAGTAATATTATAGTGTAGAAGTTATTTTATTGTAAATTTTAATTAATCTTAACAGACGCCATAACTAGTATGCTGTTTCTTTAATGCATGTGAATATACAGTACTGACAAGGCTATTTACCACTGTATATTTTTCAAAAAAGAGGATTTGTTACTATGTCTGTATCATCAATCTCTCTTTATAAACCCTTCTCACCAGAACCAGTCCCCCCACAGTGAGTGCACTAACTAGGTCACTTCCAAAGGGAGGGGGAAGAACCACCTGGCACTCCCCAGTGCATTTGAGTTCAGGATTTATAAGACACCATTCAAGAAAATAAGCTGAGTGTATTGAATGGACTGTACTTTGTGCTGTTATTCCCAGTGTTGTTACTGTTGCAGTAAAAATGTAGTCTGTGCTAAAATTAGGCCTCTTTGTTGTGGGGAGCCCTCTCGGATATTAAGGAAGCTATTGCTTGTGTCCCTTGCCACTAGCCCTTCTTGGTTTAGTAGCTAGCAACCTGGAATCAGAGGTTTGGTACTTGTGTGATTAGCATTTCACAATTTATTTGCAAGAACCAGTTTGCTGAAATGGGATGAAAACATCTTTTGAATACATTTTCTGAGCCTTAAAAATTATATCGCCAGTACTGTAAGATGCACTGCCAGCAGATTTGATACTCTTATGTATAGACAGTAGTGCTTTTTAGGAGATTTAGAAGTCAGCTGATTAAACATAATAATCATGCTGCAGCACGGAATGAGAAACTGAAGTGTTTTCTCATTGAGAACACTGCTGGGAAAGGTGGTGGTCGCATCCGGGACGTTTCTGGAAGTACCCCTTGGAGAAGCTGCCTGAAGAATTGGTTTCCCAAGATGTACTAACTTTTTCTCTCCTTAATGTATTCCTTACAATGTCATCACTGGTTGAATGGGTAGTACTTGTAGTAATATTTTAGGTACCTGTTAAATTTTCAAAGGAAGATTATTTTCAAATTTGCTGCTGTAACTCAGTAACTGGTCCTGTTGACTGTGCCTTCATCCATGTTTGTGCCGCATTTGAAATAAAGACATTTAAAAATCCATGCTGAATCCAAGATTCCCTCTAATGAAAAAATAGGTAAGACTCCATGAAGCAAATTTTATTGATTTTAACAGTGAAAAGAGCAGTGGATCCTCTAAGCCAAAGGAAAATCATTTAGGCAAAAATTAAAAAGAATCCCAAGTCTATTTTGCAGAGAGGATCCCTTTGTTAACTTTTGGTCGAGAATGTGTTTGTGTTTTCAGAGAACAACTCCAAGACCATGTGGGTTCCTGCGACTGTGAGGAACTGACAGATCTGTTCCAGTCACGAGGATGGTCCAGAGATGGGGGACGCTGACGACACCATGCCACGCTAGCAGTCGGCAGCTGTGCGTGGCTGCAGGCGGCCCAGAACCAAACCAGAGAGGATGGATCTTGCATTGCCACGATGTGTCCACCATCTGGATACCATTGCTGTCATGTACACATGGAGAACTATTTGACATTGAAACTGGGACTCAGAACAGTTGGACATTGAAACTGAGACTGAAACTTTTTTTGTTCTTACACATTTATTTCTAGTATGCAGAGGCAAGATATTTTTGAAGAAAAGAAACAGGGGAGAGTGATTGATATAGAGGCAGGGAGGCATTGAACAGGCTGTCAAGCTACAGGGGGAAGGCTTGGGTGGATGGGAGGTGGATGCCGGGGAGATCAACCGAAGGACTTGTATGAATGCATATGAGCATAACCAATGAATGAAAGACACTGGGGCGGGAAGGGGGGCGGGTGGGGACATGTGCTGGGGGGTAGGGGAGGCTGGGGGGAGGATAATGGAGAGGGGGAAAGGAAAACACAAGTTATACTGCAAAAAAAAAAAAAATCTTGAAAGAAAACGGTGATGTCAGTGGTCCTGTGTGATGCAGTCACACAGTATGTGCTCTGTACAGCTCCCCAATGCAGAGCAGCCACCATGGGCCTCTTCACTCTATAAAGTGTGTTTAGCAGAGAAAATGCTCTTAAAGGTATTTAGGGCCTGAAGGTTAGACTAAGATCATACACCCTACCGTACATAAATGTTTAAAATCAGCCTAGTAATAGATGTAGGCCGAATTAAGTACCTTGTCAGTAACAGGGAAGGAAAGGGGAGCATATGTTCTTCAAAAAGAAGCTCTTTCAAGAAGGATTCACATTGAAAAGTTTTACCTAATTTCCTCATGCCTTTAATATTTTATATATAATTTTGTGTGCAAATATTAGGATAAAAAACACACATGCTTTAGTTTAAAAATATTTATTATAGAAATGTACATTTAATTAGTTTTAAGGAATGTATGACAATAGTGTTAACATATATTTCCTCAAATTCACAAACTTTACACCGAGATATCTACAATAAGAGTTTATTTACAAGTTTCATAAGAAATGACCCACACTGTTGACACAGTTAAGATTTACAGTCACTTTTTTTCACTTCACTCTGTACTTGTAGAAGGAACACAGCGTGTGGGTGAAGTTCCATCCTAGTGCTAGTGACAGCCCATAGAGCAGAACGAGAGGTGCGAATGGATAGAGAAGAATTACTGTATTTTTCAAAAATGGCAATGCTGGAAAAGAAGCAAATCCAAATTCATTTTTAAAATAAGGAAATATGACTAATAAATGAACATCCTGAAAAACAGCTCTTCACTACAACACCGGCCAAAGAGAAACACTTATTTCAGTCAGTAACAGGAAGCTATGTAGCCAGAACCATCCTAGATATTGCTGTGTTCTGTGTTGCCTCCTTCCTCACGCTGGGAAGAAACCCAGAAGGGGAGTTACTTTCGCACAAAGGCTGAGCGAGAAGCAAGTCCAGGACTAAGACAGATTGAGAACGCAGGATAAACATCACAAATATTAATGAAAATGGTGAGTTTAAACCTGACTTCAGAAACCTCTAAGAGTCCAACTTAAAGTACCAAAGATAGATGACATAATAGGGAAAACACAACTTCTAGCTATTTTATTTTCCAAGGTAAGACTGTTACTCTTCCACTGAGAAGGTGAGGTCTCCGCTAGCATCCCAAGCTTTAGGAAAGAACTGAAACTCAAACATCAAATCTGTGCCCAACATCCATGTTCGTTTCTTGCTCTTCCTACCCCAATGCATCCTTACCTAAATACCTCAGACAGGAAGCCCCAAATGGTAACTGACCTGTGCTCAGAGAAGCTGTTCTGAACTACAGGAGTTACCGGAAGAGTGATGAGAGCCACACGGGAGTTACCGGAAGAGTGATGAAAGCTACACGGGAGTTGCTGGAAGAGTGATGAAAGCTACACGGGAGTTACCGGAAGAGTGATGAAAGCTACACGGGAGTTACCGGAAGAGTGATGAAAGCTACACGGGAGTTGCCGGAAGAGTGATGAAAGCTACACGGGAGTTACCGGAAGAGTGATGAAAGCTACACGGGAGTTACCGGAAGAGTGATGAAAGCTACACGGGAGTTGCCGGAAGAGTGATGAAAGCCACACGGGAGTTGCCGGAAGAGTGATGAAAGCCACACGGGAGTTACCGGAAGAGTGATGAAAACTACACGGGAGTTGCCGGAAGAGTGATGAAAGCCACACGGGAGTTACCGGAAGAGTGATGAAAGCCACACGGGAGTTACCGGAAGAGTGATGAAAGCTACACGGGAGTTGCCGGAAGAGTGATGAAAGCTACACGGGAGTTGCCGGAAGAGTGATGAAAACCCAGTGAGAGCCTGGCTGGCGTGGCTCAGTGGCTGAGCAGCAGCCCATGAACCAGGAGGTCACCGTTCTGTTCCTAGTCAGGGCACATGCCCAGTTGCAGGTTCCATCGCCAGTGTGGGGTGTTCCTGAGGCAGGCAATCTGATTCTCTCTCTCCAATTGATGTTTTCTCTCCCTCCCCTCTAAAATCAGTATCTATATACTAGAGGCCCAGTACATGAAATCTGTGAATGGGGATGGGAGGGGGCTCAGCCTAGCCTGCAAGGACACCAGCATTCTGTGCCCTCGCCAGCCTCTGGCCAGAGGCCCACCCGTCCTCCCTCCCGCAGGGTGCGCGGGGTGCTGGGGCTCACTGCCAGGGCGACGTTGCCAGCATGCAGCCCCCTGGCTGCTATGGGTGCCACCATCTTTTTGATAGAGGATTAATTTGCATAGTACCCTTTTATTAGAGAGGATTTTTAAATCCAGTTAGAGAAGTCACAATGTTGCAGTATGCTAATCACAATAAAGACATATCACAGGCCTCTCCCCTGAACTGGAGAAAGGATTCCCATTACCTCAAACGAAGTATGACAATTCGAGGTATTTGGCTCTTTAATTGAGATCATGTCTTAAAGAAAGACCAACACAAATATTTTCGCATATTAAGAAAAATGAACTGACAGCAGGATTTAACAATATTTGCAAACATATCCTCAAGTCAGAAGTTGGGCCTGATTTTCTGGAATCATATACAGACCATATCCTATCTAATAAAAGAGTAATATGCAAATTGACCATCATTCCAACACACAAGAGGGCTGCCACAAGATGGCCAGCAGGGGAGGGCAGCTGGGATGGACCAGCCTGCAAGGGAGGGCAGTTGTGGGCGATCATGCCAGCAGGGAAGGCAATTCGGAGGGACCAGGCCAGCAAGGGAGGGCAGTTAGGGTCGGTCAAGCTTGCAGGGGAGGGAAGTTAGGGTTGACCAGGCTGGCAGAGGAGGGAAGTTGGGGGTGACTAGGCCTGCAGGGGAGGGCAATTAGGGGTGACCAGGTCATCAGGGGAGGGCAGTTAGGGGCAAACAGGCTGGCACGGGAGCAGTTAAGCATCAGGCTGGCAAGAGAGTGGTTAGGGGGTGATCAGGCTGGCAGGGGAAGGGTTTGGGGGTGATCAGGCTGGCAGGCAGAAGTGGTTAGGGGCAATCCAGAAGACAGGCAGGTGAACATTTGGGAGCCAGCAGTCCTGGATTGTGAGAGAGATGTCCAACTGCCCATTTAGGCCCGATCCTAATCGGGCAGTCGGACATCCCTTGAGGGGTCCCAGATTGGAGAGGGTACAGGCTGGGCTGAGGGACACCCCCCACCCTGTGCACAATTTTCATGTACCGGGCCTCTAGTTCTGTAATAAAAGCATGATATGCTAATTAGACCAGACAACTGGACAACCTGCCAGACAAAGCTGGGGCAGCCACCTTGGCTGCAAGGGAGGGCTTGAGGCAGCTGCTGTGGCTGTAAAGGCCTACCCTTGCAAGAATTTCGTGCATTGGACCTCTAGCCCTAATAAAAGAGTAATATGCAAATTAACCACCACTCTGCTACATTCACAAGCCATGCCCACCAACCAACCAGGAACAAGTATGCAAATTAACCCAAACCAAGATGGTTGTGGCCACAGAGTGAGCACGAGGGAGGTTTGGGTTTCCCCAACGATGGAGGAAGTCAAGCTTTCCACATACCCTGGTGGGCCCAAGCCTCCACTTAAGGCTACAAAGTTTCAATTATAGAAAGTAAATAAATCCCAGATACCAGAGCCTCTGCTTGGGTCACGGGGGGGGGCATGGCTGACCTGCAAACCACCAGAGGCCCCTCGCCCAGGCCACCCCATGCCCTAAGGGAACCCCCACCCTGATCCGGGACACCCTTCAGGGTAAACCAGCTGGCCCCCACCCATGCACCAGGCCTCTATCCTATCTAATAAGAGTAATATGCCAATTGACTATCACTTCAACATACAAGATAGCTGCTCCCATATGGACATAGATGGCTATGAAGGGAGGTCATTTAGGAGGGACCAGGCCTACAAGGGAGGGCAGTTGGGGGTGATCAGACCTGCAAAGGAGGATAGTTAGGGGTGACCAGGCCAGCAGAGGGAAATTGGGGTGACCGGGCCTGTAGGGAAGGGCAGTTAGGCATCAATCAGGCTGGCAGAGTGGTTAGGGGTGATCCGGCTGGCAGGCAGAAGCAGTTAGGGACAAGCAGGAAGGCAGGCAGGCGAGCACTTGGGAGCCAGCAGCCCTGGATTGTGAGAGGGATGTCCAGCGGGCCTAAACCGGCAATCGGACATCCCTCAAGGGATCCCAGATTGGAGAGGGTGCAGGATGGGCTGAGGGACACCACCCCTCCAACCACGTGCATGAATTTCATGCACCTCTAATAGTGATTATAACGAGGAACTCAAGTTCATATACCATTCATCTGACCAACCTTTTCCTCTCTAACCTACGATTGTAAGTCAAACCTGAAAGCCTGGAGAAAAAGGAAACTGGCTGTGGTTCCTGTCGGTAATGTGGAGATAACCAGTATGGTTTACGTGGTTCCTTGAAATAAATTTGTTACATAACCAACTATGCGACTTTTGGGATGTGTGACCAGGGCCATGTTAACGCGATCTCACTGTGCTTTGTTTCCTAATGTGAAAAACGGGGCTAAGTAAACCTATCCCATCTAATAAAAGAGTAATATGCAAGTTGACTGTACCTTCACTACCCCCACAAGCCACGCCCACAAAGCCAATCAGAGCAAGTATGTAAATTAACCTAACCAAGATGGTGGTTAATTTGCGTATCCGCATGCAGAAGATGCTGTAGAAGGAAGCCAAGCACTGCAGAAGGGAGCAAAGCTGTGGAGAAGCAAACAAGCGGGGAGGGGAAGAAGGGAGGGAGCAAGGCAGCAGACACGGGAGAGAGTGAGGTAATGAAGAAGGGAGTGAGGCAGCAGAGAAGGGAGGGAGCTTTGCTCAGGCGGCAGGAAGCTCTATTCTTGCAGGAATCTTCCTGCAACGGGTCTCTAGTCTATAATAATAAAAGCATAATATGCTAATTAGACTGGATGTCCTTCTGGAGGACCTTCAAGACGAACTGGGGCTGGGAGGGCCGAGTTCCTTGTACAAATACTGTGCACTGGGCCTCTAGTATTATATAATTATGAAGATTAAGTGACATAATTCATATAACGTTATTGAGACAATGCCTACAAAGGCTCCATAAAAGTAAGCTAATTGTATTCCTCTTACAAATTCCCCCTCTATTATGTTTTCAGTCAACCAAAAAAATTAGTTACTTACCACTGTATCCCAGGAAGGTTATATAGATGTAATAGCCAATAGCAATCAACCAGAAGGTATTTCCAACCAAATACCCAATAAATGTGTCTGTTAGGATGACATCTGCCAAAGAGATACAGACAATGACTCTTTTCATTGCATACTATGAAGACTTTTAAAAACTATTTTGAGAAGTAACTGCTACTTACGGTTGATAAAAAACAGTTGGATGAAATGTAGAATGACTAGGAGAGGATAAAAAGCATTCAGATGCACATCAAAGGCATAGCCCCACTCCACATCATAGTCTCTGCTCTGCCGTTTCACTAAATACTTGTTAGAGATAAACCTGAAGAACAAAATTAAAATTTCTTTCATAATCAACAAAAATTCTGTAAGTGTTTACTGACTAGCTCTTAGGTATCAAGCATTATTTCACACTAGAAATACAGCAGTAAACATAATTCAAAAACTCTGCCCTCCATCTAGTGGGAGCAGACTGACAATAGAATGTAAGTGTATGTTAGATGGTACTATGCCATGAAACAGACACCCTGCTGGGTACTCAATTGGTTGGAGCATTGTCCCATACAACAGAAAGTTGCAGGTTCGATCCCCAGTCGGGGTGCATACAGGAGGCAACTGCTCAATGTTTCTCTCCCTTCCTCTCTTTAAAAATCAATAAAAACATGTCTTTGGTGAGGGAGGGAAGAAGGAAGGAGGAAGGAAGGGAGTGACAGAGAATAGAGTTGATATGCAATGTTAAGATGTGACGGTCACAAAACATGGGTGACAACCCAAGGCAGTAATGGGAATTGCCTGGAGCAGAGCATTTCAGGCCGGGGGAGGCCAACACGGGTGGAGGAGATGGTGGAGTACAGAGGAGGTGGCAGGGTGCTGGGTATGTCTGAGGAGTGGGTGAGGAGACCACTATGCCAGGAACAAGTAAGCAGTGTTGCAGGAAATGAAACCAGGAAAAAATGGGGAGCCAGATCTTACAGAGTCCCTGGCCACTTTAAGACCCCAGTATTTTACTCTGGGTGAAATGAGAGATCACTATTTCCCAGGAGAGAAATATTGTTTCGACCAGGTTCCTCTAGCCACAACTCTGAAAACAGACTACAGGGACAAGAATGGAAGTGGAGACATCAGTTGAGAGGCTACTGTGAGAGGTAAACAGTGGTGGCAGTGCAAGCGGGGCCAAGTGGAACATACTATAGTTAAATGGCGGTAACTAATAGGATTGTAGGTGCTGCATGTGGATTATGAGGGGGAAAATGTCAAGGATGACTGAGGTAGGACAGGAAGGAGAGTACAAGAGACTGGATTTGGACATGTTATGTGGAAGATGACTATTAGTACAGACTAAGAAATATATGGTAGGACCATGATCCAGGCACTCTAGCAAGGCTGGCCAAGACTATCAGACCTACATCTCCTAGGCTTGTCCACAGGTCTCCCAGTGGCCTGCCTCAGCTACCATGCTTCCAGCTGGCCTGACAAGGTGACCCCAGCACTATTTGCCCCTGTAACTTCCTGTGGCTTACACACGCTCTAGTTGTAGTTCCCACTCTAGTATGGCTAGTTCCTGGAACTTGCACAGACCCATGCCAGTTCCAGCTCCAACCGGCCAGCCAAGGCAGTCCTGGTGTGGACACCTGGGCCTCTACAACTAAAGTTCCCAGTCCCAGTGTAAACTGCCTTTGGGACTCCCCATAGCCCTTGAGCAGGGTGCCTAGTATATCTCAGGAGTGTCTGAGGAGTGTGTGTGCTTGCCTCTGAGAGTCCCCTTGAGCTGTGGGGAATCCCAGAGATAACTCCAACCAACTGGCCAAGGCAACTCTGGTGCAGCTTCACCTTTGATCTCCCTACAGCAGGCATGTCAAACTCGCCGCATGGGAAGTTGTGGCCCACAACCTATATTTTTCTGGCCCAGCCAATATAAAGGTATGTAAGAAACATTTTAATAAAAATTTCATAACTTAATTTTTACAACATCCTGTTATACATAATTATTATTAACAAACTACAACGTTTGCTAATGACTGATCACTATAATTGTGTTGCACACATTTTTCCCTTACACGCCTTACGGGCAGGCTACCATTTCTCTCCACTAATACTAGCAGCTGATTGCCACGTCGTTAGTCTTGTATTGACTTGTTTGGTGTGTGTAACAGGATATATTTTGCTTTTGGAGGACAAGGAAAGTAGGTTTATTTGCATTACGCTTATTAATTTGTGCAATTATTCAGTAGTAAGTTAATGTTCAAGAAAACATTAATTTTTATTAAAATGTTCTATTTTGTCTATTGAAAGAAACCCACATTTCTATGAAAATTGAAGGGTTTTTGTGTGTGTGTGTGTGTGTGTGTATGTGTGTGTGTGTGTGTGTGTGTGTGTGGCCCACACAAACTTCAACCTTGTTTATCTGACCTGTGTCAGTCTCTGAGTTCGGCATGCTCCAGCAGCAGCTGCCTTAGAAAGACACCAGCCCATGCCTGCAGGACTGGGAGAGGTTGCTACGTTGTGTAACTCATAGAAACAGAGAGAATGAACCAAAATAAGACAAACGTTCTAAACAAAAGACCAGAATTAGAAGTAAATGAAATGGGAAAAAGCTGTCCACTAGATAAAGACTTAAAAAACACCGATTAAGGATATCCACCAAACTCAGAATAATAGATGAACTCAGTGAAAACATCAGTAAAGAAATAGGAAATATAAAATACAACCAATCAGAATTGAACAGTAGCTAAAATGAAAAAAACACTAGAGGGAGGAATCAAGAGCAGATTAGTTGATGCAAAAAAATAACTTGTAAACATATGCATTCAACTTAGGAGTTCCTAAGTATAAAAAGATAAAATTGACAGACACAAAGGAAGTATTGCAATAATAGCAGGGGACTTTCACACCTGACTTTGATAGATCATCCAGACCAAAAAATCAACACGAAAATAGTGGCCTGGGAGCCTCTGCCTCAGCTCAGACTAACACCGTAACCACCACAGCCCTCCCTGCCAGGCCCTGCAATCCTACCACCAGAAGGTAGGGGTGGAAAAGGCACTATTAGCCAGAGGAGACTGTAACTTCCCAGGTCAGTTTAAATGAAAAAGCTGTGATCTGTGGGGTGAGCCAGGAGTGCCTGTGGTGGAGAGGAACCAATCCTCCCACCTGGGAAGTTTGCACTAATCAGGGCCACCCAGAACTCAGGGCCAGTAGAAGGGACTGGACAACACACTCAGGATTGAATCTGAGGGACCTGGAGGGCCTCTTGGGCGGGAACAGGATGGGGACGAGCCCGTAGGACCCACAAAGGAGGGTCAGCCCTGCCCACCTAAAGTGCAGGGGATGTGGCCCTTACCCCCACCTGCAGAATGGCTGCTTCTGATCCACCTTGCAGTGACCTGACAATGGGCTGGAAATGTGTGCCCTGCAGCTGGCTTTGGTAAGTGCAGGAGACTCAGAAAGTTTGAAGTGCCAAAAAGGGCTGATCTCTCTCTTTTTTTTTAAATATATTTTTATTGATTTTTTACAGAGCAGAAGGGAGAGGGATAGAAAGTCAGAAACATCGATGAGAGAGAGACATCGATCAGCTGCCTCTTGCACGTCCCCTACTGGGGATGTGCCCGCAGCCAAGGTACATGCCCTTGCTGGAATCGAACCCGGGACCTTTCAGTCTGCAGTCCGACGCTCTATCCACTGAGCCAAACCGGTCTCGGCAGGGCTGATCTCTTTTAACCAATTTATTTGTTGTCGTTGATTTTGTTTTTATCCCACCCTGCTTGAGATGGCAGCCAGGGGGTGCCATGCCAGCAAGCCAGGCAGAACTGAGGCACTGAAAGAGAGGAAGTGGCTGCCCACTCTCTTACTATCTACAGGCACTGTACCCAGCACAAGTCTGCTCCAACTATCCTGGCCAAGACCATGGTACCCCTGCAGAGTACAATTCCATGAGGGGGAAGAGGTAACTCAGAACAGGGGTATTCAAGTGTGAGACCCCAGGCAGACCCAGCCTCTGGGCCATAGTGTTCCAACTGAGGGACTACGTGGGGGCCTGCCTATCAGGCTTCAGTCAGGTTGCCAAGGACCAGGCAGGGACCGTGATTCACATTTGTCTACACCAGAGACATTCTTGGGAGGCCCAGGATCAATACACCAAGTGGCCAGCTTCAACAATATCAGAGCAAAATCCAGCATGCTCCACACACAGCAGATCCAAGAGTATTTTTTTCTCTCTTTTCTTTCATATCTTGTTTCTTTTATTATTTTGTTCCTCTTTCTCTGTTCTTTTTACTATTGTTATTTTTTCTTCTTTTCCATTTATTCTTTTCCTATTTTAAATTTTAGTGTATTATTACTTTTTAAAATAATAATTATTTCATTTATTTGTTTCCCTTTCTTTTTAAACCTTAATCTACCAAATTACTTTCAATGTAAATGGACTAATTTCTTTTCCTCTTCCTTCTTTGCTTCCACATCCTCTTTTTGTTCTTTTTTTTTACACCCTCTAATTCTTTGCTCTCATATCTTTTAGTATTCGTTTTACTTTCACTTTACCTCTCTTTTTATTTTTTTAGCCTTTCTTGCTGTTTGTTTTGCTTTTCGAGTTGTTTTGTATTTGGACTTGCTTTGTTCTCTCACCACCTGTATAAAACCTGTAGTTAGGGTTGAGCCTTACTGCAAGTTGGAGGAAATCTCATCCACAAACAGGAAATCAACAAACGAGACCAAATTACAACAGGAGAGCCCAAATAACACACACAAGCAGGATACTGCTAAACTTATCCAGCTCTGAAAATCAAACAGACTGCACCGCTGGGTCCAACAGAGTACTTTCTACATAAGGCCAACCTATGAAGACTGGGAGGCATAGCAGTTCTATCTGATAGACAGAAACAAACACAGAGACAGCTAAAATTGGAAGACAAAATTTTTTAAAAAAGAATTAAATGAAATGCAGGTAAACAACTTATCAAACACAGTTCAAAATAATGGTTATAAAAGACACTTAAGGAACATAGTGAGAACTAAAAAAGCTTAAAAAGGGAAAATGAAACCATAAACAATAGTCAGAAATGAAGAATACTGTATCTGACATTAGGAATATACAGGAGAGAATTGAAAGTGAATTGGATAAAGCAGAGGACTGAATCAGTGCTTTGGAAGACAAAGTAGAAATAAACACCTGATTAAAGATCAAATAGAAAAATAAGGTAGCAACAGAAAGACAGAAAGTAACACACCAGGGAGTTCCCATTAGACTGTCAGCTGATTTCTCAACAGTAACACTTAAAGCCAGAAGGCAATGGCATGAAGTATTCAAAATAATTAATAGTAAGGGCCAGAATCCAAAACTACTCTATTTAGCAAGGCCATCAGTTAAATTTGAAGATGAAATAAAGACATTCCCAGGCCTGGTTCCTCCCAACTGACCTCCCCTGCTGGCCATCTTGTGTCCACATGGGGGCAGCTGTCTTGTGTGTTGGAGAGATGGTCAATCTGTATATTACTCTTTTATTAGATAGGAGGATAGAGGCCTGGTGCGTGGGTCAGGGCCAGCTGGTTTAGCCTGAAGTGTGTCTGGGATCAGGGTGGGGGTTCCCTTGGGGCATGGGGCGGCCTGAGTGGGGGGGCCTGTGGTGGTCTGCAGGCCAGCCATGCACCCTGGTGATCCAAGCGGAGGCCCTGGTATCTGGGGTTTATTTATGTTCTACAATTGAAACTTTGTAGCCTGGAGCAGAGCCAAGCCTTCTGCTTGCTCCATGGCCACAGCCATTTCTGTTTGGGTTTATTTAAATTCTGTAATTGAAACTTTGTAGCCTGGAGTGGAGGCCTAAGCTTTAGAGCTGCAGAAGCTTAGCTTCCTCCATCACCAGGGCAACCCTAGCCTCTGCTCTGTCCAGCTCCCTGGCTGCCACCATTTCTGTTGGAATTATGTATGGTCTATAATTGAACTTTGTAGCATTGAGTGGAGGCCTAGGCCAGCAAGGGCAGGTGGCTCTCAGTGGTTGCAGCCATCTTGGTTGGGGTTCATTTGCATATTTGCTCCTGATTGGCTTGTGGGTATGACTTGTGTGGTGGGGGTGCAGTCAATTTGCATATTACTCTTTTATTAGATAGGACTAGTGGCCTGGTGCACGAAATTTGTGCACATTAAAAGTCAGACCCAGAGACAAGTCCTAGCCCACCACATGCACCTCAAAGTCCAGAAGAACCAGAAAATGTGAATAAACCAATAACTATTAACAAAATTGGTGAACTGAGAGCAAACCTCAACAAACAAAAGCACAGAATCAGGTGGCTTCACAGGTGAATTTTAGCAACCGTTCAATACCTATCCTTCTCAAACTATTCTAAGAAACTGAAGAGGAAGGCTCCTAAGTTCATTTGAAAAGCCAGCATTATCTGGATACCCGAACTAGAGAAAGACATGACAGAAAAAGAAAATTATAAGCCAATATCCTTGATGAACATAGATACAAAAATCAATATTAGCAAATTTAACAATACATTAAAAAGATCATATCAGACATTAGGATCAACTAGTATTTATTTCCTAAATGGAAGACTAGTTCAATATCTACAAATCAGTTTAACATGATGCACCACATAAACAAAACATCCACTTATGATAAAATCTCTCAGCAAAATGGAACATACTCCAACATAATAAAGGCCACATATGACAAATCATAGCCAACATTATACTCAATGGGCAAAAATTAAAAACGTTTCCTTAATATCAGGAACAAGACAGAGATGTCCATTTTCACCATTTATATTCAACAGGTACTGCAAGTCCTTGTCACAGCAATCAAACAATAAAAGGCATCCAAATAGTAAAGAAAGAAGTAATTAACAATGGAAGAAGTAAAAAACTTGTCGTTATTTGCAGAAGACAAACCTTCATTAGTCATTCAGTATTACCCTATACTCTCAGACCTAGTATGCTGTCCACATTTCTATGTTTTCCAGTCGGTATTACAAATCATCGATCCTCTCGCCCCCAAACACTTCCTCATGTTGGTTACTGTGGTGTCTGTGGGATGACCTCAATTATCATTTCTCATTTTTAGCTCTTCATACCATTCACAAGATAATGTAAGTTCTCAAAAACATATTAAGTCATTTTAACTTACAATACCATAGTCAATACCAAAGGTACTAAACTCCAGGATGACTTGGTTTCTGTGGCCCTCTAGTCAGTGCATTCATGCAGAATTACAGAAATGCCTGCTACAAACTATTTCCTTTGAAAGCCCTATTTATTTATAGAATAAATTTTATTTTTCCATTTACCATTTTCTCCATGGATATTTTGAAATAAATATGTGACTTACATTAGGAGCATTAATTTTAGACCAGATTTTAGAATTTTAGACTAACAATTTATTGACTACCTAGAGATACAAAATCTCTACTGTATTAGTCAGAAGTTATAAAGAAAAATAAAAGGCTGGTATCTTCACAGGTTTTATAGATTCAGAATTTTAAGAGTACTGATAACTACCATTTATTGAACACTTACTATATGCCAGGTGCTTTTCCTATCACAATCTTCTCAAATACCTTACAAAATAGAAAGTCCTGTATCTGTGAGAACAATGAAAACCCAACACCTTGTTTACATTCAGTACACTTGTTGTTAAACTAAACCTACACAAAGTCGGACTGAGAGCCCTGTGAATAAAATTTGTGTGTGCGTGTTTCTCCCTCAGCAGGAAAGATCCAAAAATTTAATGAGAAAAAAAAATCATTTTTTTCAAGTGCGCTACATTTAATACCAAAAACTCAAAGTAGCATAACCTCTAGATCTTATACTTTTAGTGGTGACCTACTGACAAATGAAGCAGAAAAATAAGCCATTATCCAAACTACTTTTGGCTAACTGTATAGTGTGTTTGCAAAATCAGGAATTTTTTCAGTATGATATAATCAAGTCACTTATTTGCTGCGTGCACTTTGACAATACAGACCATATTTAGAGTATTTTCTGACACAGGTAGACACAAGAGGCAAGTCACACCAATCTTAGTAGTCAAACTAGATGCTCTCAGTTCACCTATCTTGTTTCGATTTTCACTGGCTACTGTACTTGTGAAGCCTATAGCAGTATCTGAAGAATCAAAGGTCTGGTACTCACCACATTAGAGTTGAGATGAGAAGACCAACGCCCACACAATCTATGAACACAACCCAAAGGAGCAGCTTTATCATCTTAAAAAATCCCATGTCCAGCACAAAGCCAAATCCTACAGTGGACACTGAAAGAAAGATTTACAAGATTCATTCAGGCATTTTGCAAGGTTCTGGGGATACTGGACACAGTCCCTGCACCTCCAGATGCTCTCGGTCCAGTAGGGGAGAGACATGTAAACAAAACCCCCAAGATGTGTTCTATGTGATCAAGAAATGCAGACCAACTTGGAACATGGAAGGGCCATTTAGATATCTGGTTTACCAAGAAGGACCTTGTCTATTTGTGATTCACCAGGGTGGGCCAGCTTTTCAGTTAAAGGTGAGAAAAATCTATACACTTCAACACCCTAATGACTTTCCCAACACTACGGAAGAACTTAGAAGTAGTTTGTCAAGTTCACATCAGTATTTTTACAACTCTCCCTCTGTATTTCCCTGATGGTGAACAGCAATTTACAACCCTGACATTTCTTCCCACAGTAGGTTTGCATCTGGGGATGGATGTGTTTATCACAGTTTTTAAAAGACATTGAGTGACTCTGTTCCTCTGCGTTTTCATGTTCCCAGGTAACGGTTTACTCTGGCAACTGCTTGGGCCCTTTAGAACCAGGAAGAATATAGCCTTCTTTCCTATGAGATTTGTGAGGCTTCAGAAAAGAGGCAGCAGCTTTAAATAAACCCAAATTCTGACCCACAACAGTTTATAACAAGAGAGTCCCCAAATGACAAGCCCAATCAAACACTCAATTTGTTTTTCAACTGCTCTGCAGATCAGCTAACACTTACCACACAGCCAGATACTTAATAGCACCAAGAAAGCTGGGTCATCTCTAGCCCACTGATCCTTTGTCTGCTTTCGGTAATGAAAGTTCCTATAAACCCTCTGCGGAGAAGTGAACAGGTAGAGCATCTGCCACGCGGCAAACTCAAAGTCCATTTGCCGGAAACGAAAAAGCCTTCTCAGGTATTTGTAGCGCTTCGCTCCCGCCGTGTGTCTTGCTGCATCCCTGGAATTCAACGCTCCATTCCCCTGCAGCGGGGAGCTCACTGCAGTGCTTGGTAACATCTTCCTATGGGGGTAGAAACCTCTTGCTAGTAATATGAAGAAAGTGTTGGCCATCAGGACTCCTTGGCTGAGACATACAGGCCCCATTCCTTGAGAAAGCTCAGCTGTCATAGTGGCCAAGGGCCGCATCATTCTGAACCATCATAGTAACACCTATAGGGGCCATATGTCAATCTCAGACAATGAAAGAGGGGGGCAGAGACAGAGGGGGGGGAGAGAGGGAGGAAGAGAGATGGAAAGAGGAAGAGGGAGGGGGAAGGGGAGGGGGAAGGGGAGGGGGAGCTCCAATTCTGGCTCTCAATCCCGTGCTCTTAAGTACCCGCCTCTTAGTCAATGACCTAATCACACAGGTGGTCCATCAAAGCATTACCAGTTCACTATAAGATGATATAAAAATAAAGCAAAACTAAAATCCACTGTTGTGCTCCACGAATTACTTCATCGGGAACGACACCGTGGGAGACCCGGAGAACCACTCTGAAGCCGGGTGAACGCCGGCCGGGTCCGGCCTCACGCCCCGGCGCCCTCCAGCTCCGCTCCCCAACCGCCGGGCCAGCCCCGGCCGAGGGCGGGTCGCCAGCGTAACAAACACGCCGCCCTCTCTACTGGAATGCCGCACAGGAGTGCTTCTGAGTATTAGCGCTTCCGAAACACTGCTGGGACATCCTCGGACTAAACGTTATTCGTTGTGTATCCGAACTTCAACTCTAGCTGAGGGTTCTATCCCGCCCCCCGCCGCCGGCTCAGCAGCGGGCCCGACATCTCACGCCAAAGCCCAGGCGCGTCGCGCCGCGTCGCGCCGCGTCGGACAGAGGAAAGGGCACCGGGCGAGCCCGCGCCGCGCCGCGTCGCACGGAGCGCGGCTCAGGACTCACCGGGCGCCCCGCGGGGCCTCCACCGGCCGCAGACCCCAGCCCGCCGCCTCGCCGAGCAGCCGAGCCCAGCCGCGCCGCCTTAGGACCTACTTCCCTTTGCGCGACGTGCGCGGCTCCTCGGCGCGACACGTGACGTGAGCCTACTTCCGCCGCGCGCAGCCTCCAGCGAATTGTAGCGCCCCCCCCCCCCCCCCCGCCAACTCGCCGGAAGTTGTTGCTACCGGTTTCCGGTTCCTTCCACAGGGGACATCACTAGTGACAGCTGCAAACAGCGCGGCCGCGGCGGGTGGCAGGCAGCTATGCCTCGGTATTACGAGGACAAGCCGGAGGGCGGGGCGTGCGCGGGCGTGAAGGAGGACCTCGGCGCCTGTCTGCTGCAGTCCCACTGTGTGCTCCAGGTAGCGTGCCGCGGAAGCCTGGGCGGCTGCCGGTGGGATCGGGAGGCGGCCGGCGCGGTGTCCGGCCGCCCACGCCGGGGCCAGCACACCGGACTCTTCCCGGCTTAGTAAGCTTGGACGTATCCACTGTGGGAGCCTCGCTTCCCTCCGGGTTTAAATGGAAGATAACGATACCGCCCCGTTGGATTTTTGTGAAGATTAAACCATTTAGGTTGAATGAACATTTATTGAATGCTGCCTTTTCCAAATACAGAGGGAAATCATCAGTTGTGTGCAACTGGAGATACAGTTTCAGAAAGTTGCTGTTATTTGAACAAAAAGATAACTCCCCAAATGGACATAACCAAAAGGCTGTGTTGGGGTTTCTACGGGTTCGTGATTTGCATTTGGTTTACTAATGCTAGCAGTCAGGCAGACTGTGAGACTAATGAGTTACGAACTTAAGTCTAGCCCAGCCTTGTGCGCGGGAGGGAGCAGGTGCCTGTCGGGCTCCCCTGCCGGCTGTTGCCAGGCTGCTGCCTCGGTGCAAACGCGCCTTCCGCCTGCTCCTCGCAAATGCCTGCGCGGTGGCCGCGCCGCGCCGACCCTGCGGCGCAAAAGGGGAATCTCACTACTGACTCCAGCTTGGCCTGAAGGGAAGAATAGACACGTAAGGAGCCAAATTCCTGCGATAAACGCCGTGTAAGCGTTTATTTAATGAGTAGATTTAGAAGCAAAGTAGCTTGGGAGCCCAGTGGAGAGCGCCTTATTTTATCAGAGAATTCTCACAGAGGAGGTGACATTTGGCCTGAGTCTTAAGGGTTGAGTAGTCGTTTATTAAGGAAAGGAGTGAGGACTGTGGCGGTTATGGGAAGAACAGCCTGTGCAGGCCGGGAGCCGTGGGAGGGCAGGAGCAGCCCTGCCGGTGGTCCTGAAGGATGGGGAAGGTGGCAGAAGGCTTGGAAAGAAGGCTGCAGGGCGGGGAGGCCCCGGGTCAGTGAGGAGCTTGGGTTTTATCCTGACATTCAGCATCAAGAAGGCCAAGGAGATGAGCAATCAAGGGAATAAAGTACATAGACTGAGGAAAGAAGCTCGGGAAGTGGAGGGATTACTGGTAGCAAAGGGAAAAGCAAGCTGGTTTTTGTTTTGTTTTGTTTTGTTTTCAATGATTGAACCTAACAAACTTTTGAGTGCCAAGCTCCAATTCAGGGGACATACAAATGAATGGGGCACATTCTCCCCTGTGTAGAAACTGCCCCTCTGGGAAATGGGAAAGCTTCAGCAGAGAGCATGACAGGACACGTGGCACAGGCTCGGTCGATATTGGTCTTATTGATGCTGAATTTGGTCACCGAGGAGAACCTAATGCTTATAAACAGCCCCTTAAAGGGAAGAGCATGTACAGTTTGTGGTAAATTCATCCTGAATGTTGACTTCAGCTGGAGTGTCAGAGGGCAGGACTGAGGCAAAATATTGTGTTTTGCAGATCCGGGACAATAGTCTGTCTTTGGTGGTTTGGGGGAGTGGTTGCAGTGCTGGGATGGGGTGTCAAATCTGCTTGAGGGGAAATCTCTGATTATGCAGAGCAGGTGAGATTTGGGTTAATTTTTCCTGGTGCATCAATGCACCAGATGTTTTTATTCAAATTGTAAGTACTCTGTCTTATTAACATCTATCTAAAGTCTTCAGTAATAACACTAAAATTGTTCTGATTTTAGAGCACCTTAATCTGGCTTTTTTTGAATGGATTATTTTTATCTTCAAATTGCTTGACTCATTTTAAGTTGGAACTCACTTTGAGTTGGAAGATATAATGATTTTCTTTATATTGCCAAGCACTGCATAAGGCTGGTGTTTATAAGCAGTATATGTTCTACTTTGATTAATACTTCTTTAATAGTAAAGTAATGTAAGGTTTTGATTTTCCCCCTCATGAATTGCAAATCATAACTTGATGTCATTAAACCTCACATTTTAAACATTCAAGTTCAGTCTACTTTTTCCAGATGTTTCGTACATTTACTAGAGGCCCGCTGCACGAAGATTCCTGCACTAGGCTTTCCTTCCCCTGCTGCCAGGACCAGTTTTCCTCTGGAACCTGGGACCGGGCCTTCCCTCTGGCTGCTGTTTCCGTTTTTGCTTTGGCCGCTGGAGGCTTCACTCCAGCGGAGCCTTTAGTCTTCTCCACTCTGGCCGGAGCGCCGCGCTGCCTGCTCTCAGTCACTCGCCACCACCACTGCTTCAGCTTTGTTTCCGCCCCCGGGGCGGCGCTCGCCCCGCTTGGCACTGCCTCCCGCTCCTTATTGGCTGGTAGCATAGCCAATCAGGAGCCAAGGTAGGTCACATCTGCATGTTCCTCTTTTATCAGAGGACTAGGAGCTGCGCAGGCTCCGTGCCTCAGTAGGTTGCTGCTGCTCTGCTGTGGCTCTCCCCCTGCCCATTGCCCCGCCTCCTGTAGGTCCCCCCTCCTCTCGTCATAGCTTGCTGCCCTGCCCCCTCCTGTACCTCTCCGCTGCCCACTTGTAGTTACTGCCCCACCCTCCTCCAGATCCGTGATTCGGTCTTCGCCTCACCACGTAAAGGACAATTAGCATATTTCTCTGTTACATAGGAGAGGATTATTATGTAAGGTTACATAGGATGTTCCTGGGAAACTGAACCCCTCTGGCGGGCACTTCCCCTTGCTTTGTGATGTGCTCACATTGCCAGTTAGCCTTTGAGTGTGGAAGTCTTCTTTTCTACCCGGTATTATTGTGTAGGCAGAAGTTTCTAGTATTCATTTCTTAACTTCTCACGGACTGTTCTGATTTTTTTTTTCTTTTTTACTAAATTAGTCCTTGTGAGGGTTTGGTTACTAGACAAATTAGTAGGATAGGGGATTCAAAAAGAAATTTTGCTGCCAATTAAATTTTAATCTTGCCTTTTTGAATTGTGAAATGTGTCCAGTATATTTAAGTACCTTTGTGTTAAGTTAAATTTACAGCAGATTTATTTAAAATATTTTACAATAATGTAGAAGTAGTAGGATTTTTATTCCATGCTTAATAGAAAAACATTACTTACCTAGTTTGCAGTTGTTATCTTGTCAAAGCGGATTTTTAATAGTTATAGCTTGAAAAATATGGCTTTTTATTAAGAGTCAGAAGTAAGCATTTCTCTTGTGAACATTCTTGTAACAGCATCGTGTCTTTGTTGGCAAAAAGGAAATGATGATTTCATCCACTTTTCTTTGTAACCTCCTTTGGAGCTTTCATTGTTTAAAGATGAGTTAATTTAATATCAGGCTCAGGCAGATTTCTCACAAGTACATGTCAATTCTGCTCATAGCTCCCTTTCCTCTTCCAGTTCTCACTCAGTTGAGCTGCTCAGAATAGAGAACTTGGCTGTGGGGAGCAGGAGGTGGGAAAATGCAGAGATGTGTTGGTGGCATCAAAAATTGCTTGCGTCACATTCACCAGAACCTTGCTCTCTCACATGCATGTGTATTCTCTCCCTCCCTCCCTCCCTCTCTCTCCCTCCCTCCCTCCTCCCTCCCTCCCTCCCTCCTCTCTCTCCTCCCTCCTCTCCCTCCCTCTCCCTCCCTCCCTCCCTCCCTCCCTCCCTCTCTCCCTCCCTCCCTTTCTTTCTCTCTCCCTCCCTCTCTCCCTCCCTCCCTCTCTTTCTCCCTCCCTCTCTCTCTCCTTTCCTCCCTCTCTCCCTCCCTCTCTTTCTCCCTCCCTCTCTCTCTCTCCTTTCCTCCCTCCCTCCCTCTCTCCCTCCCTCTCTTTCTCTCTCCCTCCTTCTCTCTCTCTGTTGTGCACACTACTTTCTTGTCTTTAGTTCTTGTCTTAGTTTTAAGAACAATGAAGAAACCATTACTCCTTCATGTTTACTCTTCCTTTTCTTATCCATAAGGAGCTGGAGATACCAGTTTCTAGATTTGTATATGAGCATTTTAAAGAAAAGTATCCTGTGGAAACCCAGTGTTTTCAGGACCTCAAGAGCCCCCCCGAAGTGCCCAGAATTAGCTTACACATTTTTTTTTAATTCTGGCCTTTTTTTCCTTTAAACCATAGTCAAAATGAATTATGAACTATTTCTTACATAAATTACTATTTTCTTCATTACTTTTTTAAAAAAGAACTGCTTTCAGAAGGGCCATTATTTTGTAGTTTCTGAGAAAATTTCTAGGTACTTACATTGTTTTATTTGTCATAGGAAGGAAAATCCCCTCGGCAATGTCTGAAGGAAGGAAACTGCAAAGCTTTGAAAAATTCATTTTTTGAATGTAAAAGATCAATGGTAAGAAAAGACTTTGAAAAGCTTACGTTAAAAATTAGCTATGAAGAATAAATATGTGAGTGACTTGTAATTATTAATTGGTGGTAGTGACATTATTTGGAACTCGAGGGAGTTAATGTGAGGTGGCATTCGTGAAAACCCATAGCTGACTATTTTTCTGCCATTACGCTAACCATAGCTGCTGACCTTTGTGAATTTCTGGAGTATGAAAATGAAGTCTTGGCAAGTATAATGTAAAGTAGTAACTGACTGTTAGTCCTCCAAGAAAAGACTAATGTCACACTTCACTAATGCAACTTCAATTATACATGCTTGGCAAAAACCTGAAACAATTTAAATTGTGCTGGTAATTTTGCTTAGTATTTCACACAGTGAGTGTAGGACTCAGAACAAAGGTTAGCTGGGAAGTTTGAATTATCTTCCGCTCATAGTACAAAGCACCTCATCATCCTGATTATGATTCTCATGTTTAAAAGTTGTTCAGTTTTTGAAAATGTGGCTCAGCTTCATGTAGTGATCAGATGAAGAAATGACTGTCAGTCCCACACTGGTCACGTTGGGCTCATCAATGGGTCTGTCTGTAAAACAACTCCTTCCTGTAGAGTTTCTAGGAAGTGACATTGACAGCCTGTGCACATCGCCTCACACACTACCCTGTACTCTTCACCCTCCTCCTCTCCCTTAAGGGGCGACACTGAGAGGCTTAATCCTGTCATCAAATGAACAGGTAATTGAAGGATTTTTAATACCCCAATGGCTATGTGTTACTTACATTTTTCAAGGCTCATTCTTTTTCCAGTTACTATTTAAAGATTTCAGGTACATTTGAACATTAACCTAAACAAAACTTAATTAGAAAATAGTTTGCTAGGACCACTTATATTGAATTTAGTTCAGAGAAAAAGATAAATGTTAACTTACGATCTACTTGAGAAGAAAATCCTTATTGTCACCTTAAATGGAACTTGTTTTTAATGCCATCTTTAATATTTTGGGTTCTTTGTGGGGTTTTATGATAGTTCTGACAATTGCCTTTAAAAAAATTCTAGTCTTTTGTTTTTCCTTCACTCTACTATTTTTTAGGTTTAATTTGTCCTTTTTCTAAAGCTTTAAGATAAACACTTAGCTAACTTATTTTTCAGTCTTTTTGCATATATGCCTTTATATTAAACTAGGGACCCAGTGCGGTGGGTGGTCCCTCAACCCAACCTGCCCCCTCTCAGGGAATGCCCAACTGGTGGCTCACCCCAGCCTCTGGTGAGGCTTTAGGCCTTGGGCACCCAGCCATCGCCCTGCTCAGCTCAGCCCCGGCTGCCTGAGACCACCCGGCCCCGGGGGGCTGGGCGCTCACCGCCACTTGGCCCCGCCCCCGCTACTGATTGGCTGGTAGCATAGCCAATCAGGAGCGAAGGTATGGTCAAATTTGCATGGTTCTCTTTTATTATATAGCACTAGAGGCCCAATGCACAAAATCTGTGCAAGAGTCGGCCTTCCTTCCCCTGGCTGCCGGCACTGGCTTCCCTCTGGCCGCTGGGACCCGGGCTTCCCTCTGGCCGCTGGGACCCGGGCTTCCCTCTGGCCGCTGGGACCCGGGCTTCCCTCTGGCCTGGCTTTGGAAGGATGTCTGGTCTAATTAGCATATTACTTTAATTGTTATAGATGTCCAGAATAGACAAATCTATAGCAACAGAAAAATTAATGGTTGTTAGTGCAGGTAAAGGGGGAAGAAGGATTAGGAAAGAATGGGAACTGATTTTGGTGATGGTTGAGTATGCTAAAAACTTTTGAACTGTACCTTTAAAATGAGTCAGTTGTATTGTTGGCAGGAAATGACACCAGGCATTAGAGCAGTGGAGTTTAGCAACCTTGATACATGAGTTCTGGCTAAGAAAGAATTCAGACGCAAGACTTAAAACTATAAGAGAAAGTTTATTTAGAAAGTCAGAGGTAGAAGTGAGCCATAGAAGGAATGGGCTCAGGAAAGGAGTACAGAAGCAAAAAGACCCTTGGGTCATAGGAGAATGAGAGAGGCCAGGAAAATGCCTGGGGGAAGCTGTGCAGGCAGCTCTATAGAAAGAGCTTTGACAATTGTCTTTAATTGTGCTGAAAACTGGTTTACTTTCCAGCAGTGATGCTCCTTAGCAAACTTGTCTTTAATTATGTTGTACAAAATTTGATTTAATTGTACATTTATTTTCAGTTGGATGCCAGATCAAGATTCAGAGGAAGAAAAGGATATTGATAACTATTCTGTTGAAACCAAGATGAATACAACAAGGATTTCCTCTGATCATTAAAACACAGAAACTGAAGTTGGAAACATATTTTTTCTTACACCTGTTTGGTTGGACCATGGAGCCCTAGAGAGAATGCATGATTTTTAAAAAATATCTATAAGTAATTTTATTCTGTGTTATTTTTAGAAGAAAAATTTAATTGACCAGTTATGAGTAAGGGAGCATAATAAATGCGTTTTAAAAATTGTTTTAAAGGCCCTAGCTAGTTTTCTCAATGGTTAGAGTCCCTGCTCTCAGACCAAATGACTATGGGTTCAGTCTTGATCACGGGGATATAGCTGGAAGGGGCACACATGGGAGGCAACCATTTGTGTGTGTCTCTCCCTCTCTTTCTCTAACCAACCCGCCTCCCCCCCCACACTCTCTCCCTTTTACTATCTGATAAGCAATGGAAAAAATATTCTCAGGCGAGGATTAACAAAAAACAAAACAAAAAAAGAATTGTTTTAAAGCACAAATATTGTTATTTTCAAACATAATTTAACCAAATGACACACTTTGTACACATCCTTTGTGAATATTCTGAAGGCCACTAATGGGACTGTTAAAATTGATAACCGTGGAGCCTGGGAGAAAATGTCTACTGGGAAAGTTTAGGATAAAACTGTCTTTTATTTAATCTGTCTTGTTTAGTTATAGAATGAATTGCGTGAGTTCTTGGAGAAGAAATGCTTCATTTGCACCGATTCACTGACTTAACAGCTTCATAACCTTAGCATCACACATCAGGCGTCGCTGGATTCTGTAGCCTGGGCTCTCCGCCCTCGCTGGACTGTTTTTGTTTCCTCGCTTCATTTTCAGGCTGGCCCTCTCTGCTAATGGGGAAGAGGTCAGTGTCAACCAAAAGCGCACATCCTTAATATACATGGTCCAAAAAGAAGGGAGAAAACTTTCTTTCTTAGGGGCCAGTAGTCAAACTCTACGAAGGGGCTCTTGTCTTCCCTGGATCGCCTGCCCTTGAATTAGACCAGTCCTCTGGGAAAGGCATAGGGCCATGGTCTCGGCCAGGCCTGGCCTCCTGATTCCCATGAGAACCACCGTGGATGAGGGATGGGCCTCACCCCAAGAGAAAAGGAGGATTCTGCACAAACCGAAAAAAGAGAGTTCACTATGGAAAGCAAGAGTGGGAACATGAAATGCTTGCACAAGTTTACAATGGGTAATTTTCTTTTGATCACTTAATACAGTGTAAGGACTGTACTATATAATAAAGTTTTCAACTTTATTTTCAGGGTTGGAGAAAAATGAACATCTTCATAACATCCACAGGTCATCAGAGTGAAAGCAGTCGAGGTACTCTGTTGCTGGTTTTCTTTTATACACGTCCGCCTGAGGGAGAACTCCACGCCAGCACCAGCCCTTGCAGAGTCCCAGAGGTCTATTGTGTGTACTACTTTCACTGAGAAAGGGAAAATGCTGGGGTTTTCAATCATTGTGTAACTGAGTGCTACAACTTTTATTAACAGGAACTTTGATAAAATTATGTAATAGTTTTATTGAGAACTTCATTTGGAGAAATACACGTTATGAAATTTACCTTTCCCTGGTCGGTGTGGCTCGGTTGGTTGGGTGTGATCCCTTGCACCAAAAGGTTGAAAGGTTGCTGGTTCAATTCCTAGTCAGGGCATATGCCAGAGTTGCAAGTTCAATCCCCGATAGGTGGTGGGCAGGCGACAGCTGATTGATAATGTGCTCTCACATCGATGTTTCTCTCTCTCCCTGTCAAAATTAAAAAATCAAACTTTTTAAAAATATTGCCCTTGAAGTATATACAATTCAGTGTTTTGTCACAGAGTTGTGTAACCATTACCACTAATTCCAGAACATTTTCATCTCTCCAAAAAGAAACCCCATACCATTAGCAGTTACTCCCCATTCCCCACTTTCCCCCCACTTCCAATAACCATTAATGTGTCTATAGATTTGCCTATATGGAATAATACATGGCCTTTTTTGACTGGCTTCTTTTACAGTGTTTTCTTCACTGCAGAATAATTCCACATAATAAAGACATTCACATTTTATTTATCCATTCATTAGTTGATGGACTTTAGGTTGTTTGCACTTTGTGGCTATTATGACTACCTAGAGGCCTGGTGCACGAAATTTGTGCATGGGGGGGGGGGTAGGGTAGAGGGGTCCTCAGCCCAGCCTGTACTCTCTCCAATCCAGGACCCCTTGGATTATCAAAAATAATTTCTGATACTTCTATTAGTAACCATACAGTTGTCATAAAATACACATAATATAAAATTTATCATCTTAGCCATTTTTAAGTATATAGTTCAGTAGTGTTAAGTATATTCACCTTATTATGCAACCAATCTCCAGACCTTTTTTCATCTCACAGAATTGAATTTTATACCCATTAAACAACTCCCCATCACCTTTTCTCTCCACCCCATGGCAGCCACCATCTGCAGATGGTGAACATCATGTAATCATTTAATGTTTTTGTTGGCTCTTTGTAAATCTTTGGAGAAATGTCTGCTCAAGTGGTTTTTGCCCGTTTTTAAATAGGGTCGTTGTTTCTTTTGTTGCAGAGTTCCGGAGCTCTTTGTATGGTCTAGATATCAGTCCTTTTCCAAATATTTTCTCCCATTTCTTTTCACTCTGTTGGTTATATTTGATGCCTAGTTTTAAATTCAATGTAGTCCAGTTTATGTTTTTACTCTTGTAGCCTGTGCTTTTGGTGTCATTGCCAAGAAATCATTGCTTCATCTAATTAAGCTCTTCCCTTACATTTTATTCTAAATGTATTAGTTTCAGTTCTTATGTTTAGGTCTTTGATATAGTTTGAGTTGATTTGTGTACAAATGCTGAGAGGTCTAATTTCATCCTTTTGAGTACAATACCCAGTTTTCCCCAATATCATTTATTGAAAAGACTGCCCTTTCCTCTCTGAATGTCCTTGGCATTATTGTTGAAAATTATTTGTCTGTATATGCCAGGATATATTTCAAGCTTATGTCTGTCTTTATGCCATTACCACACTGTTTTGATTACTATAGCTTTGTAATAAGTTTTGAAATCAGAAAGTATAAGACCTCCAACTTTGTTATTTTTTCAAGATTGTTTTTGCTATTCAAGAGTCCCTAGAGCTTCCATGAATTTTAGGATGGATTTCTCTGTTTCTGCAGAAAATACCATTTGAATTTTGATATGGATTACGTTGAATCTGTATATCACTTTGGAGAGTATTGACATCTTAACAGTGTAAAGCGTGCTAATCCATTTACATGAGAGAACTTTTCATCTATTGGTGTTTTCTTTAGTTTCTTTCAGCCACATTAGGTTTACTAGCATTTCTAAGTATCACTTTTTTTTTTTATGTGATTGCAAGTGGGTTTGATTTCTTAATTTTTTTTTTAGGTTTGGATAATGGGTTAAGTTTTTATAATTTTATCAGGAAATATAATAGACATTCAGAAAAACACACTGGACATTTGTGTAATGTTAACTAATAACTAAATCATCACGTTACTATCATCCAGACAAACAGACATTGAAGGAACCCCCTGACTTTCCTCAGAGGCCCTCTTTCTCACCCCTGAGAGAAAAACCACTGTTCTGGAGTTTGCCAGACTCTGCTCATAAGTTTTCCTTCTTCCTTGAGCTTGTTGCATTTGGCTCCTTGTGAGGTGTTAGAATACAGTCATCCCCCTTATCCGGGAGGTGCCTTAAAATGTGGATAGTACTGAGTCCTATATATGTTTTTTTCTTATACATACATACCTGTGATAAATTTATAAATTAGGCAAAGTAAAAGATTAATAATTAAATAACGAAACTGGGAAAATTATAACAATGTGCTGTAATGAAAGTCATGTGCATGTGGTCTCTCCAAATACCTTACTGTACTGCACTCACCCTTCTTGTGACCTACTGATTTTGGAAAATGAGACCTTGGGTAGAGGGGTACCACTGTAACAAATTACAACACTACACCAGAGAAAAGCAACATGATCTAGTGCTAAATAGGAATTATTTTAATTGAACACCAAAGAAAATTCATTTATCCATCTATTCATTCCATAAACCTTTTTGAGTAGCTCCTTTGCAAGTCATTACATTTGCTGTTTTGAACACAAAGCAACATGATAGACAAAATTAAAGGTAAGTTAGCATGATGAATAGGATATAAATGACATAATGGTCATATATATTAAAAATTATATGAGGGAAAATATTTTCCTAAAAAGACCACTCATTTTGTGGCGAGAAATCGCCGCAGAGAAAGGCCTTGGAGAAATGAGAAGGCTGAGGATGGTGGTCCAGATTAGAGAGAACGTAGTGGATGGCCCTGGGCTGTATGCATGGAATTATGGTTAGGTTGCAGAGATACAGATCTCAGTGGCTGCTGGGATGTGTTGGGCAAGGGAGAAGATGACCCCAGGGTGAAGGCGGGGTCATTTATCAGGAAGGCTCAGCCGGCTTGGAGGGGATGCAGAAGTGTTGGAGACACTCATGTGTTTGGCTGTGTAAGTGGATCTGGACCTAGAGAGGCTCAGGTGGACCTAGAAACTTGGGAGTTGTCAGCAAATAATTGGTCATATATTCCATAGGAATAGATAAGGCTTTTCCAGAAAAACATTCAAGTGTGAAGAAAGTTAAGGACAGAAACCGAGGGAATACCATCATGTTAGTGGTGGGCGGAGATGACAAGCAAATCAGAGTGAGGGGGGATGAAAAGAGGTAGGGAGAGAGGCACCGAGCCACAGGATGGCGAGTGCAGGAAGCCATGGCATGCTCTGTTTCTACATCCATCTCACTAACAGAGTTATCTTGCCCTAGCCAGTTGGTGGACAGAGCATCGGCCTGTGGACCAAAGGGTCCCGGGTTCGGTTCCGGTCAAGGACACATACCTTGGTTGCAGGCTCCTCCCTGGCCCAGGCCCTGTGTGGGGCTTGTGCAGAGGCAACCAATCGATGTGTTTCTCTCACACCGATGTTTCTCTGTCTCTCCCTCTCTTCCAGGCTTTCTAAAAACCAATGGAAAAATATCCCTGGGCGAGGATTCACCAAAAAAGTCTTCTTTCTCACTGTGGAAATTCCCCGTCTCAGCTTTCTTTCCCTTTTTGTTACAGGATACAACACCGCGTCAGCACCTTAAGGTCTGTATTTGAATTCAGACCTGCCAGAGAGCCCCCCCGCCCCCCGAGCCTGTGCAGGGAGGGGTCCTGGCAAAGGTAGTGCTGAGGCACAAAAGGAGGCGAGGATGTTTGCAGTGTGACTATCCTGTACCTCCACGCTCGGGGTTCTGTGTCACAGCTTGGGCAGTGACAGCTGTAATAACAATAAGGCAGAGTTACTGCCCACCTGCCAAATCTTAGCGGAGGATGGGGAGGGGCGTTCTACCCACAGGCAGGGACGGTATGCCACCTCACCTTCAGTGAAATCGGGACTTGTTTTCAAAACGAGCATTAAAAAAAAGGTATAACTGACTACATACAAATTTAAAACTTCTCTATACCCATACCCTAAAGCTAAAAGACAACTGACAAATAGGTTTTAAAACTTGGCAACATATGACAGTTACATGCAGTATTGTATCTTACAAAAAATCCATAAAAATGACCACCACTCCAATGGTCACAAAGTAGAAATACAAGTAGAAGTATAGATGATGTTCAGTTTTCACAGTAACCAAAGACTCAGAACTTGAAACAAGATGCTATTTTAACATCAGTAATAGTAAAAGGAAAAGGCACATGCTACAGTTGAGAAGCCTAACTTCCTGGGAATAATACAAGCAAACTTCATTTTACTGGGCTTTGCAGATACTGTGTTTTTACAAATTGAAGGCAAGACCTTCCACCAGCAAAAAGATTATGACTTGCCGAAGGCCCAGATAATGGTCAGCATTTTTATAACAATAAAATAATTTTTAATTAAGGTGAATGCATTGGTTTTTCAGACATAATGCTATTGCGCACTTAATGGATTACACAGTACAGTGTGAACATTTATATGCAGTGGTAAACCATAAAATTCGTGTGACATGCTTTACTGTGATAGGCACTTTATTTTGGTGGTCTGGGACCCAAACCGCAACATCTCCGGGTATGCCCGTATGAAAAGTTCAAAAATGTAAACGGCGTTAGTGGGCGTGGCCAGTAACATCCAACACGTGCTCACAGCCGCGAGGAGGCGGAGCCTCGGGGGGCAGGCAACTTGCTCAGAGTCACCAGCCAGGAGGGGCAGAGCAGGATTGGCACCTGGGTCTGTGTGAAGTGGACGTCCATGCTTAGGCCCACCCTCCTATACCCCTTCACTTCCAATGAAGTGAAAATGGTCATAAAACAAGTCTCTCATGGGCCCCCGTTCATAGTCACAAAAGCACGCAGTGCAACGCCCATTAGTAATCGTCCAGTCAGATGCCGGCCAGACAACCAGTCTTCCTAATGCAACAGAATGAATGAGTCAGGCACGGCCAAGTTTAATGCTCTCGTCAGTCATTTATTATCCTTCTACAGACTAGCACATTTACAGCATACATGGCTTTGAATGAGCTAAGAATATATAAAACGGTACATGTTATATATATTAATACTGGCCAAAACAAATAAATAAAAGTACTTTAGTGCACCAAGCGTGGCAAATACAACTGTGCAGGGACAAAACTGTACTATACAGTATCTGAGAGGTGCCGACACCCACAGCACACCCGCTTTTCAGCTCCATGTTTTGGTCAGTGGGGCCCGAGAAGGGACACTGGGGGAACCTCTATTTTGGGGTGACCCGTAAGCCTGCCTTGTGCAACCGGGCACTCAGAGCTCCTCCGCGTCCCAGGCAGGCGCTGCGGCACCGCCACGACTGGCCTTGCTCGGCGAGGCGGTAAGGGTGCGGCGGGCCCGGCGGGATTCTGGAGCCGCAGCGTTTTCCACGTGGTTCGCCAAGTCTTACAGTTTTATGATGAGCATAATGTGAAGCCAAAATTGGAAAATAATTCACAAAAATGTGCCCCATGCAACACTGCTAACAGTTGACTCAACATCTGCTATATTCCCTTTTGATAAATGTAGGTATTTAATGCTCTTCAGACAATAACAACAGAAATATGGGTGGCATTTAATTTAAGAAGACAAGGGAATATTTTAAAAGGTAGTGATGATAAAATAAAAAAGATGAAAATATAAAAATTACTAGAAAAATTACGGAATGAAGTGAGAGGTAAAAGGCCAAGTCAGCCATATTGGAAAATGGCCCAGGAGAGCCTGCCTCGGCTCCACCTCCGCAGTGGGCACGGTGGGCGGGGGTCCTCTGACAGCGGCCCGAGCTGCAGCCGTCCCTCAGGGAGGCTCCTCCACACCAGGTCCCATTCAGCCGGCGGGGCGCCCCTCCCGTGGGCCTCGGGAAACGGCAGGCTGTCTGCGCACTGGCTTCCGAGTGGGAAGGGGGCTGGAAGGCCCTCGCGCGGCACCCCGCCCTGGGCTCTTGCCTGTGCCTCAGCTCCCCAGGCCCGTTGGTTACATGTTTCCAAGTGGCATTTCTAAAGGAGCCCAAAGAACGTTTCCAGAATCTTAGACACAGGGATTTCCTAAGGGTGCACCAATCATTAGGTTCAGCATCATCACTGTGTGACATATATTTCTTCTACAGCCTTTTAAATAATATATAAACATAATCATCACAATAAACAATTGATAAAATATAAACCGAGGAAAAAACTCTGCTATGTGCAGATAAGACTCATCATCTTATAATAGATGACCAGACATCATTTTCTATGAAATCCCTGCTTTATGGCCCATTAATCCCTTTCAAAATCTCATTTTCAGAGCTAATCTCAACTTTCTCAATAGTCACCTTTCATAACAGAATGAGAAGATAGTAACAATTATTCCAAACTTAAAAGATACTTTTCATCAGACCTTCAAACATGACTGTATTGTTTTTAGAAGACATTTGGGAAACCCGCAAAAGAAAGTCTGTTCTGAGAGATTTAGGCTTCCACTGTCCACACATAACCCCACTGCTGAGGCCCTGGGCCCCCGGGGAAGGGCACCTGCACCCAGGTGGGGGGGGGGGGGCGCGGCGTGCAGGCTAAGAGGACAGGCAGGCAGCTGGCTTCCTGTTCCCAAGCTCACACCGTTCCAGAATTCCAAGGAACAGAAGTGGCCGCCACTATGTAAGCGAGCGGCTCTATTGCCTTCCAATCAGGGCTGTCTCGCTGTTTCTCAGCCCGCGACTCTGGCCCCACCTGTGCCTCCACAGGATCATTCGGGAGAACCACCTGCTCTCACTGCCTGAGCCAGACTAGCCTCTCCCCAAAACGTGAATTAACATTTAACACTTATTGGTCTGTCCAGGATCCAACTGTTTACTATTTATTGTTTTACATTCAGATTTATAAGTAGATTGTAATTCGATGCTCAGTTTTGAGTTATTTAGTAGAAAAATAAGTGAGCAGCTGCCTATGGGGGCATTTAAAGAGTCTTAGCATCTCAGATCTATCTACCTTGAGTCCTACAGGTGGCAGTCGTGACGTCTGTCTGTGAGGTTCTGGCTGCAGGCGGTCTAAATGGGCAGCTGTACTAACCACACTATTGAGCCAACATCACCTCCTACTAATTCCAACCAAATAAAAAACATGCCTCATAGACTCTTTAGTGAAATATTTTTTAAAAAACACAAAAGTAAAAACCAGTCCTTCGGGTCTTCGTGAAGAACTCGTGTATGACACTAGAGGGTACCCACATTTGTTCTATGACAGCTAATGAGAGGACACCGTGTGTTCAAGTTTCAACCTTGCCGTAAGTCCCTTCGGGAGGCCTGTAATGCTTGGGGAAAGCCTTCAGCTGCAGGGAATTAAACGCATATTTGCGACTTCCAACATTCTTCATTGTATTTTCTCTTCGACAACCCTCACTGGGGAAAAAACAAGCACAAGAAATGACAGCAGTAAAAAAGGAAAAAAAGAAAAGACTTAAAACTAAAATGAAATGAACTGATTATTTTTATAGCATTAAAAAAAGGTTAATTTAAATGGGTGCCAGACTACTTGCAACAATACACACGTAAGATGGTTTCTGAACAAGGCAGTTAAGCACAGCGATGGCGTGGGGGAGGGGCGGGCTGTGAGGTTTGCATTTGCGAAGGCAGCACCGTAAGTGAACGCGAACCCTTCTTTACAGTTAATGGTTTCGTGTGTGTCATGTCTGGCATTTCATGGTTCCATGGTGGCTCAAAGACTCTGTTACGTAACAAATTAAATAAAGGAAAGCAGTGTGACTCTTACCAAAGCCTTTCAGAAGCTGCTGCTTTCTGTCAGCAGAGCCACGTGGCTGAGAAGGCTGCTCCACCAGGCTGTCCCCTAAGCGCCAAGCCATCGTCCAGTGGCCCGGGCGACGGCTGCCTGGTGGGTCTGAATGGCTATCAGGGCTGGGGTGTCGTGAAGGAGGGACCCCACCATGTTCCCTGGTGGTAGCCAGCCCCCTTCTCCAGGTGGGCTGCCCTCAGGGTGGCCCCCTTTTAGAAGAGGCCACTGAGCCAGCGAGAAATGGTGCTGCATTTGGCGGGGGGTTGTCATGGTAACCCAGTGTGCCAAGCAAATGCAGAGCCAGAGGATGAGGTGCGCAGGCAGGCCTCATGGTCCCGAAGGAGAGCATCGGGGAGTTCTCTGGAAAGTGTTCATCATGTTAACAGGTGAAAGCAATTCTGGATATAAAGACTTTCTACAGCACGATCTATTTTTATATTTTCTAAGACTAGCAATTAAATCAACTAGTTATCAAATTTAGTACAAAACTCCCTTATGAGATGTAAAATTTGCAGTTACCGAGAAACAGTGATTTAAGAAAATATTTCCAATCATATCAATACCATTATATCATGCATTTTAAAAAATATGTTATTGGAAAGTGCTTGAACCTTTTAAAGTGAAAATGACATTCTCATTTTCAAGAACATGTGAAATATTTGGGTGAAACTGTAATTTTATGCAGAAGATAGGCATGGGTATTTCAGAAAAGGAGTCCCCTGCTTATTAAGTAACTTAGTAACTCAAACTCACTTCCCTCACCCGGAGCCTCCAGGAGCCCGAGAAAACGCTGGCGTGTGCACCCACAGCTAAAAACCAGGGAAGATCTAACTCCGGTTCCGCCCCACGGGGTCCGTCCGGAGCGCCGCTGCCTCTCCCACCGCCACCGCTCCGCTCGCCAGTCGTAAGCCCGGCTTCTGGCTGAGCTGTGCTCCCCGTGGGAGTGCACTGACCACCAGGGGTCAGCTTGTGTGTTGAATATCTGCCCTCTGGTGGTCAGTGCAGGTCATAACAACCTGTCATTCAGCCTTTGGGTCAATTTGCATATTAACTGTTTATTAGGACTAGGGGCCCGGTGCACGAAATTCGTGCACTGGGGGTGGGTGACCCCTCAGCCCAACCTGCCCCCTCACACATACTGGGAGCCTCAGGGGATGTCCTACTGACCACTCACCCGCAGCCTGCCCAAGCCCTAAAGCCTCTGGCTAAGGCTTAGGGTCTTGGGCACCAGCCATCACCCTGCAATGGGGCTGATGGCTGGCTCTGGCCCAGCAACGCCCCCTCTCCCCCCCCGCCAGGCCTTCGCCCCAGCCAGCTCATGCCCGGCTAGCATGGGTATGGCCCCGCCCCCCATGGACCAAGCCACCTCAACCCCGCTCCCCCAGGGCCCGGGCTGCCCCAGCCCTGCCCCCTGCGGCTCAGGCCACCACGACCCCACCCCCCAGGGCCCAGCCAGCCTGGGCCCCGCCCCCCCATGGCTCAGCCCGCCTCGGCCCCGCCCCCCGCAGCCCAGGCTGCCTTGGCCCCGCCCCAGCTCTTGATTGGCCGGTGGGCGTGGCTGGTGGGTGTAGCAAAGGTATGGTCAATTTGCATATTACTCTTTTATTAGATAGGATGTGCATGCTTTTCAGAAGCCATCCATCTGGAATCAATGTCAAACTGCTCTGGAGGAGCAAAGAAGCATTTGGGAACTTTGACGTAATCTTTTATTTATCTGTTAAAGAAGCTGATTACTGGCTTAACTGGCTGAATGGATTGTACCATGAACTATGTTTTGGAAAGCATCCATTTAAATGAAAAATCAGAATGGAACCGAGACACAGCTCTGGTTCCCCTCCCGTGGGCTCCACCTCTCAGAACCCAGAGGTTGCCTATGTCTCGGGGACCTGACACTGCCAGTGGCCAGCCCCCAGCGCTAGCCTCCCCTTAGAAGCAACCTGGGAACCAGCACCAAGCCTCAGCGATGCCCTTCCTGAACCTTCCCTGTTTCATCCTGCCTACTTCTCACTCAAGCAAGAGAACCCTGGATAGATATTTGGCCTGATTTAATGAGTAAAAGTCCTTCATGAGGTTAAAACTCAGTGGGAAGGAAGAGTGGGCACCCCGAGTCTCTCTTCTCAGCTATTCTGCCCAAACCAACAAGCCCCAGCCTAGGCTGGCGGTCCTCCGCCATGCTGGCTCTCATGACTCCAGTTACAACGTGCTGGCTTCTGACTGGCCCGAAGAGCAAAACAAAGGACCACAAAAACCATACCCTCCCCCGCTTCCATCTCCATCCTCAACCTAAAGTCCAACCCACTGCAGCGGGAAGCAGCCCAGAGCCCCCCTCACCCTCTCTCTGGACTTCTGCTGCTGGCATGGCCCTCCTGCCATGTGGTGGGTCTCCAGGGAGTCAATGGAGAGTCACAGACGAATCAAGGAGGCCCAGGAAAGAGGAGGGCAGGCTGTTTATAGGCAGAGGCGAGCGCCAGGGCGTGTCACCCAGGGGCAGGGGAGTCTCTCCCCAGAGCTGTGCCTGGGAGGCTGTGGGGACCCAGCACGTGTGTGGGCTCTACCTCCCGCCTCCACATAAAGTGAGTAAGAGTGATGTTCGCCACAAGCAGGAGAGCGGGTGGGCAAGGTCCTCTTCAGACTCAGACCCTGGGCACCAGGGCCACGTTTCCAGCCACTGGTCACGTTCCCTGGGCACTCAGAGACCCCCTGTGCCACAGCGCAGCCACCCATCTGTCCCAGAAAAGGCAGTGTAACCACTGCCTTGTGGGAAGACTGGCCTTGCCCACAGGGTGCCCCTGCCCCAGAGCTGCCACAGGGCTCCGGGCCTGGGAAAGCAGGGTGAGCAGGCCTGTGGGGAGGACATCTCCCACAGGTGAATCAGTCTCCACCTGCATTCGTTTCTCACTGCTAACTGCTTCTGCGACTCCTAGAACCCAGACTCAGGTCTGATGCCAAAACAGATAAACCCCAGGATAAATTTGGGAAGTCTGGGAGATGGAATGGAGAGGCCAGATTCTGTGGGGGACTGGGTTTGTGTGCATGTGTGAGAGCAACGTTTCTGGAAAAGCCAGCTTCTCTAGATTCACTCGTTTTTCTAGATGGGAAAAACCAAAAGCATTGTCCTGAAGGACAGCGTGGGGCCAGCCAGGCCTGGCTCTCCTGGCTCTAGTTACAAGACCTGGCTTTTGACTGGGCCCAGACCACACCATCTGAACTGGACACAGAGCTGCTGGCATTGCTCCTGCGGGGCCTGTGGAATGCCCCCAGTTCTCCCTGTTACCATCACAGGGGTACAACTCCTTCTGCCAATGTGGATATTTAGTCACCCCGGTTTATGGACAGGGCCTTCTTAAAATTAGGAGCGATAATAGCAAAAACCAAAGTAACTCTTCTCTCACAGCTCCATCTGGAACAACTGTCCAAAAGGCAGGCCTCATTTTTGGGCCATTTTTCTTTGATGTTTGGTTTTTTCATTATTAACTACATTCGATTTCTGGAGAGAAAAGATGTCTGGACTTTAATCCAAATACCAAGCTCTTTAAAATGAGAAATAAGCATGTATAACTTTAACAGCCTTTCATTACTCTGCGCATTAGTTCCTGTAATGTAATGGTCCTTAAGGATGGGGAAGAGTAGACTGAAAGCCACATGCAATGCTATTTTATGTGCCTCACTTAGTACGATGTGCTACTGCACTCAGAGCTTCTGACACCTCACACGGGAAATAACAAGCATGAGCAGGGAAATGTTATGGTTCCCAAACTGCTTGCTACTGGACTGAGGGGCTGTGTGAGGCGAAAGCAGCAAAGCCATGTCCTATTAAAGAGGCCCACACAGAGGAGCCAGGTACAAAGCATCTGCCGTCCCCACTTCTCTTCAGAAGAAAAGGGAAGTCGGTGGCACATTTAAGGAGGAGTATCAAATATACAAATTCTTTTCAGACAGAATTCCTTTCCCTTGGAAACAGGGCATGTGAGAGATACAGGTAACAAATAGCTTTACATCAGAAAATAAGAGATAGGTACAAGTGATAACAGGCCAGCTACACAGCGCAGTCACAGGGCGCTGTGAGAACACATTACAGCACTGAAACGACAGGATTTAAACAAGTCAGTCCTCTGGCTGAAGCAATTCGGCAGGTATTCACAGTTCAAAACAACCAACGGCAAACTGTAAGGCATGAAATCTCTCTTGGCAGACCACGCTCTGACACATCCCTCTGTCCAGGCGGGTGCCCGGGGGTGGGGCACACTCTGGCACTTTTGTTTCCTTGTGATTAATTTCTCATAATGACATTCATTTGCAACGCAATTTGGCCACCAGGTATGCTATGCTCAGAAAGAACCACACAATCAGTAAACTGGGGCTCAGCGCTAACAGCGGGATGGAACAGAGGAGGCTGGGGTCTAGTCTTAAGTCTCGGATGGGCACCAGGCCGCTCAAGTTCTTCTGGGTGACTACCTCCCGTGTTCCAATGCTGTGAAAAGGAAAAGGTTTGGGAGAAAGGAGAAGAAAAAGGAAGAAGAAATAAAGAAAAAGGGAGACACATGCAATGGATTTTATCAAAATTATGGGGAAAAGAGAAGAACCAAAAGATAAAGTTTTTAAAAAAGGGATGAAGCACAACAGAAGAGGGTGTGAAAGGGACACCAGAACAAAACCAGCACAGTTACAAGAAAGAGGAGAGAAAGAGAAGTGGAAATAAGAAAAAGTACTGCAGGCTACCGAAACACACACGTAGGCGGACGGAATGGTTTTCCATGTTCACGCTCTCAGCTGCCCGCGCACATGCGGCCTGCCATGCGCTCACATGCTGCGAAGGCGTGGGTCTCAAACAGCAAGCTGAGCATGAAGAACCATTGGGGAGACCTTCCCACAGTGCCTGAGCAGCGCTGGCCAGCTGAGCTTGCCCAAGCTGCCTCCTGATGAGCGGGTCAAAGACCACTTACCTCAAGTGTCAACCACAGCGGAGCCCCCGCCAGGCTGGCCGAGGCTTTCAGGCCAAGCAGTGGCAAGCAAGAGCTACTTGTGGCTCCCGCTTTTCAAGTTATCGTCCCCAAGAATGGCATCCAACCCAGTTTCCCTGGAAATTTGGGGTTCCTGCTTTGGGTGCTCCAGGAGAAATGCCCGAGGGGAGAGGCAGCCAGAACCACAGGACTCTGGGGTCACATGTCCTATGCATGGCCACCAAGGTGGCGAGAGGGACAGAGCCCACAGGCTGGGACCCAGGGCGGCCCCGGAGGACCCACTGGCGAGGGGGGGCCTTTCCCAGAGGAAGGGGAAGCCTGGCTGGCCCTGCTGGGCTGGCACTCGCCGACAGTCCCACTCCCAGCCTGGGCAGTCAGGGCATCGCTGTGGCCACTCCGAGGGCTGCAGTGGGACTGGAGGCAGAGGGACCACCAGCAATGTACACATTGCTCCCCACAGTCTGTCCCACGGCGTCCCCTGATAGCTTGAATATTTATGTCCCCGAACTGGCAAATGTTGAGGGAGCTGGCTGTTCCCATTTGGTAGCATGGCACCACCACTGCCCACCCAGGGCCTCAGCGCGGCCCCACACCGCCCACTTCCCACCCTCTGTGCCTGCACGCTGCGCTCTTCCACCTGGTCCCATACACGGGAGAAAGCAGGAGACCCAAAACCCACTCCTTCGCTTGGGGGTGTGGCCACTGCTTCCTGCTGCCTGTGCAGGGCGCTCAGCTGCACCCAGGCCTGGCCGCCACTGTCGCCAGAAACAGTGGCCGAGGACTCAGCCCCCTTGGGCTGACAGTGTGTGGACACATCTTCCCACACGGACAAAGCAGAAGACACGGAGCCGTGTGTAACAGCTTCATCTTAAAGCAAATGCATGTGGCCAGAGCCCCAGGTGCCAGCAGGTCCGGTGGACAGGCAGCAGGTGCTGGTGCTGAGGATTTTGGGGTGAGTGGAGGCAAAATGGGATGGAGCTTTTGTTTTTACTAACTTCTTAAGTAATTATTATGGTAATATTTATGTTCCCTGTAGAGATGTTAGAAAATTCAGAGAAACGTAAAGAAGAAACTTTAAAAAGACAAACATCATTGGAGTGGGTGGGGTCTGAGAGGCAGGGAGGCAAGGGGTTGGGGCCTGTTCCCGCAGGAGGCCCCCCTGCCCAGGGCCTGGGGTCCTCACCGCAAGGAAAGAAAAGGCCGCCTGAGTGCGGTCAGGAGCACTCAGAGGGGTGGCAGGAGTGGAGACACCCCAGGGAGGAGCGCCACCGGTGGGGCACGTCTGCCAATCTGGTTTAAAGCCTTACAACCTAAGCGATCACCAGGAAAAGAGTGGCCAGTCCTCACAGTGCCAGTTACGGTGCTCAAATGGCCCTGGCAGAGGTTCGGTGGTGCCACATGCGCACCGGGGGGTCATGGTTTGGTTTCTGGTCAAGGGCATGTACCTGGGCTGCAGGCTGGACACCTGGTCCTGGTGGAGGTGTATGTGGAAGGCAATCAGCGATGTGTCTCTCACATCAATTTCCCCCAACCCACTTTAACTCTCTAAAAATCAATGGAAAAAATACTCTTAGATCAACAAAAAATAAGTAAAGTGCTCAAAACCATACACAACTTAAATAGCTCATGGCCTCATCAATTGGGTAAACTGTGCTATGTTGAAAACGGGAGGCCTATGTTTATTGACCTGCAAAATGCTCACAAAGTAGTGAAATGAAAAAAGCAGGCTGAGCCCGACTGGCACGGCTCAGTGGTTGAGTGTCCACTTACTGCTCAGTTCCCGGGCAGGGCACATGTGCGGGCTGTGGTCTCCAGCCCGTGTGCGGCGTGCAGGAGGCAGCCGATCAGCGCTTCTCTCTCAGCACTGATGTTTCTGTCTCTCTCTCCCTCTCCCTTCCGCTCCGAAATCAATAAAAAATGTTTAAAAAAGTAATAAACAGCAGGCTAAAACAATAGGTAGAATTGCACATATAATTGTATTTGTGTTTTGTTTTCTGTATTATTCAGGGGCTGGTTAACCAATGTGGGAATTAACTACACTCAGACCTGTATGCATGCATGCATTATGTATGTAGGTAGGTATGCGTGAAAGAGTTGTATCAAATGTTAGCACTGTTACTTGTTATGGAAATACGGAAACTTTTTTTGGTGTGTGAACCACCTCTACTCTAATTTTCTTTTAAGGACTACTGACTAGTCACGTGATAGAAAGTAAAGTGCTTTGTGTGTCGTGAGCTGTAACACGAACCTGTACGCCTGCCGGCCGCCGGCGGGCCAGCCCGTCTCTCTGGAGGCCCCTGTCCCCGTGCTCAGGTGCAGCCAGAGGGAATTCTGGCTCTCACTGACTGAGACTGGGCGGAGGTCTCTGTATCCACTGCACACCTGGCTCAGGCCTGTCCGCCAAATGGTGAGTGCTCTGCACCGCGGAGTCGCCGGGCTCTCAGCGACCCCAAGGTGCAGACAGCCCATGGGCTCCAATCCTTCCCTTCTGGGCCTCCTCTTCCCGCTGCCTTCTGCTCCCCAGCATTACTGTTTTTCCAAGGAAACCTGCCCCTCACGGTGTGTTGGTGGTGTTCTGCCTGCAGCGATGCTTCAGGCTTCATTTGCTCCTGAAGGGACCTGCTCCTAACATTCGCCCCGACAACCAAGGCACCTCCACTCCTCCCGCTCCCTCGCTGGCTGAGGTCTGCATGTCAGCAGATGGGTCTAAGCAGCTCTCAGGTGCCAGGACACAGACGTGGCTAGAAGCACCAGGACCCTGGGCCTGAGGCCTGAGCTGGTCGGGGCGGGCAGAGCCTCCAGCTTCCCGGGGCTCAGGGCAGGGAGGCGTGTTCGGAGACAGCAGAGAGGTTCAGAGGAGCTTGGAAAGCAGAACAGGAACAGAACAATTCAATTCCTACAAAGTGCTGTTATCAAGAGGCAGGGTTCAGGCCTGGCATTTGTGCATCGCTGTGAGAAGGTCAAAGGGCAGAAACATACAGAAAGGATAAGAGAATTGAACACTTGAAAGAACTTGGTGAGAGGACAGGTGACACAGACACTGGTGGAGTGACAGCTGGAAACGGGACTGACAGCATTGGGGGTACAGCGAAGGAGACGGACCAGGCTTCTTATCCTTTCTTTCGGTGTGTGCGGGGTGCTCCGGCGCCGGTCGGCAGCAGGCAGGCTTTAGAGCCGGTTTCGCCCGCAAACACGCCCGCTGCCTTGGCATCGGAACACCGTTAGGGGAGGCCGCCCGGCCCTGGGGAGCCGGGGCCGCCATCACCACAGAGCACTCATCTGACACTTTGCTTCAGAAAGCAAACTGTGCCGACTGCCGGAGAGCGGAGCAGACCAGTGCCGCCTGCAGACGGCGCTTGTCGCTCACGTGAGCAGAGACACACGACGGTGTGCGCAGCAGGGGCATGCTGAGCATCTGGCCTCACCCTCAGCAAGCAGGCGGTGGGGATGCCAGGGCCCCCGGACCTGAGCTGCGTCTCCCTGTCAGGGCGGCCCTGCTCTCGGCTGCTCGCTAGCTCGTGACAGTCCCTTGGCTGAAAGGAGAGCGCTGTCTCCACTTGACAGCACCGACAGTTTGACTTGGTAGACGCCAGTGGATTTTCCAAAGTCAAACCAGAGCATGACGCGGGGCGAGGGGCCTGGTGCTGGCAGCGAGGCGGCAGCGGGCGCGGCAGGCACGCATCACTCACCTGCGCATGCACTCCAGGGCCTGGGCGAAGACCTGCGGGGCCATGCCGTGCTCGTGCTGCAGGATGAGGCACTGCTCCAGCGTCACCGACATGGCCGTGCGGTCCTTGGCGCTCTTGCAGCTGGTGAACCGGACCCCGTTCAGACGGCGGCAGACCTGCCCACAGGAAAACCAGCCACGCTTAGAGGGCAACTCTGCAGAATGAGGTGCCCAGCACAGGACAGAGGCTCCAAGGGCCCAGTGAGGATGTGGCCACAGCTCCCCGCCAGGCCCGGCCACTCCTTCTGCACTGCTCCCCGCAATGGAGAAAGGCATTGCCATGGGACCTCTGCCCTCTGGCTGCCCTGGGGCACCTGCTCCCACAGGAGGCGCCTTCCCAGCCAGGCCCCTCCCTTTCAGAAGTGACCCTCTATTTGTGCCCTTCCGGCTAGTCTCTTCCAACTCCGACACCGCCATCCTTCACCCTGGGGTGCGGGCCCTGAGAGGACGCGGGAGGAGCAGCCAGGATCAGGTCCAGGAGGTCAGAGCAGCCAGAGGATGTCCAGCTCATCAGGGCCTCAGGCCTCTCTGGCTTCCTTTCCTCTCCTCTCCTGCAGATGGGGGCCTGTTCAGAACACTGCCCTGGAGCCACCTGCTGACCACAGGCCTCTCCCTCAGGGCCTGACACAGGACAAGGCCCAAGTGCCTCCTCACATGTGAGGGGCTCCCAGGTGGGCCCCTCCGGGCTGGGGAAGGAACACTCAGGGCGTCCCTCGCCCCATGGAAGGAATATACTGGGTCACTTCCTCTGCATCACTAGGTACCATCCTCGGGACACAGTCCCCAAATCCAGGAAGCCTTAAAACAGAAGGGTAAGTTTGGCAGCACACTCAGATCTGAGTTGGTATAAGCCTACTGACCATCTTTATGCCATTTTGTATAAATAGTCATACTTTTTAGTGAAGCAACATTAATCATGTACGTGCACCATGTTACATGTATGTGCACCAACTGTATACCATGGCATTCTAAGACAAGGACACCTGTGAATTCTAGACCACCTGGCCACAAACCCCAGGCGAGGCCCGTGACAGGGACCAGAGGCGCTCGTGAGAACAGCACTGGCACCGAAAGTGAAACCCCGCGCTGCCCACCGCTGGCTCGGGACCCGCCAACTCCAGAAAGACCCCAGACCCTCTGAGGGCTGCCCTGTGGGCGGCCCCAGCCTCTTCCCAGGCCGGCAGAGCCAGCCACGGCCGCCCCTGGGAGGCACCGGCAGAGAGCACAGCGGTCTGATCACTGTGTCCCAGAGAAGACGGCGTGGGAAGGCCAAATAAACCACCAGACGGCCGGCTTCTTCTGAAAACACACAACTTTCTAAAAGGAAGAAAACGACCCTAAGTGGCCCCTAAGCCTGGTGAAGAATGATTTCCTCCGGATTTGTGAGTGCAACTGACAAAACCAGGGTAACGGTGGACAAGCTTATTGAATTCACAAGCTGCAGAATTCCCGACCCAGACGCGGCACAGCTGGGCTCAACGCTCACCCACCGTGTCCGGGGCTAGCCTGGCGTCCGGGGGAGGCGGGGGCCAGTGTGCACCTCCGCCGGAGTGCAGGCTGGGGCTCTGGCTGGCCCTGCCACCCGGAGGGAGGGGTTGGACCGGCTGACACCCCAGCTGGTTGGCCAGGGACCCCCGCTCACACACAAATGAAAATACACGAGACCCAAGCCCTGACTGGGCGGGGCCCAGCGGGTCAGAGCATCGTGCTGCTGTGGGCCGGACCCCCAGTCAGGGCACACACAAGTATAACAAATAAATGGAGCAGTAAACACTGCTTCTCTCTCTCCAAAAATCAATCAATCAATAAACATTTTAAAAATAAAAAGAGAAAGCTTTTTAAAAAAAACACACAAAAAACAAGACTCAGAAAAGGAGGCAGCTCTGGTCCCAGTGAGGAGGGCGGGCCTGGAACCCTAAAAGCTTGACATTTGTCCCCCGACTGTCCTCCATGGGAAACCAGGTGGACAATGAGAACTGACGCCCAAGGGTCTCTTCGACCCTCCCACCCCAGAGCCCTGCTCCTGTGCCAGGACCTCCGATGGGACAGGGGACATGGGCTGGGCGGCCTGCGTTTTGGACCCGCGCGGGGGTGGTCGAGCACCGCTCCAGGTGGCGGTTTTTCTACCATGTTGTAGGAAGAGAACAAGAGCCACAGGTCCACCAAGGTGGGCAGCTCTCTGCACCCAGCCTGTCTGAAAAGCTGTGGGGCACCCCAACTGCTCCTGGGGCTCCCCACCGGGGCAGCGGCCCAGCTCTCCGTGGCCCTGGGTTCAGGCAGGCAGGGAGCTGTGGTGCATCTGAGGCCACCTGGGCATCCCAGTGGCCACAGGCCCGTGCTGCGAGGGGAGTGATGCGGGTGGACGGCTGGACTGCACGCTCCAGCTCCAGGTGCACAGCAGGGGCCTGAGCCACAGGACACCCTGAGGGCGTGTCTGAAGGGCTCGGTGCTCGGGAAAGAGGAGATCGGAGCTATGCTGTGTGACCAAATTGTGTGAGGACCAGAAAGGTCACCACGGTCTCCTCTGGGCCTATTGGGAGATGGGGGCAGCGAGTCCGGCTGGTCTCGGCTGCGTAGGCTTCCGAGGGTGAGGACTCGCGTCAGCCTGGCCATCACCGGCCCGCACACAGGTTCCGGGTCAAGCTTATCAGAACCCAGGGAGCCGGGAAGGAATAACCTCTCAGACAACTCCCAGGATCTGCGTGTTTGGGGACCCCGCAGGGTCTTTCTCTCGGGTTCTGTGGGGAACCTCACGCGCTCCACTCCTGCCCGGCTGGGCGTGCTGTCCCTGTGGCCGTTACCACGGCAGCAGGGGCAGCGCAAGGCCCCCCTCCCTGTGGGGCGCACCTCAGCAGCTTGCCAGAGGATGTCCACGTTCTTGTTCTTCCTGGCGTGGACGTTCTGGCCCAGGAACCGCAGCAGCTCCGGCAGGCACGTCTGGCTCCGGGAGCGAGGCAAGCCTAGAGGAGGAGGCGTGTGGAGCCGGTGCCGCACCCGAGCGCAGCCCGGGGGCCGCTGAGCTCAGACACGGCAAAATGAAGTTTCTGGCTCAAGCTGGAAGTTGAGTGTGACTTGAGCAAGAAAACAGGGTGAGGGCCTGGACCCGGCAGCCATGTGCAGAGAACGCAACGCCCCTCACTGCCACTCAGTCCACCTGCACGGCACTCACTCGCTTCAGCCCTCCCGGCTCCGCCCCGGGCCCACGGCGGACACAGCCACCAGGGAAGGAGGGGAGAGAGGGCAAGGTGACCCACCTAGTCTTCACACCCTCCGCCAGGGATGGAGGATGCTTTGAGCAGTGGCCTCAACCACTGAGTGGACTTGGCCCTTTCTGGGGAGGTGGGGAGGCAGCCTCCAGCTGGTGGACCTGGAGTCGCCCAGGCAGGGTCACCCCCTCCAGCCACTCCCTCTGCCAGCATGGCATCTCCAGGTGCTTCCAGGACCCCTCAGACCCAAGATCAGTCACATGGCCACCTCCCCTGATAACCTTGGGATTCAGACATGGGGATCATCAGAGAAAAAGGGCTCTCCGGGTCATGGCTAAGGAAAACAGCATGGTGCCTAAATCTCCAAATCAAAACCTAATACGTGCAATTCTGGGGTATAGCAGCACATACAGTGTCCAGCACAAAACCTCACCCTGGTGGACACAGGACCCTATGCTAATTATCCCCCACTCCTGATGTGCACCCAGCACCAGGCCGGTCACAGCCCACCCTGGGAGGCTCATGCCCTCGGAGCTTTGCTCCTGTAGCTGCGCCCCTCCTTGGCCTCCTCACCAGGCCACCGTAACATCTCCTGGGGCCGTGCATCACTGGAAACTGGCTGGCCCCAAAATATCAAGCAGAGAACTCCCCCTTCCTGCCCACAGGGCTTGTAAGTGACTAAGACTGTGTGGCAGAGCCTTGCGTGACGCAGGTGGGGGTGGGGAGAGGTCAGAAAGGGGCACCTGGGCCTGTGTGGTGGAAGGGGTGCCACAGGGGCAGGGAGCAAGGCGGGCAGCACAGGGAGGCCAGGAAGCAGCGCGTGGCAGGAAGCACCCCAAGGTGACATAAGACAACTGGTGGCCCTACCACACGTGAGGAGATACTTACAGTCCTCAGGCAACACTTCCTTAAACTGCTCGAAATAGGAGTTTAACCGCACCAGACTCTCCATGTTGATAACTTCTTGTAACGATGTGTCGCCAAACCTTCGGGAGTCACAGAGTGGCTGTTAGTAGCTGGTGCTGCTCTCCTCAGGCACAGCCCTACTGCGTGCAAGCTAACGCGATGCAAACATTTGCTGAACACACCCCATTCTGAGCACCTGGGCTCCCAGGCATAAGGCTGCCTCCACTGCCTTGGTGACAAGTTTAAACACACTTCACCAGCAGGAGCCGTGCACCACTGGTTACAGATGTGCCGGGAGGCTATGAGAACGCCAGGTGCGCAGCCCCCTCCCGGCAGCACACCCCAAACCCCAGAGTGCTGGCCCGGCGGGAGTCGCGTCCTCCCATCCCTCATGGACTCAGGCGATGGACCCACAGTGGGGGACGGCTGGGGAGCAAGGACAGGTCCTGAACTTGGTGTGAAGGTGCGCTCTGTCTCCGAGTGACCATGTTCGACTGAACTGTGTGGAGACTAGCTCTCCGCACCATGCGGCTCACCCTGCCCACCCTGCAGGCAGCCAAGGCGGCCAGAGGCTCCAGGGCGAGCAGAGGAGACCACCACAGGACGGTGAAAGTGGACATGCAGGCTGCGAACTCCAAGACCCGGAGGCCAAGCCCGCTCCACCCTTCCCTGCGGAGGGGGGTCCTGCACAGCAGCTTTTTTATGGTCTGGGTCCTTGCTCAGAGGCAGGACTCTCCTGTGGGTCCACCACAGCCTGTCCACCTGAGGACCACGATGGCTTCCCTTCTGGGCACCTGCAGCTGGGCTTGTCTGTGAGCTTAGGGGAGAGTGTCCCAGGAGCAAAGCAGAAAACCTGGACTCACCCCACCGTCACGTCCTCCTCCACCAGGCCCTCGCTCACTGCGACGTGGCCCTGCTCTCCTGGAGGCATCGGAAACAGAGCTTCCACGCACAGGAGACACAGTCCTCCCCGGCCGCCTCCCTGCCGGCCACAATGCTCCCTCTCTCCCTACACTGGCTCCTCCACCTGCCCAACCTTCAGGGCTCCGAGCCCAGCTCCATGACCCTGTCCTGGCTCCTGGGCACAGTGTCCCAACCCACTGCAGTGGAAACGCCTGGCTGTCACTGTCCGGCTGCCCCGCTTTCTCTCACACCTGCCCCGCTGCGAACCCAGCCTTCCATCACTGCTGAAATCTCACCCACGCGACCCTGTCCGCCTCGGGCTCGACTCTTTCCAACAACCTCCTCAGCACACTTGTCCCCTAACGTCATCCAGGACATGGTCAGAAAGTCATCCACTCAAAAGGTAAACCTGACTGTGTCCTGCCTTAATGTTCTTCCATGTCTCCCCACAGCCACACCACATGTGCCCAATGGGGTGACCGTACACCTAGGGGTCGATGGATCGTGACTACTGGGTTTAAAAACCCAGTAGGAATATGGCTGATCATCCTAGAGACCAAATGCCCTTAACCGAGAGTTAAGAAACCTTTTCATTCTGAAGTACACACATCACATAATGGGGCAGAAAGCAGGAAAGATTTTCACATACTAGTGAAAGGTCATGACAGATTACACACCGAATCCCTCCTCCTCTGCAGCACACACATGCATGTGCACACACCTGCTGCCTGGCAGGTGGCCCTGCAAAGCCTTTAGGACCCAGGTGACCCCCCCACATGGCACACAGGCCCCTCTAACCTCATCACTGCCCATCTTCCTGGGACCTGGGCCTCTGGCCCCGAGAGTTTCTCCCTGCCTGCCTTGCTCAGGCTTCTGGGCCTGGAATGCCAGGCCTCTCCTCTGCCTCTTCATTTGACCAAAGGAAGGAAGCTAACGACACTCCTGGTGACCAAAGGAAGGAAGGAGGACAAAGTCCATCCAGCACCTGGAGCCTGAAGAGGGCTTGTCCACTTTCTACATCATTTCTGTGTCTGCCCAGCTCTGCGTCCGAGGGCTGCACATGCACACGCACCTCTCGGCCAGCGTCTGCTGCTCGTTGATGCCCACGTTGAAGAGGACTGGCTGCACTCGAAGCAGCATGCCGCTCTGGATCTCCCGGGGCAGGGTGTCAAACAGGGGGCCCGGCAGAGGGATCCGCACGTTAAACCCGTCCCTAGGAAATGGGAAAGGAGGGATTAGGCTTGTGACGGGGGAGAAGGGAGTGGCGGCATGAGAGACAAGGAAGACCAAGCTCTCTGCAACATGGAGTACGGGCTGGCCATCCGGCTCACTGACTCCCGAACTGCTGGTATGAACCTTTAGGGGATGAAATTAACGTAGAGGGCTATAAGCATTTTAAAAATATATGTCTCTGTTGATTTTAGAAAGAGGGGCAGGGAAAGGGAGAGAGAGAGAAACAATGATGTGCGAAGGAAACATCGACCTGTTGGCTCCCACGCATGCCCCTATTGGGGATCTAACCTGCAACCTGAGTAAGTGACCTGACTGGGAATCGAACCAGTGACCTTTTGGTGCACAGAGCAATGCCCAACCAACTGAGCTACACCAGTTAAGGCTGTGACAGGCACGTTTAACTGAATGAAACAATGAAACAAAAGTAAAGACTGCATGGCAGGGACATAGGCCAAGATGGCAGTGTAGGTAAACGCAGTACTTGCATCCTCTCAAAACCACATCAGAATTACACCTAAACTACAGAACCACCACCTGAAATCTGGCTGAATGGAAGTCCTACAACTAGGACTACATCAAGAAGCTACATCAAGACTGGTCCAAGGGGCAGGCATGGACTGGGCTGGTCCCACATCCACATGTGGCATACAAAAATCAGGAGGAATATCTCAGCTGGGGAGGTCCCCCCTGTGGAGTGAGGCACCATATCTGAGTCTCCACCAACCTGGATAAGGCTACCTGCCCTACCCTGATGATTCCCTGAGACTCCACCCCCACCCTACTTGCAGGCCAACACAAGCTGTTTCCAATGGCTTTTCCATAAAACTGGCCTATCTTGCCTCATGCTTCAGACTTTCCTAAAATCTCTCAAACAAGCAGCGTCTGGCCTCTATGTACCCTGTACCTCCTGCTAAGTGGCCCCAGACCCAGCACTAGTGGTAACCAACCTTGATTCACAGCTTGGCCTCTTCTGGGCACCTCCAAGCCGAGCACAAATAGTACCCGTCTGCCGATCATTCTGTAGCTTCTGCTGGACGACCAAAGGCAGAGCCCACCTTTGGGGAGGCCCCGAGACAATGCACCCAGTGGTCAGTTTCAGACCATGCCAATTATAATGTGGGCATCTCCACAAACAACACACTCAAGGGGCAGACTTGGAGAGCAACAAAGCCCCACTGAAGCAAGTCCTACTCCATTGGAATATCTCCTGTACAGCAGCTCTTCTACTGTAGTCACAGCTGGTCCTCACAGTCAATTGGCCTTGGGGGGGTCAATCCCTCCCAGTGATACCAATAGCAATCAAGGCTCAACTACAGCAAGACTGTGCACATAGCCCACACAGGGACACATCTGGAATTCCTGCCTTGGATGACGGGAGAGGCTGTGCCAATGGGCCCTCCAGGACACCTATTACACAAGGTTACTCTACAAAGTCCAGGAGACAGAGAAGCTTTACCTGATACATTGAAACAAGAATAGGGAAGCACTGGAAGCAGCTGGCCTGGTTCACAGCTTGGCTTCCTCTGGGCACCTCTAAGCCCAGCATAGGTGGCAGACATCTGCAGATCACTTTGTAGCCCCGGGAAGAACAGCAGCAGCTGACCTTGGCCTGCATCTCCCAGGAAGCCCAACAAGAGACAATGGACCCAGTGGATAGCTTCAGACCACAATGAAACACCTCCACAAACAACACACTCAAGGGGTGGACTGGGCAGGCACCAGAGCTCCACTGAAGTAAGTCCTGCTCTCTAGGGTGGGCCCTACACAACTGATCCTCCACAGTGGTCGGAGGTTGGTAGGTGGTGGTTCCAGCCAGACCTTGAAGCTGATCAGGTGGGAGTAAATCCCTCCCATTGACTTGCCAACAGCAATCAAGGCTCAACTACGAGAGGAAGCTGTACAGCCCACATGGGAGGGGTGGCGCACACCTCAAGTGCCCAGTCTGGGTGATCAGGGAGGCTGTAACACTGGACCCTACAGGACACCTATTATATTAGGCCACTCTATCAAGCCTAGGAGATGTAGTAGCTCTACCTAATACACAAAAATGAACATGAGGAGGTTGCCAAAATGAGACAAAGAAACATGTCTCAAATGAAAGAACAGAACTCCAGAAAATGAACTAAACAAAATGAAGACAAGCAATCTACTAGAGTCAGAGTTCCAAATACTGGTTACAAGGATGCTCAAGGAACTCACTGAGAACCTCAATAGCATATCAAAGGACCAGTCAGAAATGAAGGCTACACTACCTGAAATAAAGAATAATTTATAGGAAATTGACAGTAGATAGATGAAGTTGAGAATAAAATCAGTGATTTGGAAGATAAGGAAGCAAAAAAAAAAAAAATCCAATGAGAAGAGTAAAAAGAAAAAAAGAAAAAAAATGAAGATAGTGTAAGGAGCCTCTGGGACAACTTCAAGGGAATGAACATTCGTATCAATGGGGTGCTACAAGGAGAAGAGAGAGCACAAGGAAATGAAAATCTATCTGAAAAAATAATGACAGAAAAATTCCCTAACTTGGTGAAGAAATTAGACATACAAGTCCAAGAAGCTCAGAGAGTCTCAAACAAGATGAACCCAAAGGGGATCACACCAAGACACATCATAATTATAATGCAAAAGGTTAAAGACAGAGAGATTCTTAAAAGCAGCCAGAGAAAAGCAGTTAGTTACCTATAAGGCAGCTCCCATAATACTGTCATCTGATTTCTCAACAGAAACTTTGCAGGCCAGAAGGGATTGGCAATAAATAAATATTTAAAGTGATGTAAAGGAACCACAACCTACAATCAAGATTATTCTACCCAGCAAAGCTATCTTTTAGAATCAATGGACAGATACAGAACGTCCCAGATAAGAAAAAAAAAAAAAATACTAAAGGAATTCATCACTACCAAATCAGTATTATATGAAACTAGAAGCCAAGTGCATGAAATTCGTGCACAGGGGTGGGGGGAAGGCCTCAGACAGGCCTGTACCCTCTTGCAATCTGGGGCTCCTCAGGGGATGTCCGACTGCTGGTTTAGGCCCTATCCTAAACCGGCAGTAGGACATCCCTCTCACAATCCAGGACCACTAACTCCTAACTGCTCATCTGCCTGCCTGAATATCACCCCTAACCATTCTGCCTGCCTGCCTGATTGCCCCTAACTGCTCACCTGCCTGCCTGACTGCCCCAACTGCTTCTGCCTCAGCCTCTGCCACTGTGGCTGCATCAGGAAGGATGTCCAGAAGGTTGTTCGGCTGTCTGGTCTAATTAGCATATTATGCTTTTATTATTATAGATGTTAATGGGTCTTCTTTAAGAAGAAGAAAAAAAGGATAAAAAATGGGGGGGAAAAAGGCAATAAGTAGTTACCTATCAACAACTGAGTGAACAAGCAGAAGAGAAGCAGACCTGGATAGAGAACATGCTGCCAGTTGCCAGGTAGAATGGGGTGGGAGGGATGTGAGAAAAGTGATGGGATTAAGAAGTACAAACTAGTAGTTACAGAATAGTCATGGAGGTGTAAAATAGAGCATAGGGAATGTAATCAATGATAGTCTAATAACTATGTATGGTGTCAGATGAGTGCGAGATTTTTTGGGATGGTCATTTAGTAAGTTACATAATGTCTAATCACTGGGGTGTACACCTGAAACTAATATAACAATGTATGTCAAGTGTAATTAAAAAAAGTTTTAAATGATTTCAAAAAAGAGCACATGGGAAGTAATAAACTTAAGACAATGCTAGTTATAAGAATTTAAAAAATACTTCTACCGATTTCCTGTGATGACAGGCAGCATGTCAGTCGATGTGTTGGAAGTGGCCTGTGTAACTTTGAAGGTCACATTCCTCAAGTCCATGATTCCAAGGCTCATGTCCTCCAGCATGGCCAGCTCCTCACCTGGATGCAAAAGAGGGAGGGAGGGCTATCAGATGGAGGCGACCTGCTACTCTCCCCACTGACTCAGCCCAGACACAGGGTGAGGCGCAAGTGGAAGGTGACACTCTCAGGTGTGGTGTGACAAGTGTGAGTGTGGGTAGGGCCTTTCCAAGCCTCTTCACCAGGCAATTTGCTTCTTCTCCCCAAGCAGATACCACTATGAAACCAACAAATACTCTTTGAATTATTCATTTTTATCTTTTCCGAAGAAATAAAAATGGAGATAAGGAGAAAAGAGCCTTTTTAGAGGGCAATTGGGAAATATCTATGGAATTTAAAAATATTCCTACTCTTTAAAAAAATATTTTTATTGATTTTTAGAGAAAGAGGACGGGAGAGGAAGAGAGAGAGAAAGAGAGAATAACGTAAATGTAAGAGTGAAACATCCACTGCTTCCTGTACACCCTCTACCAGGGTCTCAAGCCCGCAATCCAGGCATTTGGTACACGGGACCAAGCCACACTAGCAGCCAGTTCCTTTGACACAGACACTTTCCTTCTAATTCTTCATGGGCTGCAGAAATGGGCCCACAAGTGCACAGACTTATGTGCAAAGATACATACCAACAGTGTTTCCACAGGAGGGGTTCAGAAATGGCCCCAACATCCCATAGGAAGTTGGTGCTTAAACAATCACCATCCATCAACTAGGACAATCTCCCAGATGTAACGGCCACCACACAAGCCGGGTCGGGACGGCTAAAAGGACTCTTGTCTGGCTCTGTGCTGGTTTGGGGATGCTGGGTTTATTTGAATCAGCCTGTGTTACATGTGAGATCAGAAAATACGCAGCAAGAAAGCATGGGGTCACCTGTGCTCACACTCCCATGAACCCGGGGTCCCGAGGCACAGACAGGAGCGCGGAGCCTCACCGTAGGTGCTCAGCAGGCTCTCGAACTGGGCCAGCAGCCCGATGGTGTAGAGCTGCCGCAGGAAGCCGTCGTCATGCAGGCAGTTCCTCAGCTTGACGATGAAGCCACAGATGAGCGCCGTCAGCTGCGGGGACAGACACTGGCTCACCCACCGGCGGGCACCCTGGGCCCGGGCGCCTCTGCTTCCTCGCTCTGACCGAGCTTCAGCAGCCCACTCTGCCTGGGGGTCTGGGGCCTCGGGGAGGCTGTGTCCCACTCCAGGCTCACTACTCTGTTGCTCCCAAAGGCAAGTTTGGTTTTGGCTCAGCCTCTGACCTGACCTGCCAGCAGTTACTCCTGGGCTAGAACCTCCTGGAAGCCAAGAATTAATTCCCTACAGTGAAAGGATCTATTTACTCCCAGATCTGGCTGGAACAAGGAACAGCAGCAAGAAAGGACTCGGCTGCTCTGCAATTCTCCGAGGAGACTCTCCATGGGAGAAACAGGCCTCGTGAGATGGGTGAGGGCAGGCAGAGAACCAGCCAGCTCTGCACACTGATGACTGACATGGACGACAGCTGTGACTTTCATGTAGCTCTTCCTTGTATGAGGACAACAGAGATGGCGGGAGAGAGCGGTGCACGGGCTGCAGAGCTGAGCGCCTGCTGTTCTGCAAACAGGAAAACGGATTGCCCTGAGCCAACAGCTGTCTCCCTTGCTGAAATCCTTTGTGGGGAAAAGGCGGTAAAGAGGCCTGAGCCTTTGGCAATGCCACCACATCCTGGCTGGGGGCAGGAGGAGCAGGTGTGTGCATTCCCGCAGGGCTCCTTCAGGGAGAAGCTAGTCTGGAATCAGACCCTCTCCTCAACGCAGAGAGCTGGATGGGTTTCTCCGTGTCCGCCATGTTACATAAATGTGAAAGCAACAGGCAGGGACGTTTGGCCACCCATGGTCTTTCCCTGGCAGAGAGGAAAGGCTCCGGTGCGTGTCCGGAGCGAGGCACAGGCTTACAGTTTGGCAGAAGACGGCGTCGCGGCGGTGCTGCAGGCTCAGGTAGGCGGCGATGGTGGGCGCACTGTCCTGCATGAGCAGGAAGACCATGGCCTTCTTGGCTTTGTCACTCATCATGGCCACACAGTCTGTGAGTGTGGTCAGCAGGGGGTAAAGGGCCTCACTCCATTCACCTGTCACAGGAGACAGCGTTTGAGAAGGAAGACTGACGAAGGAAGCTCTGGAAGTCTAACAAGGGGTCTGTCCCTAACCTGTACTGCCCTCCTCCCTCCACTCCCACCCCTTCTGCATCTAACTCCACCTGGCCCACGCTCTGCCCCAAATGGTGCCAAGTTCTGCCTGGATCTGATCGGGTTGCTAACCTTCCAGCCTGAAGCTTTCCAGTGAGCTCAAATGCCAGCCCTCCCCCGTGACCTGGACACATGCCTGGTCTCCCAAACCTACGGGGGCTCAACATGTAAATACTCAAGACTATTCTTTTTGAGGAAAACAGCTAGAGAAGACCCTACAAGTCATGACTGAAGAAGAAAATTATTCTGTCTGCGGGGGCCAAGTCCCTCCGGTCCTCCACCCGAGGGCACCCAGGACAGCGGCCTGTCAGCTGCTTCTTGACTCAGGCCCTGAGGACAGGACACCCCCGGCCCAGCCTCCGGCAGCTGTGCTAGCTGCTTCCTCCCCACGTCCGAGGAAAGATGGTCCCATTCAGCTTCCTGTGTTCTCGGCTCCGACATCCTTTCCTTCTGCACTCTCCCTTCCCCACCCCAGCCTTCCTGTCTGATTCCATCTATTTCTAGGTTAGAGCTTTTTAGGACTATAAGGAAGCTTTGACCCTGAACCAAAACAACTTTTTAAAAATAGAACCTCAGGGGAGAAAACAAAGTGGAAGGAATTTGGGGCGTTGGCTCTTTCTCCTTCCTATTTAGGGGGCATTTAAAAGGGCAAAGATGCCCTCATCAGTTCCATTTTTAACAGGTCACCAAACCCAGAAACAGGCACTTGGTACCAGCACTGGCTGCGCCCACCACACACACACACACGCAGCTGAGGCAGTGGGACAAAGCTGGGCAGCATGCCTCGGGGCCGGGGTGTCAGCCGCAGAATGCCCACAGATGCCCCCGCCCTCCAGGAAGGCCCGTGCACGTGAGCAGTGCATCTGCCAGGGGTGAGCTCCGTCTCAGATAAACACAGCAAGAAGGCCTGGCCCTGGCTCTGCTCTCTCTGACTCTGTGTTCAGCACTTTGTTGAAAAAGAAATTAGGAAGTGCCTAAAACCTGCAAAAAAACCTCCCTACACTCAGTGCTTGGTGAACATGAGTTTTTGAAGAGGTAGCTGTTCAGAATTTGGCCATGACCTCACTATATATGTAGTCCCGCTGTGTGTGAACAAGGACTTACGCTGTAATGGAAAAAGCGGGCTTAAATTTAGAAAGGCTAAGCAGAACGGGCTTAGCCAATAAATCCTGGTGACGAAGAACACGGGACCAACGAGTGGAAGACGTGTCCTGGGCCAGCTGCCGCTGAGCCGGGTTCCTTGACCGCTCAGCCCAGTGGGTCCTTCCTGGTGAAATGGGAGCCTGGTACTAAGTAACACCCGAGTCTCTTCCTCCAAAACTCTCAGAGTCTTTGAATTCTATCGAATGCATGTCAATTATATTCTACAACGATTTAAAAAAGCTGATGGCAACAAGTTTTAGTGCCCAAATAGTTTGGGAAAAGGTGGTGTGATGAAGACTATTCAGGAAGAAGTCCTCTTAGAGCAAATGCTGCCAATTTTACTTTCTTTTCACTTAATATGCATATACATATGCAATTAATATGCAAATTATGGTCATTTTAACCTAAAAAATGCTCAAAATATATCAGTGGTCCTATCTGACTAAGCAAGCCCACTCCATACAGCAGTTTTTTACTCTGCCTACTTCTCATTCAAAAATAAAAAAATAAAATAAAATCCAAAGAATAATTCAACTTTGCTATCTTATTAAAATCCACTGACAAAATTGGAGGTTACAAGCATGGTTAGCAGATGCACGGAGTGTGTGCAGGAGAGGGTGTGGCTTGGGCCTGAGCCCCCTCTGCCTATGCACAGCCTGCTGAGCGCTTTACCTACAACCATCGCCTCACCTACCCCCCAGCCAGGGTGATGGACTGGGGAGGAAACGGGCTCAGCGAGCTGAGGGCGACACATGGGCGCACCTGCCACCTGCACAGGGGTCCGACTCAGCTCCTCATGGTTTCTATGACATCAAGAGCTTCTGAGTAGGGGTTGGGTGTTACATATTTTGGGTCAATATGAGAAGCTAAAATGTAAGACTTTTAAACAAAATGAATGTCAGGGACAGTAACGATCTTCAGTTAGGTCAAGGCATCTGAAGTGAGGGCTGGAGAAGGGCCGTCTGGCCACAAAGGAAAACACCAGTGACCAGCAGATGCCCTACTGAGGCAGCCAAGTCACTTGTGGGGGCAGCTCTTTACCTAGTTGCTAACCTGCAACATGTGCTGACTGGTAGCCAATCCACGGGCCATGCCTGTGCACGCCCCCCCACCCCCTGCCATTAACATGGGGAAGGAGGGAGATGAGAGATAGTGTGCCTGTGTGCGTGGATCCAGACTCCTGTAAGGTTGTGCAGAAAAGGCCAAAGGGATTCCTGGCTTAGTCCACTGGACATCAATTTTGGACAAGTCCCCAGCACTCGGGAAAGGACACAGCTGACCGAGCCAGGAGAGCCCTACCAGCCGGGTGTGGTGTGTGCCTACCCGGGGCGCCACTAGCCTTCCATCAGTAAACTGCAGGACACTGCGCTGAGAGCCCTGCGCTCCAAGGGGGCAGGCTCATGACGCTGCCCCCTTTTCCTGGTCCTGACTGTAGGGTGTGGCCCCGAACTTCTCCACCTCAGGCACCAAGGAAGCAGCTAGGCAATGAAGGCACAGACCAGCCCTGGAGGTAAGCTGAGGACTGGAAGCCCAAAGACACAGCCGAGGGAGGAGGAAAGGGCACGGAATAAGGTACCTGTTGTCTACCAAGGGCTCAGTGGCCCTGAGGGTCCACTGACCCCGCACTGACTTTTTTGGGAAAAAGAAACTATAAAGGGGCTGAAAGCAAACTGGGGGTACAATGAACCCAGTCCAATCAACCCACTGATGAGTCAGGTGGATGGGGGGCAGGGCTGCGGCCAGCAATCGCCCAGTGGCTGAGCTGGGACCACAGTGCCAAGTGAGCTGACAGGAAGTGGGCAAGTCCTACAGTGGCTGGCTTGCTACCCTCTGGATAGAGCAGCTGTCCTGCTAGCTCATAGTTATATCAGCTGTTGGGAGTTTGGAAATTGACATATTATTCTGGGTCTGATGATCACGCTGGGAAGAGGCCAATTCAGGAAACACAGTAAGAACTGGAGCAGGGCTGGCACTTCCCCATCAAGGGCTGGACAGTGAATACTTTAGGCTCTTTGAAAGCCACAGGGTCTCCACTGTAACTACCAGACCCTGGCACCGTCGGCAAAAGCAGCAGAGGCCACATGGGCAAACTGATTCCAGAAAAAATTACTTACAAGAGCAGGTACCTGGCGGGACTCCACTCAGAGCTGTGGTTTGCCGACCCCTGAACAAGAGCTGTAAATGTTGGTTTCTACGTGCAAAGGCAGCAAAAGCCCCATGTCTAGCGCTAACTCCAATGGAAGCCACAGCAACCAATGCCTGGTGTCTCGAGCTGCATCAGGCTCATTAAGAGTCTGTGTGACCACGAATGTCACAACCTTTGGGACTACCTATTAGCCAACATTCCCTCAGGAGACGCTCCTAAGTCCCGGCAAAATCAAAGCAGGTCTCCTTTACAAACCTGCACCTCGCTCTAAGGCAGGTGGCCCACTGCAGGAAGCCCAATGCCCCCTCGGACATTAATCCTCTGAGACGGGTCTAGGGTGGGAAAGTGGAAAAATGCATATGGTGGCCAGCTGCAGGCCATCATCCCCAACCCGATGGGTCCCTCACCAAGCCTCAGAAAAGCTGCTACATGCCTCACAATGAAAAACTCCTAAACGGCAATGCTGTAACTCTGGGAGCACAGGTGCTCTGGTAACATACTGCAAATGCTAGCTGAGAGTCTTAGAGAGCCATCTGCGTGCGAGCCTTGGGCAGAAACCACGTACCTGGGCTGGATTCTTCAGGAGGGGGGCTGCAATCTGCACAGAAACGGAGGGCAACACGGATGATTAAGAGCAGCACACAGTTCAAGCACCAAACTCAACGCTTGCAGCACCTGCTTCAACAGCTTGCAGTAAGGTGGCTACCCTGGACAGTGAAGAGGGGGGCAGCCTGCCTCTTCCCCAACAAGTCGCATGGACGTGCTCCGGCTACTCCAAGGCAGCCGAGCCCTCGGTGGTAAACACAGCCTGATTCATAGGCATAAACATTCATGTTGCTACCACACCAACATAGAATGCTTTTCAGGGTGAGCACGCTTACATGTTACAATGTGATGGCGTGCCCACGTCCATCACATTGCATGTGACAGAGCCCCTGCTGGCTCAGGACATCTGGAAGCAAACTTGAAATGAGAGACTGACCAGTGGGCCACCAGAGGTCTCCCGCAGAGCCACTGCCCTGCTGACGGCCGGGCGGCAGACTGCCTGCACAGACCCAAAGGCAGGACCTGGGGGAAGCCAGGACACCAGGACCCTCTCTGCCACTCTTTAAAATGCAAGCCAAATATACCACTTCATGATGAGGGGAAGTCTAGAATTAGAATGGTCCTCCAGGTCCCTCAAAAAGTAACAATTTTGATTCGGTTTCACCCACATTGAGTCACACTTGGAAGTACTCATTTCAATTTCACATTTTCCTCAAAAAACCTAAATTTCCTGTTAACTGGGTATGCCACCTAAAAGAAAACTAGAAATCATTAGGAATAAAAGTTTATTTTATTTTGCTGCCTAAACTTTAGTTCAAAGAATGTGCTTTGAACTATCCTCCAGGATATGGAAACAGATCATTTCAGATCCCCACGAATAGCTGGGACTGGCTACAGGGCGATTCAGAGCCTGTGAGACTGTCCAAAAGTCATGGCATGGGATCCTCCCCTTCTTGTCATCGCTGCTCATTTCTTTCTCTAGGCACCGGGGACAGAAATGGAGCAAAACCACGGGCCTCTGGGAGCCCAGCCTTCAGCCTCGTTGTCAGAGCCCATCTACCTGCAGAGAGAGGGCAGCCTGCCGGTGTGGAGATGAGCACAGTGATGTTTCCACATCGGCCTGACTAATGGAATGACCAGGCCTTGAGGAAAATACAGATCTCTGCCTTCCCAAGACGCGGGTCCGAATAGGAGGAGGCCTAGGAGCCTGTCTGTGACCTCGGTGGCGATCGCAGAGCGCTGTGTGGGACCACTCCTGAGAAGGCCTGGAGTTAAATTTGCTACGTGAGGGCTCTTCAGTCAAAGGGGAGGAAGTGGTCCCCTGGGGTAACTACTTTTGGACCAGCTGCTTGTCAGAGGTCACGGAGTCCCTGAGATTTCATAACCACTACGGACTTTCTCTCATTTGAACACATAATCTCGGGCACACAAACCTGGATGCAAGCCACAGACCTCAGCCTATGGACAACTTGGTCCTGGTTTGAATGCCTTTTGGGGATGAGGAAAGCAAGAGAGTGTGTGTGTAGAAGGTAATGGAAGTCACAAATCCTGGCGTGGGAGGTTGGGGGGCACTTATAGGGAAAACGGGGAGAAGAGAGAGGCTTATGGGGCCTGCAGTGGGTCCCGAGGAGCCCTGAGCCGGAGTCCCCCTTCTTCCCCCTGCCCACCAGGCAAAGCTGTGCTCAGCTCTGCAGGAGAGTGAGCTAAGAGGCAGGCAGCTCCTTGGTAAAAGATGGAGAAGGAGGACCCAGGATGGGCAGAGAATTGAAACAAAAAGTAACGATGTCTTTCAAGGAGGCAGGAAGTTTGTAGGTAGTAAATATGCAGGTGTGAACACAAGCTGCTCATTAGGGCACACACCTACCCCAGGAACACCCATCTGTCTCAGAAGTCATGCCAGGGCCCAGCTTTGGCCCCGGGGGACAAGAGGGGAATAAAACACGGGCCCCATGGTCTGTTTCTTTCTGACCCCCCTGCTCCTGCTGAGGTCCGAACTGCGTCCCGGCGATGCGCTGTTTCTGGGCTGAGGATTTTACCTCCGAGGCATATGGTCCATGTGTCTCTGTGAGGACCAGCAGCAGCTACCCTTTCTCAGGGTGTGCTTCACATTCCCACCATCACACCACTCATTTGTGTGGCACACACAATTACAAGTCAAATCCTAAACAAATGCTCATTTAAATCACTTTAAAATTGCATTTAAATTTGTCTACATTTGAACAATACAGGTTGTATCTAGAAAAAAATTACACATTTAAGTTATGGATGTAACAGTCAATCTTATTAAATAAACTATCTCCTGCATTTTAAAAATCCAATAAATTACTTTTTGTATCTGCAGAAAAATTTTAAAGCACAAGCAAGACAATATTAAAGAGAAATGAGCAGTGATTTTTCAGACATTTTTTAAAGAAACGCAACTTACATTAAAAATGAGAACACAGAGACAAAAAGTCCCATGAACTGAGCTGAAACCCTCACAAATGGAAGCGTGGAGAGCGTGAGTGCCATTGGATCAGGCTCCAGTGAGCAGACTGCAGGCAGACAGAGACGGGAGAGGCACCGTCCAAGTGCAGGGGCTTATCGAGAGCCTCTGAAGAAGGAAGCATGATTCTGCCTCGAATGAGACGTGCCCAATTCGGAAACTAAAAGTCCTGGCTGTAGGGAGCCTAATCCTGGCACAGCTGGGCCTCACCTCCTATGGCTCAATTCCCCCAACGGTAGCCAAGAGGAAACAGAAGCCGGTCTGCAGTTTGGCCTCGGCTGCCCAGCCCAAGCCTTTCCCATGAGAGCTGGAGGCCCCGAGCTGCAGGGACAAGAAGCCGATCCCGCCATAAGGCTCTGAGCAGGGCCAAGCGTTTGGCTAGGCTCTGTTCCCGCAGACAGAAGACTTTCTGAAGTGCGCTGCTCCGTGCCAAGGTCCTTCTACCCCTCAGAGCCCCACCCTGGGGGTAACAACAGCAACCGAACTCTGCCCAGAGGCACAGGAGCAGGTTCCACTACCAGACCGAGTTACTACACGGCCCAAGGCACCGTGCCCTGCTGGGTGAGCACGCCCACTAATGACAACTGGCCTCCCGACAAGTCCCTGGGCCCGCCAACAGCTAGCTCTCCTCCAGCTTGTCTCTGCACCAGTCACCTGCCCTTGGCTCTCCCAGCTCCTGCACAATCCTATAAACAGCCTCATCAGAAATGCATGTGCATTTTGGCCTCCTCCAGCTTCTCAGACTGGTTCACAAACCAGAGGAGCCCAGGAGCCCGACCCTTACTGCTGTGGCAGCGTGCCCTAAGAGGCCGTCAGAGCCCACCTTGGCCAGGCCTGCAGATGCCACGAGGCTCCGTGGGCATGAAGCCCACGGGCACCTCTGCCCTCACTGCCTGCTGCTCCATGCACAGCGACACCCCCTCTGCCAATAGCCCTCCCTGCAGTCTGCATGGGGGAAGAAGACAAGGAGTCAAGACACAGACAGATGCGACATGAGGTGGAGGTGGCGTGATGGGAAGCGTGATGCATACGCACGTGTGGTCAGGTGAGGATGGCATGCAGCAGCGGGCATGGAGGCGGGGCGTGGCGAGGAGGGGGCATCACAGAAGGGGTCCTCCGGTCTGATCCAGTAGGCGCGGCTGTTCCGGTTACCTTTCTTGCTGGTGCCGCTGCCTGAGCAGGGGAAGCCGTCGTCGCAGCTCTCACCGAGCAGGCGCTCCTTCTGCAGCAGCTTGTCCACCCGCTGGATGATGCACTCCAGGCTCTTGTCAACGTTCAGCCACACTTTCTCCTTCCAAAAGCAAAAGAGCTCATTTTGGTCAGCTCTCCATCGGGAAAGACACAACAGATCACAAACCAAACCAGCCCCAAGGACCCCCACCCCACACCATGCTCATTAAAACACAAGATTTAGAAATACCAATAGGATTTGCAATTCCACAAACACAATGTATAACTTGTATTTGCTTTCCAAAGGATGGGTCCATGTCCCAGGTCATTAATTTTGAAATTTGGGAGATGTTTGCTAGTAACTGTCATGGAAGCCAGATAGGACTTCCCAGCACCTTCTAGCGCTAACACAAGGGCCACAGGGCCGAGGGAGCCAGTGTCATCTGTCCTAGCTCCCCTGCAACCTCCTGCATCACACAGAGGGGCCCCAGGTCTCTTGCATGGAAGAGAATGGAAACAGTTGACCCCTTCAGAGGGGGTGGTGAGAGGAGGTGAGGGACGCCCGATCAGATTAGGGCCGAAGCAGTGCTTGCCCAGTAATGCAGTAACTCACCTCTGCTTCTCAATAGCCCAGACACATGGCAAAACTTGCTCTGGCCCTCTCTCAGGAGAGACAGAGCCGCTCTCAGGCACAACTCTGAGGACAACGTGTTGTGGTGTTGGGGGGAGCGGGCGAGGCATGGCGAGGGCAGAGGGCTCTAGGAGAAGACCGCCCCTTATAGCCGGGTTTGGGAATGGGCAGCCCTCGGCAGCCCTGCTCCTCAGATGGACACAGTGGTGAAATCCTGCCTCGCGACACCAGGCGGCCCCGCAGCCGCCTAGAAGGGGTCACGGAGCCTGTCTGCAAAGGCCCTCCTGAGGGAGAGCCAGCGGCAAGTTTCCAGTTTCAACACGAGCTGAGCAGCACGAGGGCGACGGACAGCACTCACCCACTCCTCCTCGTGCCAATCCACCTGCAGGGAAGATCGGCTGTTCCTGCCCGTCCACCTGGCCATGAGGGTGTCCTGGTCATTCCTGAGCATCACCTGTTCCTCCTCGGTTGAGGTGGGGGAGGCCTTGGAGGCAATATAGTCGGGCCGAGCTGCATTCAGCCCATGGATGGAGTTGGCCAGAAGCTTGCAGTCACAGACGGTGACCAGCTGCCGGGTCTGCAGACACACACACACCGGGGCCACTGAGCGCCAAGCCAGGGCGCCAAGCCAGGCCTGTCTTCTCTGATAGCTCGGACCTGCCTGAGCCCAGCACTGCTCCCCCGCCCCCTCCGCAGCCCTCCGAGCCTGGACTGGCTCGTGATCCACCTGCAGAATTTCCACCAAGAAGGCTGGAGGACAGGGAGGACGAGGGGAGGGGGAGGAACCTCCGAGCCCACGAGCCTGCCTCCGAGCTGACACTGCTTAAGGAAGGGCCAAAAGAGGGCCCCGCACCCCAGCCTTCAAGGATGAAGGGTTGTCCATCCCCTCTAATCCCAGGCGCCAGCCTTACTCTGCTTTAGTTACGGAAGCCCATCTTCTGCATCCACCTCCTGGAGCCAGCCCTGGCTCTGGGGGCTCCCTGTGCGGCAGGCGCTCGGCAGCTCCCTTTCCCATGACTGATGATCCCGACCCCCACGGGTGACCCATTGGGGAGGATGGAACGTGTTCTGCTCAGGAACAGTGCCTCCCCCAACGCAGTGACTATGACCAGGGCAGTGTGAGCAGAACCTCTGTGTGTGCCCCAAGGGACAGAGAGATCGGTAATTTGAAAACTCATCAACCATCAAAAGGACCTGAGGTAGCACATCCCAGTGGTGCTTATGCATTTTAAATCAGGATCAAACCGCCATCAATGAGAGGCTTGTTTACTGATGACACATAAGCCGACAAGATACGTTATTCTTGTGTTATGTCTGTGTAAGAACTTGCTTTCTCCTTCTAATTCTAAGTGCAACCGAACCGCGGGGAAAATGTGCCGAGCGGGTGGTTACTCAGAAAGCGGGGAACTGTCAGGCCTTAACAGTGACTCCTCTGGAGCTGCTGGGGGACTGCTCTGCCGGGAGCAGCAGCGGCTGTGACAGCCCTGCCCCACCCAGGCCTGTGACCACGGGCAAGTCCCCCAGCCCCTGGACCTGTGGGGACTGGATCTGAAGTCAGACCTTCCAGATCATCCCAATGCCACCCACTGTGTGAATGACTTTGGGCACCCTCTGCCACAAGCACGGGAGCCCCCGCCCACACGCAGCACGGCCGCCCCTCCTACCTTGTCTGCCAAGATGGCCAGTGTCCTTTCGAGGCCAGTGGCAGACCTGTCCTTGGCCGCCCTTGAGAGCCGCTCTGCGTAGTAACTCACTTGGGTTTTCAGGGTGTTGATCTGGGCAATGATCTCCTTGGCTCTGATGATGTCCTGTGGTATGTAGATGATGGACTGGCAGCTGGATGACGTACTAAGAAAGGTCAGAACAGATAGATGAGTCTGGCAGCGCCCTCCCACCCAGCCCGAAACCAGCACAAAATAAAGCACTGTCTCTCAGGGATGCGTTCCTGGGCTGGGGATATCACAGGCGATCCTTTCTGTCTGTATGGTAGAAGCCTGAAATACTAACATACATTAAGCCTCGTATTATGTTTGTCTGTATCTGTATTTGGACCATTGTATGGACCTTGTGTGCAAATATCAAACCCAGAAATTACCTCACCTGTCCAATCTCAGCAGGACGTCAGTGGAGACCTGGGGTCTGCTGGTGCCAAAAGGGGTCTGTTGTCATAGTGAGGGGCGACTTCCCAGGGTGCTAGACTTTGTCAAAAGGACCCTTGATTTTTCATTTGGCCAACTGGGACTTCAAATCTGCTGTGCCACACTCACAGCTCTCCTCCCTCCCGTGTCTGACCCAGCAAATCCTCAGAGTCCAGCTTCCTTCCCTCCCCTCTCCGGGACTTTGACACACTGAAATGTGAAGGTGGAGAGTGTGCCAAGCCAGAGGCCACCTTGGACACCGGCTCTTGTCAAACCTGCTTCTTCCTCCTACCCTACTTCCTCGCCACCAAGCAGCAGGTGTATCTTGGGATCTGAGGTCAAACCCACAGCCCAGCCACTGCCGGACACAAATAAATGCCAGCCTCGGACAGCCAGCAGCGTCCTGGCGTGGGCCGCTGTCAGGGTGGCCCTTCCAGACGGAGAGGGTAAACTGTATGTCTCTCGGGTGAGATCCCAAACCAGCCCGGCATTATACACAGACTTTCCAGACCATGTGTGGAAGCCGAGGAAAGCAGGGAGGGGAAGGATGAGGCACCAGTGCAGAGGTCTCTCCCATAGTTGCAAGTCGTAGGCTCTGGGTGTCCCATGCTTTACTGAATGAGGGGCCCTGCTGGTTCCCTCAGAGCTGCCCACTGGGTTTGGGGACTGAGAGAGAAGGTGGAGAGCTACACCCTCCATCACTTTCTCGGGAGATGGGGGTGATGTGGGCAGGGCTGAGAACCTCCCCAATGGGCTCCTCCCAGGCCTGGCTACTCATTATCCAAGTCAACACAAAACTGCCCCACCCCTTCCCTGGATGAAATATGAGTTGAGCATGCAAAAAGAAAAACCCAAAGCACCCCAGAAGGAAAACACACCACAAGCCCGCACACCACAACAAAGACCCGCCAGAAGCCATGCAGCAGCCTGCGCCGCAGCCCGCGGGGTCCCACGGGAACCGCCCAAAGCGTGAGGTGCTCGCGGCCACCTTCCAACCTGCAATCCCTTTTCCAGATGAATAGCTGCCATTTCAGACAATTCAGTCTTTAAAAACAGCCTCAAATAGAATTTAAGCTTTACTCCTCCCAGTCCCTGATGTTTAGAGACACACGTAATGTGTGCTGTACACAGGTCCCCGTGTGTGCACCTGGATGTACACTTCCACACACATGTGCCTCCCCTGCGCCCAAGAAAAGCACCGCGCCCGCCCGCCCTGTCCCCACAGGCCACGTCCTAACAGCGATCGGCTGGGCCTTCCGCACAGGGAGCACATGAGTAGCTTCAGAGAACGGTCACTTCATTCGGGGTGACCATGAACGTGTGAGCACGTGCGCCCACACCTGGCCCTCACCGGGGAAAGCCGAGAGGCCTGAGCCGGGAGGGCTGCTCAGGGCTTCCTGTGCCAGCCGTCCGCACAGCCCAGCGTCTCAGAAAGGGCCCAGCCTAGCCCCAGCCGCGCCCGCTCCAAGGTGGGGGGGGGGGGGGAGGGGGACCCCAAAGGCTGGCCACGCCTCTGGGGCTGCCAACTGAAGAAGTGCTACTACAAAGCCCACATTCAGGGCTTGCCTGGAGCCTGGAACAGCATGGGAACCCCAGGCAGCAGACATGATGGTTTCTGGCTGCCATTTAACTCTGTGGTGAAAAAAGTCACTTGTTTATTGAAATTCTTGGTTAAAACTGATACCAGTAACACTGTTATAAAATTATGCCTGAACTATTAAGTACCATGAAAATGTAAGCTGGCTTCATTCCCCAAACGGTGATGGCGAGGTGGGGCAGCGTCTGACAAGCCCCGAGACGCTTGTCATAGAGCCGGAGAGGTCACAGCCCCCGGCGTGGACGGCGCTCGCGGCCCCGGGAGAAGCAGACCAGGTCTGCCCTCAGAGGAGCACAGCAACAAAGGCTCGAATGTTAAAGACAGGGATGGCTGGCTATTCGTCATCCAAGAACATTGCAGGTGGAAGGGAGCGGTGCGGGGCCTGGACTCGGGGCCCGCGGCGGCGCGAGGCTGAAGCCCTCTCAGGGCCGGGGCAGCACAGGCTTCTCCGCGTGAGAGCAAGACCAGACAGACTCTCTTCACAGACAGAAAACTCACCAACACTCCTCAAAACTGCTAAAGAAAAGAACCAAATGAAGTATTAGCATCTGTTAGCAAACCCAAACACAAAAAGAAAAAATCTGTAAGCCCAGTTTGGTCAAAACACTTGAATTTGATAGCTGAAGGAGGACTAACGTCTGAGCCGGTGCTCGCTCCGCCCACGGCACGTCCCCAGCGGGCACGGCGCGGCTGCGCGGGAAGGAAGCTTCAACGAGGATAACCGCTCCCACCAGTGTCTGTGACGTTAGTAGGACATTACATAGAAGGTCATATTATATATTTGAAAAATACCACAAAGGCATATAGGGGCGCAGATGTTCTGAAGTTAACACACGGTGTAATCAGGCATGAGCATGCCGACCTTCCTGGGACGAGGACAGCCAGGGCACCCCTCTTGACCAGCTTTCCCATTCAGGGCCCCATGCACCCTCAAATCGTACGCTCACACTCCACACACCCCACTCAACAGTGTGACACACACAGGATCTCTGCCAGCTGTGCAGTTGTCACAATGCCCGAGAAACACCGGAGGCAGTGGGCCACAGTGGGTCTGGCCGCCTGGCTTGTCTGAGCAGGAAGGGCCCTTGGTGGGGATGCGTCGGGGTGGAGCAGGCTGTCTGGAGCCTCCCCCTCCCAAGGCTGGCGCTCCCCTTCCACACTAGGCCTTCCTTCTCGGGCCTCCAGGAGTTCCGTGGCTCAGGGCAGCTTGTGCACCCATCTGCATGAAGACTCCTCACAGTACTCCCTCCCCTCCACTCACCTGTCCCCTCCAGCCTCAGCGCCATAGCCAGGAACACTCCTAGTTGTATCCCTGACCCAACATTGCACCTGACCTTTCATCCATCCCTGGTCCAGTCCAAGGTCCGTTTTCTCCAGCCATGTCCTGACTTCCAGGCATGGCAGCACAGAGCCAGGCCAGGGCCTCTGGGCTCCCGCGCCTGCTAACTCTCCACCTGACCACCTGAGCGGATTCCCCCGCCATTCCCCGGGCCTTTCACTCACCCTCCTTCAGACCGTCCCATTCCCAGTGGAGCGTGACCTTCCAACGCCGCATTCTGCAGAGGCTGTTGCACCAAACATCAGCTTGCTCCTTCCCACCTCAAAACTGCCTGCAACTTCCGCTTGTCTGCAGCCTGCACTTCTCCACGTCCCTGGCTCACTGCCTGGTCCTGCCTCTTTCCATCTTCTCCAGAACCGGCTCGTTCCATGTTCTCCTTTACCTGCCTCACTCCCATCTTTCCTTTCAGCCTCAACACCTTCACGTCATAATCGTCCTCCCCGAGCCTGAGCCTCTCGTTCTCCATTTCAGGTCCCAGGATCTCACAGTGCCCTCCACACTCACCACCTCCACACTCACCACCTCCACTGTCTATACTCCCATCCCTTAACCGATTTAAATCTTGGCGTTCTGAAAGATCGCCTCCCCCGTGCCCAACACACTAGCTCGGATTCGCAGGTCTCGCCCTGCCGCCCCGCTGCACGCTCCACAGCACCCCGTGTGTTTGCTCCCACACACACTGCTCAATCCAGGCCAGGAGCTCCTCAGGGCCAGGCCACATCTGCAGCCCCACACCCTGCTCACCAGCACAGCCCCACACTGAGGCCAGCTCTCCTCCCGTTCCTCTCCCCAAAGCACCCGTTCCTCCAGCCGCACCTCACTGCGCTCTGCACCAGCTTCCCACCTGCTGCCTGGCAGCTTTCTGCTCAGCACGGCAGATCCTTTTTGAAACTTGGAATGTTTCTCCACAGCATCCCTTAGGAAAGGAAGCGGTCTCTCCCAGGCTGCACACTTTGGGGCGTTCACTGACTGGCCAGGCACTCTCAAGGACAGCAGCACCAGCAGTCCACTTCAGGCAGCTGCCAAATTTCAATGTGCAGGGACAGGGCTACAGAACAGGTGGCCCCGTCCTGCCCACTCAGTGGCTCACACAGAGCAGCACAGGGTCTGTAAGGCAGCCTCTCACCACGCAAAAGCAGGCTAAAGAGATGGATGCTTTGTGGTCATATTCTGATCTTTTTAACCTAGGAAGCATCAGACAGCTGTACAAGGACCATGAACACCTCCAAGGACTTACTGTTTCTTGGTCTCTTCAAATTTGTGCAGCTTTTTGCGGAGGCCTCCTGACTTAAAACCTTGGCAGTGTGCGGCTGGCGCCCCAATGGTGACGATGTCGTAGCTCTGATCTGAACGACAGAAAGTTCTCCTTCATTTCTCTGGGCTTGGGCCTGTGGATGAGCCAGCTACAGGGATATACACACAGATCTGGGGCCTGACCCTCCCCCAGGTCCACACAGACTGCAGTTCCTTTAGTCCCACAGCCTGGGCTGTCCAAAGGCCCCTAACCTCCCAGGGTGAGGCCACACGGGGCTGGAGGCAACACGCAGCCTGCATCCTACTTGGGGAGGACGACTGACAGGCAGCTTTCTGCCACAGAAATGCAAAGGAAGCTAGACGGAGGAGACATGGGAGGAAAGGGTTTGTGCTCTGAACGAAGACCTTACAAAGATCCTGAGATGTGTCTCTCATCGAGCTCCCCAGCAGGACACGCAGGCAAGGCTGGCGCAGACGTGGGGCAGCACAGGACCCTCGTGCACAGGGAACAGAGTGACAAGGGTTCCACAAGAGGGGCCGCAGTTACCTGATCCTCCATCGTCCTGAACTCTCATCCTTTGTATGTGCAAGTTTGTGGGAACAAATTCCAACTTTTTATCTGCTTTCAAACTGCTCGCTTTAAACGAGGGACCTAAGAAACGGAATATTCAAAAACAAAGGGCATCAACCTATATCCGCACTCATGAATGGCAAGCTGAAAGGGGTACTGTGGGGATGCTGGCAATTCTGAGTCGCCTATGAGCGCATTTCGTTTCTAAACACTACAGGAGGGCAGCGCGCCGGCAGCCGGAGCCTGGCTCTGGGGGCTTAGGTGGGGAATGGAGGCAGGGAGACAGCGCAGGAGGGACGTGGATGCCTGCCCACCCATGACTCCACTCTTCACAGAGAGGCTGACACAGGAGGAGGCTCTGTGCTTGCAGGCTGCCAGCAGCACTATAAAAAGCAAGGCCCACGCCAGGAACTGCCTGCTCCAGCTCTAGATGCTGCCACCACCCGAGACCTCGGGGACTGTTCAACTAGCGCAGCACTTCTCAGTTCTGAAAGTGATGACAAGATCTGCTCACCACTCGGGCTGTGGGGATGGACAGGTGCTGGGGCAGCACCAGTTCTGGCCACTAGAATGCAAACTCAGACAGGTCCCCTGTGCACACTGGGTGGTCGATGTTGTGTGACCAACATCTGTGATCTGATTTCCACAGTCAAAATCTGTAACTGATACAGGAACTCCATGCCCAGAAGAGAAAGGAATTACAGATTACACTGGCAATCAGAGGGCAGAAGAGATAAACGGTGAAGAAAGGAAGATTTATTTTGCCAGGATACAAAATACAGGCAAGCACGGTCCGCTCCACAAGAGGCTGCTCACTGGGCACGCACGGTGGCCCCAGCACCAGCAGCGGGGAGCCTGCTGAGTCGCGGAATCTGCTATCAACAAGGCTGGGCGTTTAGACACAGTGACATTGAGAGGCGCAGCTCCAGAAAACTCGGGCTGTGTGGTGTCAGACTTTCCCAGGTAACTGGCATCCAGCCTGGTAGGTCCCTATGTTCCTTCAAACAAGCCCCCCTTTTCTCTTAGAAATACACTGGAATTTATTCTTCAGATTCAAAGCAAACCAGGGCATCAGCATCTTATTATCACTCCCCTTTTCACTTCTCCACAGCCAAGCTCATGGGCATGCTCCCTATGTGTCAAAAGTACGTTAAGGGCTTATGATTTTCTTTCAACCCTGAAAACTCATTATGAAGAGCAGGAGGGAAGACTCTAAAGATAGAGAATAAAGTAATGAAAAGCCCCTGCCCCACAAATCATTCTGTTTGGAATAAAAAGGTAATAAGTTAAGAATAGTCTTCTAAACCTTCCCTGAGAGTGTTCTGAAAATCAAATGGCATCTTTCAAGGAAAGGTGAGGTGTCTGTACTTCACTCTTCCGCTGGAGCCTTAAAATGGCGCATCCCACTCAATCTGTACATTCAGTGAAGTGCCACTGCTCACTGGGACAGGGAGAGGACTGCTTGTCGAAGGCACAGGGCCTCCGCCTTCGGGCATGTCACTGGTGTCAGCCCTCTGGTCTCTGAAATCTCGCTGCACAGAGATTGTTTTGGCACATGACACCTTGGAAGGACTTTTCAATGTAATTCACAGATTTGCCTTCTTAATTAAGATCTGAAAAAAGCTAAATTTTAGAGAATTCACACCTCCATGAGAATCTATTTTAAAAATCCATCTGCGCGTCTGCCAGTGTGACTATCGGGCGCTCCTGGGGTCCAGATTCCCGTGGGAGCGCGGAGAGCGGGCGTGTCGCCATGGAGAGGCCCGGGGCCCACCTTTGTACTGATGCAGGTCGGTCAGGTTCTCCTGGTACGTGAGGATGATGGTCTGGTACTGAGTGACGATCTGGCGCCGGAGGCTCTCCCAGCAGGGAGACAGCTCTCCCAGCTCCTCCAGTTCACACACTCTGCAAGCAAGACACAGGCGTCAGGCCCAAGGTCTGCACCGCCCAGAAAAGTCTACCCCACCCAGAAAACAAAGTGCCCACAGAAGCATTGAGATGCCAGCACCGGAGGGCCCAGCACCGGAGTCTAAGGCTGAGCAGCAGGGGCGTGATGGGCCCTGCAGGAGGAAGGGCTGCATGAGACGCAGACCCTGACCACAGGGCAAGTGCACAGAGAGGCTTTTTACAGAAACTCAGCCAAGTGTTTGAGGCAAACTAAGTGGAGGAACGGAGAGGAGAGCAGCTCCGCCCTGGCCCGACACCCGGGCTCCGGACAGAAACCACATGGGCAAAGGCTCAAGCTGCAGCCACTGGGCCTGGGCAGAGCAGAGTGACCTGTGCCCCTCCCAAACACGAGGGCCTGGAGACCTGTAAGTAACTGCGATGATGTGTTGTCTCCAAAAATGTAACAAAACACAAGATGAATTAAAAAAAAAAAAAAAGAATAATCATTTTAGGAACCTGGGGAGCAGGAAAGTATAAAAGGCCTAAAATCCTCATTTTATAGGAAATCAATAGCTAATCCCTGAACCTGATTAAAAGTACTCTACGTATATATTTAGGAATACAGCAGTTAACACTAACATGGATAATCCTGAGACTTATGTTTTTAATAGCCTTTGGCAGTATTTAGCTTTTTATACTATGCTCATTTTTCTCTGAAGGGGAAAAAAGCCTAACTTATAAAAGTTTTAAGGAATCGACTACATTGTCTGATGTTAAAAAAACAACATTATACTACTTTATTATTGTATGAGAGGCCCAGTGCACAAGATCTCTGCATTGGGGGGGGGGGTCCCCCTTAGCCCAGTCTGCACCCTCTCCAATCTGGAACTCCTGGGGGGATGTCCAACTGCTGGTTTAGGCCTGATGCCAGGGATCAGGCCTAACCAGGAGTTGGACATTCCTCTCACAATCCTGGACCGCTGGCTCCTAATCACTCACTTGCCTGCCTGCCTGCTCCCTGCTCCCTGCCAGCCTGATCACCCCTCACTGCCTCTGCATGCCAGTCTGATCACTCCTAACTGCCTCCTACTCCTTGCCAGCCTGGTCACCCCTCACAGCCCCACCGCCAGCCTGGTTGTCCCTCTCAGCCTACTGTTCAATTATTTGGTCGTCCCTCACTAACCCCCGTGCCAGCCTGGTCATAGGCAGCCATCTTGTGAGGGTATAAGGGTCAATTTGCATATTATCTCTTTATTATTTAGATTAGCAAAATTAATGTAGCCTGGCCGGTTGGAGCATCGACCTGTACACTAAAAGGTTGTGGGTTCGATTCCCAGTCAGAGTACATGCCCAGATTGCAGGTTTGATCCCTGGTTGGGGATGTACAGGAGGCAACTGATGTATGTTTCTCTCTCTCCCTTCCTCTGGCTGCCAAATCAATTAAAACGTATCTTTGGGTAAGGATTTTAAAAGTTAATGTAAAAGAACACCCAGCACAGGCCAGGCTGTGGGGCTTGTGGGGAGCAGTATCCTCGCTCAGAGACCCACTGGCTACAGCCATCAGCTCGCTCGGCTCACGCACACCCTGTGGTCCTTCTGGACGTCTCTGCTGTGTTTCATGTGGCTCCTTCTGATGCTTCCGGTGTCAGCTGAATGTCACAGAGGCCTGCTCAGACCACCCTCCCTCTCAGAGCCCCCTTTCACTTTCTGCTGACTCATCGGGGCTCCCTGTGTGGCCCCCAGTTCTGTTAATGACTGTCTCCCAGGGTGTCTTGCTCATCAAGGAGCCTCGCACTGAGCCCAGCACCAGCCACACGGCTGGAGTGGAAAACAGCACAACCTTCAAAAGCAAAATGCTTATGTGAACAGTCTCTGAAGTTACAGTGTGGGTGAGTACGTACCTAGTGCCAGGAGTGGAAAATGATGCCCTAACTAGGAATGATAAGAGAAGATACATGGTAGCTATGTATAAAGGCACCAATATGAAAAAGCTGAAAGGAAAAGTGTAAAAATTAAAATACATATAAAATATATATGAACAGAGAGAAAAACAGCTCTTTGCATTTCTTGCCATTTTTCTTTTAAGTTTGATTTTTTCAAGATGAAGATTTAAAATGAAACATTTGTGTTAATAAGGTAGGATTCTGGCTGCAATGTTTTATTTCATGTTTTGTTGTATTGCGTTTGTAATTAACATCGCTTTATGAAAGGAGCAGTAATGCCGTGAAGGGCGAACGGGAGACATAGCCTCCAGTGCTGAGCCCCCGGGCTTCTCCTGCCTCGGGACCAACGGCACGTGCCCTGAGCTGGAAGGATGTCCCAGTGGGTCCTGCTCAACTTTCTGGAGCCCCTATCACGGCGGCGCTGCCCACGGAAGACGCTGGCCCAGGCGGCCACAACCAAAGAACCGCTCTGAGGCCAAGAGCGGTGAAAGGAGAGGGGAGCGGCACTGAGTGCGGGCACGTCTAGTGCTCCAGGCACACTATCTTGTGAAGTCTTTGCACAGAAACCCCAGGATGCAGATGTGCAGACAGGGCTTTGGGAGCCCAGGCCACAAAGCAGCCACGGGCAGAGGCTGGCTTCTCATCCGGCCCGTCTGGGCCAGTGCTCTGTCCACCGCACATCTAAGCTTTTGGGGAGGCACGTGGCACGGACATGATGGGCGGGCAGCCGCTCCACTTGGGCCTCACCTGGCCGCATCCTCTTCCAGCAGCAGCTTCACAAACTGCCGGGGCACGTGCAGGGAGAGCACGCTCTCCGCCATCTGCTCCAGGATCCGCAGGTGGTTGCCGTCGGTGGTGGGGAAGCGGTACATGCGGCAGATGGCACCACCAAACACTGAGGGACGGGGCAGGGAGAGACTGCGTGAGCAGGCTGCAGGCCTGGCCGGGGCCTCCTCCCCACTCCCCCAAGTATCCTGACTGCTCATCTCAATTCAACATTTAAACCAAAAGCCTACCAGGTGACTAGCCTGAATGCTCTTCCCCTGGGACGTGCAGTCCCCTTGTCCCAGAATGCATCACTAACTCCCAAATACAAAGGCTGTGCCGGTTAGGCCGGCAGCCACGAAGGCCAATGTTGGCCGGAGACAGGGAGGCAAGGAGGAAGCTCCTCCTTGGAGGATTACCAACTCCTTAAATGCCGGCACAGAAAGCGCAGCGGAGCCCGGCGGTGTGGCTCCGTGGCCGAACAGCAGCCTCTGACAGGAGGTCACAATTCACTTCCGGGTCAGGGCACACGCCCAGGCTGTGGGCCCGACCCGTGTGGGGCAGCCGGCCAGTGAACTCTCATCACTAAGGTTCCCATCTCTGACTCCCTCTCCCTTCCGCTCGGAAATCAATTTTAAAAATTAAAAACTGAAGGGAAAAAGCTCAGAAGAGAGGAGCCCAATGGGGCACGGCCGTGACAGTCACAGCAGGCGGGTGGAAAGGATGACCCTGGGCTCAACTGGACACTCCCAAGACGGCACTCAGACCAGGGAGGACCCTGCTTACCCGACTTCAGCAAAGTGTCTTTACGCAGCGAAGCGTATTTGGATCGGATTCCCAACGCCTCGGTCAAGCTCTCGTCCACAGGCAGGACCATCTAGTGACATGTACAGAGAAGCACGAGAAGCCATGGGCTCAGGTGAGGCCAGGCCGCTCAGCAGAGGTGGTGGCCACCAGGTCTCATAACAGAGCTCTGAAGATGAATGGCACCCTCAACTCTACAGTGAATAGGTCACCTAGGGCAGTGGTCAGCAAACTCATTAGTCAACAGAGCCCAATATCAACAGGCAACTGAAGTTTCTTTTGGGAGCCAGAAACCGACTCCTGCGCACAGGCCACAAAGTTTCAATCGCACTGTCCGTGATATTTTGTGGAAGAGCCACATTCAAGGGGCCAAAGAGCTGCATGTGGCTCGAGAGCCACGGTTTGCCGACCACTGACCTAGGCCACAGATTGATTAACCCACATCCCAGCACAGTGAGCGTGTCCCACTCAAAATTTTCTAGAAATGCATGTCTTTCGACTACGTCATTTCCCCTATTTCAATGTTGTGATGTGTAAAATACAAGGGAGGGAAAATGATACCCAGAAAGGTCTCCACAGCTGAGGCCGTGGCGTATTTGGGAAGAGAGGAGCTATCTCTGTGTTTTCAAATGACACGTACCAGCACTGCGGTTCTAAACTGGAATCCTAGGCTCAGAGCACAGAGTGCTTCTGAACATGGGAGGGGTGAGGAGACAGCATGGGAGGGAAGGGAATGGGAGGACAGAGCCCAAGAGGGGGTGTGAGAGGCTGCAGGACGTGTGCACACTTGACAGTGTGCGCATGAGGCCACCCTGAGGACCCGAGTCCCTGCGAGAGGAAGACACTAACAAAGTGCCAGAGATAGCCTGGGTCTCTCCCCACCCACACCGCCAGCCACTCTTCTCCCCTCCTGACTGCACCCCCACCTCTCTCCATTTCTGACTGCACCCCCACCTCTCTCCCCTCCTCACTGCACCCCCACCTCTCTCCCCTCCTCACTGCACCCCCACCTCTCTCCCCTCCTCACTGCACCCCCACCTCTCTCCCCTCCTCACTGCACCCCCACCTCTCTCCCCTCCTCACTGCACCCCCACCTCTCTCCCCTCCTCACTGCACCCCCACCTCTCTCCCCTCCTCCCTGCATCCCCACCTCTCTCCCCTCCTCATTACACCCCTCACCTCTCTCCCCTCCTCACTGCATCCCCACCTCTCCCCCTCCTCACTACACCCCTCACCTCTCTCCCCTCCTCACTGCACCCCTCACCTCTCTCCCCTCCTCACTACACCCCTCACCTCTCTCCCCTCCTCACTGCATCCCCACCTCTCTCCCCTCCTCATTACACCCCTCACCTCTCTCCCCTCCTCACTGCACCCCTCACCTCTCTCCCCTCCTCACTATACCCCTCACCTCTCTCCCCTCCTCCCTGCATCCCCACCTCTCTCCCCTCCTCATTACACCCCTCACCTCTCTCCCCTCCTCACTGCATCCCCACTCTCCCCCTCCTCACTACACCCCTCACTTCTCTCCCCTCCTCACTGCACCCCTCACCTCTCTCCCCTCCTCACTGCATCCCCACCTCTCTCCCCTCATTACACCCCTCACCTCTCTCCCCTCCTCACTGCACCCCTCACCTCTCTCCCCTCCTCACTACACCCCTCACCTCTCTCCCCTCCTCACTGCATCCCCACCTCTCTCCCCTCCTCATTACACCCCTCACCTCTCTCCCCTCCTCACTGCACCCCTCTCCTCTCTCCCCTAACTGCGCCCCTCCACCTCTCTCCCCTCCTCACTGCACCCCCACCTCTTTCCCCTCCTCACTGCATCCCCACCTCTCTCCCCTCCTCACTGCACCCCCACCTCTCTCCCCTCCTCACTGCACCCCCACCTCTCCCCTCCTCACTGTACCTCCACCTCTCTCCCCTCCTCACTGCACCCCCACCTCTCTCCCCTCCTCACTGCACCCCCACCTCTCTCCCCTCCTCACTGCACCCCCACCTCTCTCCCCTCCTCACTGCACCCCCACCTCTCTCCCCTCCTCACTGCATCCCCACCTCTCTCCCCTCCTCACTGCACCCCCACCTCTCTCCCCTCCTCACTGCATCCCCACCTCTCTCCCCTCCTCACTGCACCCCCACCTCTCTCCCCTCCTCACTGCACCCCCACCTCTCTCCCCTCCTCACTGCACCCCTCACCTCTCTCCCCTCCTCACTGCACCCCCACCTCTCTCCCCTCCTCACTGCACCCCCACCTCTCTCCCCTCCTCACTGCACCCCCACCTCTCTCCCCTCCTCACTGCACCCCCACCTCTCTCCCCTCCTCACTGCACCCCCACCTCTCTCCCCTCCTCACTGCACCCCCACCTCTCTCCCCTCCTCACTACACCCCCACCTCTCTCCCTCCTCACTACACCCCCACCTCTCTCCCCTCCTCACTGCACCCCCACCTCTCTCCCCTCCTCACTGCACCCCACCTCTCTCCCCTCCTCACTGCACCCCACCTCTCTTCCCTCCTGACTGCACCCCCACCTCTCTCCCCTCCTCACTGCACCCCACCTCTCTTCCCTCCTCACTGTACCCCCACCTCTCTCCCCTCCTCACTGCACCCCCACCTCTCTCCCCTCCTCACTGCACCCCCACCTCTCTCCCCTCCTCACTGCACCCCCACCTCTCTCCCCTCCTCCCTGCATCCCCACCTCTCTCCCCTCCTCACTGCACCCCCACCTCTCTCCCCTCCTCACTGCACCCCCACCTCTCTCCCCTCCTCACTGCACCCCCACCTCTCTCCCCTCCTCACTGCACCCCCACCTCTCTCCCCTCCTCACTGCACCCCCACCTCTCTCCCCTCCTCACTGCACCCCCACCTCTCTCCCCTCCTCACTGCACCCCTCACCTCTCTCTCCTCCTCACTGCACCCCCACCTCTCTCCCCTCCTCACTGCACCCCCACCTCTCTCCCCTCCTCACTGCATCCCCACCTCTCTCCCCTCCTCACTGCATCCCCACCTCTCTCCCCTCCTCACTGCACCCCCACCTCTCTCCCCTCCTCACTGCACCCCCACCTCTCTCCCCTCCTCACTGCACCCCCACCTCTCTCCCCTCCTCACTGCACCCCCACCTCTCTCCCCTCCTCACTGCACCCCCACCTCTCTCCCCTCCTCACTGCACCCCTCACCTCTCTCCCCTCCTCACTGCACCCCCACCTCTCTCCCCTCCTCACTGCACCCCCACCTCTCCCCTCCTCACTGCACCCCCCACCTCTCCCCTCCTCACTGCACCCCCACCTCTCTCCCCTCCTCACTGCACCCCCACCTCTCCCCTCCTCACTGCACCCCTCACCTCTCTCTCCTCCTCACTGCACCCCTCTCCTCTCTCCCCTAACTGCGCCCCTCCACCTCTCTCCCCTCCTGACTGCACCCCCTCCACACCCCTCTCCCTTCCTGACTGCACCCCTCTGCCAGGTTTCCCCGATTCTGGAGAGATGGCCCGTGTGGCTGGGCAGAGGCCGGCTCCAGGGCAGCGGGGCCGAGCGACGCCCTTCTCCCCCTCGTGAAGCGCCGGGGACCGCAGATCCTGTGCTGGGGCGGCAGCACAGGCCCACCTGTTCCTTCCCTGCGGCAGAGGCAGAGCCCCGCTAGACAGGGGGCATTACTCCTTCCCATGAAGGGGTGCTCACCCTCCCATTGACGGTGTCCAGAGTCCGGGTCACCGGAGGCCGCTGGTCTGACTTCTCCTCCATCTGCCAGCCGATCACCGTGATGTTACCCACACGGTCACTCTCTGCGGACCTGCAATGAGCAACGCGCTTTGGGAAGTGGTGTCGTGACTGGCTCCGTCTCTGTGTCAGCTCCGCATCCTGTCTGAGGCCGAGGGTGAGCCGGGCCTGGCCGGCCGGCCGGGGCAGCACGTGCTGCAGCCCCGACTCCGGGAGGCAGACAGGAAACAAAGCTCCAGAAGTACGAGCATGCCTGGTGACGCTGCGGGGAGCCACTGCCTGCTCCCCTGGGCTGCCCCCTGCCCCAGACAGCCACAGAGACACGTTGGGAAATCAGGACTGGAGAGAACCTTCTCTGAGACCAGACCCTTTCTGCTCCTTCCCGACTGTCCTCAAGCTTCAGTTTTCCCCAAGGCTGAAGCCTGGACCTCAAGTCACCTGAAGTCACCAGGGTTTCCAAAAGCCTCTGATTCCTGGCACAATACAGCTGATGCCACTCCAGCCCGCCAGGTTCACCCCTAAGGTCACAGGAGGGCAGCACCGCCCGGGCCCATTTGGCCTCCAGGGAGCCGGGCTTTTACGGAAGACGTCTGCCCGAGCCAGTTCTAACTTCCGTGTGGTCACTGCTAGTGCCAGTTGCCTTTGCGACTCTCAGTGTCCTCATGCCTGGAAAGTCCTTTCCCCACACTATCCCATCTTCGGCTTCTGTCACAAAGGATGATGTCTACTTCTTACGGGGCTCGAGTCCAACCAGGATTACTCCAGCACACTGTGTGCCTGGTTAATTCCTCTCCACCCCCGTCCCCCGAGCCGCTCGTGTCCCTAGGGCTCTTCTCTCGCCAGTCAGGCCTCCACGGGCACCAGGCCCTGCGGGGCTCTCTCCTGCCCAATGCCGGCGGCACCGCTGTCCCTATGAGAGATACTAATGGAGGGAATTTATCCGCTCTGCCAACATTTCCTTTGCTATTTTGGAATGTTTTCCCAATTTTCATTTTGAAAACAAGAACATCAAGTCAGGGTTTGGGTGGGAGTTGCCCCTAAAATGAATTTGGGAAGGGTTGCCATCTTGACATTTTTCTCCCAGGGACATGGTGGGGTCTGCATCCCCTACAAATATTTATTGAGCCCTAAGCCCTGTTCTATGTGCTTAGGATACAGCAATGAAGCAAAACAGACAAAACCCCTGCTTTCTGGGAGCTGACACTCTGCTAGGGAGGAAGCAGACACTATGAACTCATCTGGTCGATCAGATGTGATCTAGGTCTTCCTTCAGGTCTGAGTCCAGCTGCTCAGGTTTCCCACAATGCCACATGTCCCCACCTCCACTGGCCCTCTGACGGGCTGTTTGCCTTTCCTTCAGTGACAACCACTCCCTGCTAAGACCAGCATCTGGGAGAGGCAGGAAATGAGGCCCTTCCCCATCAGTCCCCGGACCTCAGAACTCCAGATCCTTTCAAAGGTGCAAAATTAAACACCAACCTTAGTGTTAAATGCAACCGATGATGCCTGTCCTGGAGCAGATCCTTGACAATAAAGGTCCCAGAGCCCAGTAGGTACATCTGAGGAAGAAGGAACACAGTGTGAGCCCGTGCTCTGCCTCGGCCCCATGACAGGCCGGGGCCGCAGGCTGCTGCCCACAGCGCCTCTGGCCCTCACTGCAGGAGCCCAACCAGGATGCGCAGGAAGAAATTCCTAAGGCAAGTCCCGTGGATGTCAGTTAGTGAGCCAGCAGTGCAGCCAGTCACACGAGCTCTTCTCACTGAAGTGACTGCCCAGCTTTAAGAAGCGAAGAAAGGCCCCTGAACCACACGATACTTAACTGTTCCCTGAGATCTGTCTTTGACGTCGTACACGGAGAGTTTGATCTGCGTCATCTGATTGACGAGGGAGTCTTGGAAGAAGGCAATGCTGCTTAAGAATATAGGGTTGTTGGTTCCCTAGAACAGAAAAGAAAATCCTCAGAACGCAGAGTTGAATTTTTAAAGTAATTGCTCATTTCACAATGAGAAATTAACATTCTTATCAACTTGGATCAACACAGATGCTCATGGCGGCTTAAACAAATGCAGTCAACCAAAATCCTGCTTTTCAACAAGGACGAAGGCGTCCCACAGACCCCGCCCCGCCCCAGCTGGGCGCCCTCAGTAGGAGGCTTTTATAGCATGGAAACAGGCTGAGCGTTCATGTGTTGTTGAACTTGAGATATACACTATGCAATTGGATCTACTACTTTGGGTTGTTCCTGTAAGGTGTGCCAAGGTGAATGGAAGAGGAAATGAATAGCTTAAGTCGTTTCTTGCTTCCAGAATCCTGTGGTTTGGAATAATTAAGGCCTGACCTATTGAAGCCTATCCCTTTTTTGAGGACTAGCTGCTAGTTTCTAGATCACATTCCTGGCAGCTTCACCTTGCTCCCCGCCCCCAAAGCCCCACAATAACATATTCTCTGTCTCAGGCAGCGTTACGTTACCTCAGCCAAACCGCTAATGGTTGCACCTGTGTGGGGGCCATGCCTCTGGCTGAGCCCCTCTGTAGCCCCAGATCCAGTCTCTCCACGCCTGCTGGACAGCGCCCCTCCTTCCATCCGCCCCTGCCTAACCAGCTGACTCTCCTTCCAAGGAGGCTTCAAATGTGGGCATCTGCTTCGGTACCTCCTTCTCGTCGTTTTCAACCTCCAAGTTACAATAAACTCTTTCATAAACCTTCTCTTGCCCTGGCCAGTGTTCTCAGTGGTTAGAGCATCAGCCCAAGCACTGAAGGGTCTCGGGTTCAATTCCCAGTCAAGGGCACACACCTGGGTTGCAGGTTAAATCCGAGGTCCAGGTTGGGCATGTGCAAGAAGCAAACAATAGATGTGCCTCTCTCACATCGATAATTCTCTCTCTCTCTCTCTCGCTCTCTCTCTCATATCCTTCCCTTCCTCCTACCCTCTCAAAAAATCAATGGGAAAAATACACTCTTTTGGGTGTATACATCCCTTCTGCCCCTTCTTCCCAATGCGTCAGGCGCCACGCTCCCTCAACACTGCTGGTCAGGTGAGCCTCACGTAAAACTCCCAGCCTGACTTTTGAGGCTTCCCCTTGCTCTCCACCTGTACCTTCTGCATACACTGACCAGGCTGACATTATTCTCCGAGCCACATGATGCTCCCCATCGCCATTACAGAACTCTGCGATGCTCTGCAGCATGTGGTCCCTAGACCGGCAGCGTGGGCATGACCTGGAGCCTGGGAGAAACCAGAGTCTTAGGCCCCACCGACGTATGGAGTCAGAATTTCATAGGTGGCGTAGGAAGCCACCTCCGGTCCTCAGAACTCGCTGGGCACCCATCCTCCTGGTGCTATCCTCCCCCTTAACACACCCCGCACTCTGCTGGGTACAGATGCGGACACCTTCATTCCTGCCCCCGCCCCTCAGGATGGCCAGCCTCGAGCGGGCAGGCCGGGCCTCCACGCCTCTGCATCGCCCGCAGCGCCCAGCACTGCTGCACGCACAGACAGTGCTCAACAAAGGCTTAGAAACAGCATTGCTGACTTAAACTTGGAAACAAGTTTACAAGAGAATGAAAAGGTTTCTTCCAAAATGTAAAGCAAGGAATGAGGAGGAAGTGCAGTGCAGCCTGCTGGGACTACCAGGACGGACGATTCACACAGGAGCTCACGACGCCACAGAAGCCTGTGGAATCCCACAGCAAGGCCTACTCTTAGTTTCATGACTTACACACTGAGCTCAATTATCTAAACGGCTTCTGGGAAACTCCCAAGGTGAATGCATAACATTTACTTTAATGAAAAATAAGTATATAACACACAACTCAAAAGGACATAAAAATAAAAACCAGGGGTATGTCCGATAAGAGGGCTGGTTAAGAGTTACTCTCCAAATTTGATTAATGAGCACAATTTATAAAAGTAGCACCCAACTGGAAGTGACAAGAAAGAACTGGATCTTCCTCTTAAAAGGCAACCAATTTTATAGCATCACTGTTCAAAAATAACCAGCCAGTAACTGATCAATAATTGTAAAGGATATGGCCAAAAAAAAAATGCCCTCCAAAACTCTGATGAAAAATATCAATTACTGAAAACACATGGACAACAGCAAGAATTCACACAGAAATGATCTCAGCTGCAGGTGCTCAGGTCGCTGAGCAGCCCCCCCCCCCCCGGGGCGAGACCTGTCCCCGAGCCCCGGGGCCAGCGGCACCCACCTCGATGATCTCGGTCTGCGCGTGCTTCGTCCAGAATGCCTGAGGAGGGGTGGTCACACTCACTGCGACAAAACTATTTGGCTTCCGATCTAGCGACGGCGTGTGCAGCTCACTACAAGCTATGGAGTCAAGACGGGGGAAAAGAACCCTTTAAAGTCAGGCTCTGGTTAGCTCTCTGCTCCACACACTCAAAGAGCAAAGACAGTAAATGGCACTCAAAGGGATGAGGCAATCACACTGTCCATTATCTCAGGGAGCTGATTTTTTAAAATTGGAAACAATCTCTTCTCACTCCCCCCACTCTCACCCCACCCCCTGCCCCGACTCCCCCCGACGCCACGGCAGCAGTGCCCTAGCTGAGGGGGAGGTGAGCCCAAGGGGCTTCCCGGGCCCATGGAATGGAGCACAGAGCCAACAATCTCACAGACACACCTAGCGTACTCAGCATTTTGGAACAGACTGTGAGGCTCAGAAGTGACTTACAGGGAAAATGGTCCCATTGCATGGACTCTAACATGCACCTGTAAAAAGGACTATGAAAGCAAAAATGACCCACTGCCGTCAGAGTAGGAAATGCTACCGACCATAAGACGCTTTACTACAGGAAAACATGAGGAAGCATGCGCCATGGAGCTGAGTAAGTGCATGGCAAACCGAAGTTCAGCCCCAGCAGAAACAGCTTTCCTGGCAGAGCAGTGACCACCCCAGTGCTCGGGCATTTGCTTGCTTTCAGAGTCTCAAACAACTACTGACTGAACCTTTGTGTCACTGTTCTCATTGCTTTTATGGAGGCAAAAAAACTCTGGAGGGCCTCACACTGTCCCATCTTTCTCATTTGATTTTTTAAATGCTCTCTAGTGATTTAAAATTTAGAAATTGATTCTTACTTATGGAAATTTTGGTTCTCTGGTTACCCCCTTCATAATATCTCATAAATCTTGAATCTCCATTATTTATTGGATACTAAAGGCCTGGTGCACGAGATTCATGCACTGGGGAGTGAGGGGGAACCCTCAGCCCAGCCTGTGCCCTCTCCTAGTCCAGAAGTGCTTAGGGGACGTCCCTGTGGGGAACAGGCCTACGCCGGCAGTCAGACATCTTTAGCACTGCTGCGGAGGCAGGAGATACTCCCAACACCACTACTATGCTCGCCAGCTGTGAGCCGGCTTCTAGGTAAGCAGCGCTCCCCCTGTGGGAGTGTACTGACCACCGTGGTCAGTTCCTGCATTGGGCATCTGCCCCCTGGTGGTCATTGCATATCATAGCAAGTGGTCTTCCGCTGTTCAGTCAATTTGCATAATACTCTTTTATTATCCCATATAATAAAAGCCTAATATGCAAATTGTCCCCTTGTGAGTTTGGGCATTCGACCGCTTGCTATGATGTGCACTGACCACCTGGGGGCAGCACGGAACATGGTGGGCATCAGTGATGCGGTGCTGGCAGGGGGCAGCAGTGGAGACACTGCCAGCCCTGTGGGCCCTAACAAGAGGAGGATCATGGCGGGATGGTGGAATAGGTGAGGTCACCCTGCAATCACCCTGTGATGGCGAACAAAGGCAGTGGGGGGCAGGGCTCTGCCTGGCTCTGAGGCACTGAGAGAGCCAGGTGGGAGACCCAGCCCCAACTGGTTGCCCTGCAGGAGGGATGGTGGAGCAGGTGAGGGGGCAGTGCCAGACCTAGATGGGGTGCCAAGCAGGCTGTGAGGCTGGGGGTGTGAGCTGAGGCCCAATACCCACAGGCCACCCCGAGGGACCTCGCCCAGGCACGAATTCATGCACCAGGCCTCTAGTATAGGATTAAAAAAATACAAAGAGCTTGGTTTTTTAGTTCTGAGAGTCATATACACCATGTGACCATCAACAAAGCAAGGCAGAACTTTTCCCTCAGGCTAGAAAGTTCCTCTATACTTCCAGCCTCTGCCCACCTCTGCAGCCACTTTCTGACTTCACTGTTGTCTATTCTTGAATTGCACATAAGTGGAATGTTTTAAGATTCTTCTACGTTGTTCTATATATATTCCATTGTATAAATGCACCAATTTTTTTTATCCATTTTGTTAGTAGACATTTGGGTTGCTTCATTTTGAGCCATTATAAATAAAGGTGCTATAAATATTGTTGTTGAAGTCTTTCTGTGAACATAGGTTTTCTTTTCTCTTGACAAGCGCCTAAGGATGGCATTCCAAGGTCACAGCAGAGGACAGGTCTCACTTCATAAGCCAACAGCTCTCTAAAGTGGCCGCACCGTTTTACAACGCCATCACCACGTGCAGGCATGCCACCTGCCAGCACGTGGTGAGCTTAGCGCTTATCTCAGTTGTCCTAATACATGTTTTAGTTCACACTTCTGTGATGTGAAGCCTCTTCTCGCCATATGCTTACTGCCCATTTTTATAACTTCGCCAAGAGTCTAATCAAGACTTCTGCTTGTTTGTAAACTGGATTGTTGACTTTTTAATGGCTGGTGTGTAAGCATTCTACATTACAGCTGCTCTCTGTGTTGTGAATATCCTTTTCCCAATCTGTGGTTTATCTACTCATTTTCTTAAACAATTTTAATTATTTAATTTTAGGGACTGGTTGGCAGAAAAATGTCCCTCCCCCACGACCTCATCCCTGGAGCCTGTGAAAATATCACACCTTCAGCAAAGGGCTGCAGATGTGACTGGGCCATGGGGTCCTCAGGTGTGACACGGGAGTTCATCCTGCATCACCTGCGCGGTCTTAATCTGATAAAGCAGGAGAGGAAGGTGGAGCCAGAAATATGTGACCAAGAAGAAGGGTGAGATCCGAGGTGTGACAGGACCCGGCCGGCACTGCTGGCTCTGAAGATGGAAGAAGCGGCCCCCAAGCCAAGAAAGGTGAGGCCCTAAGCTGAGCACCAGCCTCAAATGGCAGCTGGCAAAAACACAGCACAGTCCTGAAACAATATGGAACTAAGTCTCGCCAACAACCTGAACGAGCGAGGAAAGCACCCCCCTCTCCCAGCCCCCCGAAAGAAATACAGCCCTAGCGACGGTTTGACTTTGGTGTCAAAGAGACAGCAGAGACCCAACTGAGCCCACTGGAGTTTTGACCTAAGGCAGTGGTCGGCAAACTGCTGCTCGTGAGCCACATGCGGCTCTTTGGCCCCTTGAGTGTGGCTCTTCTACAAAATACGCGCAGGCGCACATGTACAGTGCGACTGAAACTTCGTGGCCCATCCGCAGAAGTCGGTTTTCGGCTCTCAAAAAAAATTTCAGTCGTTATACTATTGATATTCGGCTCTGTTGACTAATGAGTTTGCTGACCACTGACCTAAGGGAACTATAAAAGCAGTGAGTTTGTGTCATTGTCAAGTGCTAAATTTGTGGCGGTTTAAGGCAACAATAGCAAGCTGAGGCACAGTTAGTGCTTTTGCTTTCTAAGAAATCTCGGACCACCCGAGGCCGAGTTATTTCAGTGGTTTACTTTCAGAACTCGTAAGGCTTTCTGTTTTAAAGTTCTCTTCCAGTTTTCCTACTAGTCCACCTCAGCAGCAATCAGGGATTTGACTGTTCGGCTGCCCCCCCCTCCTTTATGCTGTGCCCTTAAGGGAGCCGGGGTCTGGTCCCTCTGGGCTTGCCTTCACCAGGTGCGGTTCTTCGCACACATGCAAGGCCATAGTGGCTGGTCTTCCAAGCACAGGTGACGGCTGAGCAGTAACAGGTGGCCAAAGGCTGGGGAGATTAATCAGTTTAAGGGCTGATGAGCCAAATGCCACCTTCAGAACACACCTTCCTACAAGTGACATTCCCTCCTGGCCTCATCCCCGACCCAGCCTGCCTAAATGTCACCCAGTGTTTAATTCCTAGCTCTAAGTTCCCTAGCTCCCACAGGCTTTCTCGCAGCAGCCCACAGTCCCATCTCCTGCTGTTTACTGCTCATATCACTCCTTCAGCCTATTTCCACAGACACCATTAATCTCTGACATACATGCCTTGTCTCTCTAACCAAATCACCTATAATCCCAGCTGAGTAAACACTGTTGAGGTAAAGGAATGAAGCATATTTCAGGTGCATATCATTTGACTCAGCAATTCTGGATCCAAGAATCTGTCCCAAGAAAATAACCAGAAATATATACGAAAGATCTATGCGCAAGAATGTGCGCTGCGGTGTGTGTATAGTGGCGGACAGGAGACCTGGGCGTCACCAACAGAGACAGCGGAGAGGAGCGCGGCACAGGCGCCAGGGAGGTTTCGCTCCATGAGGAGCAAAGCCATGTTAAGAACACGAGGGTGACATTTCTGTAGATAATCCCACCATCTCCAAACCGAAATCCGTACAGCACCGCATAGGTGCAAAAATACCTGGAACCAAAATGCCAACTCTGAGTTTCTCTCTCTCAGGAATTTCTTTCCCTCTAACATTTGCTGAAATAAATGTTTTAAAATAAGCCCTTTTCTTTTTGTTAATCCTCACCCAAGGACATTTCTTTTTCCCTATTGATCTTTTAGAGAGAGCGGAAGGAAAAAAAGATGGGAGAGAGGAGGAGGAGGGGAGAGAGAGAACATAAACGCAAGAGAATCAGATACATTGACTAGTTGCCTCCAGCAGGTGCCCCGACTGGGGCCAGAGATAGAACTTGAAACCCAGGTATGTGCCCTTGACTGGGAGTTGAATCCATGATCCTTCGGTCCACAGGTGAATGCTCTAACCACTGAGCACCACCGGCCAGGACAGCACTTTTTAATTTTAAGACAAAATATTTGATCACTTAATCATCTGGCTCACCCTTTCTCCCCCCCCCCCCCCTTAATTGTGGTAAAATTCACTTCACATAAAATCGCCCTCACCTTCTAAGGCTGTTTCTTCCTCTGTGTCTCTGTCACTTGACTTGTCACATGCAGAAACAGCCTGATCTCTATCTAGGAGTGAGAGTCTCAACTCCATTCTATCAACCTCATGCGTTTTGTGCTCCCTCAGTCTAGCTCCTCGTTTGGTTAAATCCATATTCTGGATCATGAAATCCATGCCCTGTGAGCAGTATTCATTAGGAGCCAAATGGGGTTTCTTTCACTTCTCTCCTGTGCTGGCCCTCGCTGCTCCCTGGGCCCCAGGTCTCACTTCGTACTTCACCCCCTGCAGTGAAGCACACTACACCAACTCCCAGAGAAATGATGTGGGGAAGTAAGTTTTTCTGAGACTGTAGCTGAGACAAGTTTCCTCCTGTCCTCACGTTGATTGACAGCCTGGCTGAGCACAGCATTCTCGATAGGACAGTTTCCACCCGCATTAAAGGCGCTCCCACTGCCTTCACGTTCCCAGTGTGGCGGGGAGTCTACACTCGCCTCATCCCTGACCCCTGCATGTGCCCTCCTCTGAGCTTCCCAGCCTTCGGATCACCCGTGCTGTGAAATTTCACCACGGTGGGTCTCAGGACAGGTGTTTTCACTACGTGCAGGGCTGGGAGGCATGTTTAACCCGGAAACACATCCTTTCAGACCCGACAGACCCCTGGCGTCACCGCTTGATCATTTCCTCCCGAATTTGCTAATTTTCCATTTCAATTTCTCTCCTATTTTCTATTTTGCTTTTGAAGTTTTACTTTCTGAGATAATTCCTTGAATATCTTCCATCCTTTATTGAATTTTAAAATATTTTCTATCCTATTTTAAATTTTTTAAATTATCCATGTTTCCAACTGTTCTCTTTCTCTTTAGAGTATCCTGTTTTTATTGGATGTATACACCATCTTCTCTTGAGGCTAGAAATTATAATCTAAAATATACGATTTAGTATATAAAATATACATTAACTATATTCATGTAAATGTAAAATTTATATAGAACCCAAATGTCATTAGCAGAATAAACTATGGTTGGTGCACACAATGGAAGCCACTCAGTCAAGGCAGGGTGAGTTCTGGCCCGCAGAACTGCACACCAGCGCGAGTCCAGAGCATTCCGCGAAGTGAACACAGCCGCAGCCAGAGGCCGGGCGCTGCATGATTCCATTACGTGACACTCGCAAGGCCTCGCTGCAGTGATGGAAACAGGCCGACAGCTGACTGGGAGTGAGGCTGACCACACGAGAATCCTTTGGGGCAACGGCAAGGCTAGTGGGTACATGCATAATACGCTTATCAAAACTCACTGATGCTACACTTAAAATGGGTACATTTCACATACAAATTATACCTCAATGTTGACTTAAAACAAAATGAAAGGAGAGTCAGAGATAACCAGACTTTGCAGACGGCCCGCAACATGATCGAAAAGACAGAACTTGGAAGGACAGAGAACTTGCAGAAAATATAAGACAAAGTCAAAGGAGGTACACACACGCCAAAGCAAGATATGTTGCACAGCGTCTGTTTCTGTTTATAATTCTTCCTGATATTTGGGGTGATGTAGGACAAGGGGTGGAAGTGTGCTCACACTCTGCTGTGGAACTTGGACTGGCATCACAGCTTGTAAACAGCAATTAAGTTCCAGGCTAGTGGGCATCCCATACGCAGCTGTGCGCACCGCCCACTGCAGACCAGGCATCTGGCAAGGGCTGGGAACCCTGAACTAGCTTAGGAGCATGAAGCCTGAAATGCGGACGTTTTAGAGTTTAAGATTTGGTAATAATGCACTTATATTTTTATGGTTTAGCAACTCGTCAAAGTCCTTCTGTTTTGTTTTAACCACCATGAGCTTGTCTCTCAAATGGCAACACTTCATATGACCCATGAGGAAACCCATCCAGCAAGGTCAAGGGCAGGCTCAAGGCTGGGCAGTTAGTTACAGCACAGTCTGGACGAGATTCCAGGTCATCTGGCTCACACCATCTCTTGGACACCTCTGCCAGGCCACTGGCCAATGCTGACCACGGTCCAGGAGATGAGGGAAGGGGAGAGGGCCACCAGAGCCCAGTGCCTCCAGAGAAGCATCCAGCTGACCCCGCCTTGCCCTCCTGCCACACTTCCCAGTTCCAGGGCTGGCGGTCTCTCTCTGATGCTCCGAGCGGGAGTGCTAGCGTCATCACCTCCCACCACAGAGTAGGGAGTGAGAACTAGGAAGCTAAACGCAACCACACAGGCTCCCTGGCCAGGGGCTGACACCGCTAGCCCTAAACCCCACTTCTCACCCCTCCCGTCTCGGCGCTCGGGTGGGCTCCCACTTCCAGCCCCTCAGGTGTACAGTCCCCACGTCCCCACCCTCAGGAAGTCCGCACCAGCCTCCGGATTCATCTTCTCAGCAACACATCAGCAGCAGAGACGGTGGCAGCAAGTTCTCTAAGACTTGGGCCAGCAATTGTGTTTTTGTTTTTGAGCAACATATATTGTTACCTAAAGCAATAAAAAAGACACCCACCTAAGCTGAACTCTAAAATGGGTTCATCTGGATCTTGTAGATTTCCTGAATAAAAAGAAATGCCAGACAAAAATCAGCCTTAATCAACTTTTCTCTGCTTTCAGGTTTTATACAAAAAACACACAACCCCAACACACTTATCATTTCAGTGTTTGTGAATCGAACCATCATACCTCACACTTTAAACACATTCAGTGATGTGTGTCAATTATCCTATCTAATAAAAGAGTAATATGCAAATTGACTGTACCTTCCCTATACCCACCAGCCATGCCCACCAGCCAATCAGGAGTGGGGGACAGTACACATAAGGAACTATTTGACATTGAAACTGGGACTCAGAACAGTTGGACATTGAAACTGAGACTCAAACATTTTTGTTCTTATATATTTATTTCCAGTATGCAGATGCACGATCTTTTTTAAAGAAAAGAAACAGGGGGAAAAGATTGATATAGAGGCAGAGAAGCATTGAACAGACTGTCAAACTATGGTGGGAAGGCTGGGGAGGGTGGGGGGCAGGAGCTGTAAGAGATCAACCGAAGGACTTTAATGCATGCATGTAGGCATAACCAATGGATACAAGACACTGGGGTGGGGTGGGGGTGCGGTGAGGACATGTGCTGGGGGGCAGGGGAGGCTGGGGGGAGGACAATGGGGGGGGGAAAAGAAAACATATGTACTACTATTTGTAATACTTTAAAGAATAAAAAATTTGATATTCTTAAAAACAAACAAAAACAAAAGGAGTGGGGGACAGGGCAGAGGCGGCTCAGGCAGTGGGGGGCGGGGCCGAGGCAGCCGGGGCCATGAGGGGCGGGGCCAAGGCGGCCATGGCTAAGGGGGTGGGGCCGAGGCAGCCTGGGCTTCAGGGGGGCAGGGCCTAGGCGGCCAGGGCCATGGGGGGCAGGGTTGAGATGGCCAGCACATGCTGGCCAAGGAGAATGCCTGGAGCGGGCGGGGAGGCCGAAGGGGGTGGGGCAGAGGCCTGTGCTATCCAGATTCCAGCTGGCTGGGGTGAAGGCCTAGGGTGGGGGGTGGGATATGTAGCTGGGATGGAGCCATCAATAGGCCCCACTGCAGGGTGATTTCTGGCTGCCCAAGGCCTAAAGCCTCACCAGAGGCTTTAGGCCTTGGAAATGCTGGGGTGAGTGGTTAGTAGGACATCTCCTGAGGGCTCCCAGTAAGTGTGAGGGGGCAGGTTGGGCTGAGGGATCACCCACTCCCAGTGAAGGAATTTCGTGCACCAGGCCCCTAGTTTCTCAATAAAATGGGAGGGAGAGATGGACTCCCAATATTTTACTTATTTTTCTATCTAAAACTTATGTGAGATGATTTCTTCATTTTATAAACTTTTTGTTCTGAGAGTTCTAAAAAGTCTCAGACTCCAAGACCAAACCCCTACCTTCCCAGGTCTGCAAACCCACACAGACAGGCCTTTTACTGTGGCCCGGGCACTGGCCAGATCGGCCTCATGGACACTCCTGCGTGATTGCTGGCTGGACACCTGCAGCAGACTGGCTCCTTCGGAAGCAGTGCAGGGAGAGTGCTGGCTTTCTCCTTCCTATTCTCACTCACCCAGAGAAGGCCACGCAGCCTGGGGCAGTCACAAGGGGCTCAGACTGGCTGTCCACCAGGTGCCCTTGGAGGCATGGTGGCCCTCCCAGAACTGCCAGGTGGGAAAAACTGGAGCCGCCCCAGAGGCTCACCTGCCAGAGAGAGGCCAAGCATGTCGGCTGCCACATCGATGGTGGAAGCCCGCTGCAGTGCACGGGCCCGGGCGCCATGGCGAGGGCTGTGCTCTCTTGCTGTCATGATGTCATTGGTGGTGGTGTTTCCTGCTCCTGGGTCAGACCGCACCTGACTGCCCGGGAAGAGCTGCCATCCAGCCCTATCCCCTACGGCGACGGCAGTCCTGAGAATGGGAACCAACAATGGTGAGAAGCACAGAGAAGACAACAGGAAGGCACTGGGGTCACAGTGTGTGAGCAGCACGAGCAGCACGGAGCCGGGGCCCAGGGGCCGGGCCGGGGAGAGGAGTCGGAGGATCCACGTCTCCTCAGTCACCACATCCTCTCCACTCCCCACATGCTCACACCCACACAGCAGCCCGGGCACCCACACAGAAACCCTATTCTCTCTGACAAAGAAATGCCACCTTAAACAATGTTTCCATACAATCGTAAAATATGGCTTTTGAGATTTTATTTGCTTTATTCAGCTTTTCCATTGGCAAGTCTCATAGAATTTCATAAAACTTAAAGCAAATTCTCTACAGCCTCTGTTAGGATACATATGCATGAAGGGGTTTGCCACCCTGGCTGGCTGCAAAAGCACGGTGGGGCACGGGGCAGACAAAGGCACATGCCCTCTTTCTTCCCAGAGCTACAGAAACTTTATGTGGCTCTCAGTCTCGCCTTTCTTTCCCACAAAACATATACAGGATCCTCTCGAGAGTGGAGAGTGCTGCTCTGGGGTGTGGCCAGCTGGGCCAGACAGCAGTGAGTGCGTTTCACATTCCCCAGCCCCACACGCAGTCACTCCTGCTGTCTCCAGGAGGCACACCCTGTAGAAGGTAAGGCAATGAGCCTGAGCAGAAGGGCTGGTTTAAAACACCCCTCCACGCCCGTGATTTCCAGAGAGCCTGTCTTCTCTCAGTGTGTCCGCACCTCTACCAGAAGGGCCCGTGGTCCCCCTCTTGAGAGGGTTCACTCACCCACCAACTTACTGGACATGTTTGTTCTTGGATCAGTAGAGACATGTGGCATTTCTTCATAGAAGCATATCCAAATCCATCACCTAAAAGTAGAAAGTTATACACTTAACAAGCTGGTCAACACGCAGGGAGTTCTTGTGAAAGAATCCTATATAATAAAGAGGTAATGGGCAAATTGACTGTCACACCGTCAAACAAGATGGCCATCCCCATGTGGTCACAAGACAGCTGCCCTCACATTGTCACAACATGGCTGCCCCCATGTCATCACAAGATGGCCAACACAAGATGGCCAGCAGGGGAGGGCAATTAGGGGTGACCAAGCCAGAAGGGAGGGCAGTTGAGGGTGACTGGGCCTGCAGGGGAGGAAGGGCAATTGGGGAGGACCAGGCCTGCAGGGGATGGCAGTTAGGGGGCAACCAGGCCAACAGGGAAGGGTAGTTAGGGGTGACTGGGCTGGCAGAGGAGGGCAGTTAGGGGGTAACAGGCCTGAAGGGGAAGGCAGTTAGGGACAAGCAGGCCAGCAGGGGAGAGCAGTTGGTAGCAACCGGGCCAGTAGGGGAGGGCAGTTGGGAGCAACCGGGCTACCAGGGGAGGACAGTTGGGGGTGATCAGGCTGGCAGGGGAGCAGTTAGGCATCAATCAGGCTGACAGGGGAGTGGTTAGGGGGTGATCAGGCTGGCAGGCAGAAGCAGTTAGGAGAAATCAGGCAGGCAGGCAGGCAGGTAGGCAGGCGAGCAGTTGGGAGTCAGCAGCCCCGGATTGTAAGAGGGATGTCCGACAGGCCTAAACCGGCAATTGGACAACCCTGGAAGGGTCCCAGATTGGAGAGGGTGCAGGCTGGGCTGAGGGACACTCTCCACCCTAGTGCACAAATTTCATGCACCAGGCCTCTAGTCTATACGGATGTAAGAGAGAAAGATGCAAATTGATCATACCTCCGTGATGCCCACCAGCCAATCAGGAGTGAGTATGCAAATTAACCCAACAACCATGGTGGGTTAATTTGCATATGCAGGCAACAAATGGCTGGAAGTGGGGCAACACCAAGCAGCCTGGGTCCCAGACAGGCACCAGGCCCCACCCCCAGGGTCCCTGAGGCTGTCTGGGCAGCACCAGGTCCTTCCCGCAAGGTCCCAGGACCATCGGCGGTCCGAGGAGGCAGGCTGGGCAGTGCCAGGTCCTGCCTCAAGGGTCCTTGGACCATCACTGCAGGGTGAGAGCAGAGTGGGCGTCTTGGAGAACTTTGCAGAATGGGAGACTGCCAGAAGGAGAGCAGAGGGAGAGAGTTGGTGGCTTGGAATTAATTCACAGAAGAAAAAAAAAGATCATGGTAAAGAAATAGATGTGACCTGTTTAGATTAAAGTAATCAGGTACACCTTCTTGGAGATGGTGATGGTGACGGTAACATGTCAAATAGAACAGAGTGTGAAACCGCCTGGGGTCAGAAGCAGCATGTGGCCTCCAAGGGTGTAAGGAGTCCAGTGGGTGAGAACAGGCCAGGAGTGGGACATGGGCGGGAAATCAGGTGAAAGAGGGAGCAGAGGCCAGACATCCACCATGATTTATTCAGATAAATCTTAAAATAATTACCTCGGCATGCCTAGCCTGCATGGCTCAGTGACTGAGCATGGACCTACATACCTACATACAAGATCGAGGTTCAATTCCCTGTCAGGGCACATGCACAGTTTGTGGACTTGAGGCATGTGCATGTGCAGGAGGCAGCCGATCAATAATTCTCTCTCATCATTGATGTTTCCAGCTCTCCCTCTCCCTTCCTCTCTGAAATCAATAAAAAAATATTTTTCAAAAATTACCTCACAGCCTGAGTTTTCCTTAAGTCATGTTTAGTTATGTTAACCATTATCATTCCAGGATTAGGTGGTGTCTGTGAATGGATTTAACCAGCATTCCACCCAGGTGAACACTATAATCTGGTGATAAGAATGTGCTCTGTGCATAGCTTTATTAAAGCTCACACAGAAATAGGTCATAGTAATCTACATGACCCTTGATGTTCACTAAGGTATGTCAGAATATTGTACTAGGGCTAAACAGTGTACTTTGCACTTAAAAAGAAAGTATTTTCATAATATTTTTTTAGAAAATGTTTATTAATATAAGTTGTGCATTTAATAATCCTATACTTTGTTATCTATGTATAAATACACATACATACATAAAATTGTTATGTGGGTATAAATGAGTTGATGGAAGATAAATTAAGATTACATATGTCATTACAGCCCAGTCCTGGACTTATATTTAGTAAATATTAGTTTATTTCCTTCATCTTTTACATGTCAGGCACTGAATTAGACACTTTATTTGTATCTTACATAAGACAGTAAATTTATTTTATTTTGCCTTCATCCACATAAGAATGGGGAATATAAAATTATTTTTAAGTTTCACAAGTAACATTATTTTATACTATAAAGGTAAGTATCCAAAATACCCTGGAAATGTAAGCTAAAATGAAATACATAGCAAGATTTTATAACTTTCTATAGGAATGCTATGAACAAATATATGCCAGTTATTTAGATGACTTCCACAATTGGTGTAAATTATTGTACACAGTGGGGCAAAAGTAGGCTTACAGTGGTTTATATGGAAAAACACATGCAGATTATGATTATTATAATAGCTTTATTAACTGTTTCGCATATTCACAACCATAAATCTACTTCTGCTCCACCCTATGCACAGGTTTTTACAACAGCCTGGTAACAGCCAGTTTTTCCCTACCTACAACCTCCTGCCTATCACCTGGGGCAAGGGCACTCAACTTTAGCTGTTTATGAGGACCGCCCGGAGAGCTCTGAAAGTCTCCCTGACCAGGCCTCTCCTGAGACCAAACAAACTCTAATCTCAGGGGCAGGGGCCTGGCATGTCTGCCTTGAAAGCTCCCTGGGTGGTTTCAGTTGGGTGAGCAAAGTTGAGAATCACTGTACCAGGGTCCTCTGTGTAGCAATAGAGGGCTATCTTCAAAAATGCATTATCTTGGCTTTTCAAAAAATGTCTGTCACTTTTCAAATCCTACTCTGCTTTCAAGTCTTCAAAGAATTGGCAGCTGCATTGTGAAGCCTTCCCACTGACACAGCCTTTGATATTCAATCTGCTCTGGGCATAGCTTTATTATAGCTCACACAGAAATAGTCATTCCTAATGGGAGGAAAAATAAAATATTGAACTGAAGGCAAGTTCCTTGAGGGCAGGGAGACAGAACGGTAGACGATAGAGATAGATAGATAGATAGATAGATAGATAGATAGATAGATAGACAGACAGACAGACAGATAGATAGAGGTATCCTATATAATAAAACCCTAATATGCAAATCAACCAAACGACAGAATGACCAGTCACTATGAACAGGGCCTAAGCTGGAAAGCAGACATTTCCTGAGGGGTCCTGGACTGAGAGAGGGTGCAGACTAGGCTGAGGGATCTCCCTCTGCCCCCAAAGCACAAATGTTGTGCACCGGGTCTCTAGTACATGATAATTCCAATACCTAGAAATATGGGAACACCACAAGCTATTACATGTTCCTCTCTCCACACACCAATCTAACCTTCTGGCTCAAAAACAAAGGTTTTGCTCAAAGCCCAGATGAATGAGAACTAGAAAACACCCACTCTGTTCCGATCCGGGGGTGGCCCAGGGGAATCTGAGCCAGCCCTGAAGAGTCACATGAGCAGCTGGGGTGAGTCAGGGGAAACGGGGGGTGAGGGTCTGAGCGCCAGCCCTTACTCTCACAGGCCTCGGGTCTGGAAAGAAGCTGCCGGGCCCTTCCAGGGCTCTGCATTTTGCCATCTAAGATGAAGCTGGTTGTACCCATCTTACAGGGTACAGTGAGAACCAGACTTTCCACAATGGGAGAGGGCTCTGCAAACTCCACTGGGCTCCCCAAACTCTGCTGGCGTCCCACAGTTGCTGAGTCTGGCCTGCAGGCGCCATTGTGAAGCAGGATCTCCCAACTCTTGAGTCAGTTCTAGCCCTGCTGGGAGTTGTTGGGGCGAACCTGGGGCCCAGCGCATGAGCCATCTGAAAACGCCAGGGCCTGGGGTGCAGGCCATTGGAAGAGCAGTGTTCTGGCCCTGGGCACACTCAGTCCCCGGAGGCTGTGCTCCCGCCTCTCCCACTGGGACACACAGGGACCGTCAGCCAGGTGCCTCAGCAGAGGAGCATGGCCGGGAGGGTCACAGGAGAAGTCCCCGGGAAAGAGGCATCAGTTTGCTGAAATGGGAAAGCATACAAGTCAAAAATAGGAGATAAAAATAGGAAAGTATTTGTAGTACTAATACTTGTGAATCTTTAATTTACAAATTAATTTTTATAAACTCACTAAAAATCCAGGTAGCAAAAGTTAAGAACTCATAAAAGAGTAACACGTGTGGTAAACATTTTGAACAGGGACCGGACCCACTCATCATAATGAAAGGAGCGCTCACCACCCCTCCATTCCCCTAAGGCAGTGTGCCGAAAGCAGTTAGTCCTATTGAGAACATGCTTTGTGGGGGACCTAGAGGAAATCCCCAAGGACTGTCCTGTAGTGCTGATGACATACTAGAGTACTACAAGCATTTTGGAAAACAAACTACATTATTCATCAAAATTTGTCCACAACAAAATTCTCGCCAATGATCCAAAGATGCTTCCTGCAGTATTGTTTATAACAACAAACCCAAGTGCCCACTGCAGGTGCCAGTGTGTCATCACCTGTGAACACTGACATAATAAAGCCCCGTGAGCTAGCTGTGCCCATCTCACAGGGTGCACCAGACACACGGACAGTTCTTCCATCTCATTAGCCACCAGGAAAAGGCACGTCGTGGGCATGAGACAGCGCAGACCATTAGAATAGCTAAAATGAAAAGACGGCAATACCAGGTGTGGTGAGGGTGAGGAGTAATGGCACCTGATATACCGCTGGAGGAGGCAAGGGCACAGCACTCTGGAAAATGCAGTGCCTACCCAAACCCAACACACATCCACCCAGAATCTGGAATTGCCAACAGAAATGTGTACTTATACTCCCCCCAAAAGATGTGAAGTCCATTTAGAGCAGTAACATTTATAACAATCAAAAACCAAAAACAGCAGATGAACACAACAACGTAGGTGACTCCTAGAAATGATATCAAGAGGAGAGCCAGGCACATAGAGCAACTGTGTTTCTATGAGGTTTCTGTCACTTTAACAGCCCAATGAGTCCTTGGTGTTAGAGTCCAGACGGTGGTGTCTCTGAGGGGTGAGTACTGACGGAGGGGAGGAGGGAAGAGGTCCTACCTACCTCAATAAAAGTTTAATTTTTTCAATGGCTGCAGTGAAGACAACACAGTATGAAAGATGTTTATGTCAGCTCTGCACCATGTGGGTTTTCCACATACCATTCCGCCTGTGTTCTAGTTGCAGCCCTTCCTTAAAAAGATGTGCACAAAGGCAAAGAGGCAGCAGGAGGCCACAGCAAGACAGTGCCCATGTCTAGGGACGTGGGTGGGGGGAAGGGAGGATGGCTTTGTTTCTTGGATCACCCCCTTGCATCACTGAAAACTGCACCCCATGCTGGTGGAGGGAGAGGTGGAGATGAGTCAGCCAGGAAGAAGCTCTTCTTCTTCTCTCTTGAACCTCCCCCGAGCTTGTCCATGAAGATGCAGCCACCTTCCCTTCAGTTGGGACAGCAGACTTGCCACCTACCACAGGGCTGCAACTCACCCCGACATCTCAACTGCCCAAGGGAGCTCCCATCCCCTTCCCCTGCAGGGTCCCTGCCCACTCCCCCCACCTGCCCTTTCCCCTAGGAATGAATTTAGTCTTAAAGGCATTATGAGATTCTGGAGACAGACATGCTTCAAGGGGAACATCTACAGACCAATTTTACAAACTCAATAGGGTTCACAGATCATAGAAGCTTTTAGGTCAAAAAGACCTCAGAAGGTACTTGGTGGTTACTTGGGGGCATTTAATTAGAATCTGCAATTTAAGTCATCAAGATCCAGAACAAAATACTAATTTGCACAGCTAAACTCAATAAGTCTCATTAATTTAAAATGATTCACCAAGGATTCCCATAGTCCCATGGTCCCCGTTTTTTTTCTCATTTGCAGACTGAAGCTCATTAGAAGCAAAATTAATCTAAAAATAAAGAGGACAGAGGGGGAGGGAGCTGTTTGGAGGACTGGGCTGGTAGGGAGGCAAGAAGATGGCAGGAGTACTCAGGACACTAACTGCCTCCTCTTCCTCACTCGGAGAGCCATGAGAGCCAGCTGTACCCATCTCACAGGGTGCAACGGACAGTGCTGATGGACACTGGCCATCGAACCAGCCGTGTGGGTGTAGAGGGAGAGGGCAGGGGAGCAAGCGAGGCAGCGAGGGAGGCTAGGACTCATGGCCTAGCGAGGTGGCACCAGTGTCAGAAGCTTCTCCAGGGGCCAGTCTTGCCTGCCTCCAGAGACCAGGCAACTTGTCTCAAGCAAGGAAGGCTGTCTCCTCCGCTCAGTACCTCCGAGGGGGGGACTAACCACGGAGCCTCGCTTTTTAAAAAATGTATTTGGTTAATCCTCACCGGAGAATATTTTTTCCATTGATTTCTACAGAGAGTGGGAAGGAGGGAGGGAGAAAGAGAGCGACATCAATGTGAGAGAGACACATGGCCTGGTTGCCTCCTGCACGAGCCCCAACCAGGGCCAGGGATCAAACCTGCAGCCCAGGCACGTGCCCTCGACTGGGGCTCGAACCTGAGACTCTTCCGTGTGAGGGCTGATGCTCTAACCATGAGCCACACCAGCCAGGGCAGGAGCCCGGCTTTTATTCATCTGATACACTGGGGTTTTTCTGAAAATAACCTTAAAAAGGAGATGCACAGGTGAAGTCACAGAAATTCAGACACTTCCTCAGGGTCACGTGGAGGTACAGGGAGGCCGAGGGAAATAACCCAAAGCCAAGGCCAAGCACAGCTGGAGCTGTCCTCCCTGCCCTCTGCAGCCCAGCAAGCCTCTCACTGTCGCTGGGAGCCAGGGACTAAGAGCAAACCTTCCCTGGGCCTCACTCCCTAACTCAGGCAACAGTGAGAGAAAGACAGAGAGAAGGCTGAGGCAATCAGCAGCCCTGAGGAGGGAGGAGGCCACCTCCGGAGTCAGAAAAGGAAGTTTTTCACTCAAAACCCCTAAATCCAGGACAGCCACAATGGCTGAGGGATGAGGCATTCCACGGCTCACTCGCACCGCCGCCCGCCGCCCACACCACGAGTGCCCTGCACAGAGAGCACCCACAGCCTGTCCTTCCAGAGGTGCCCTGACGTGGCTGCAGTCTGTCTCTCCAGGATGACCCCAGGCACCTGTGTCTTATGAATAACAGACTTAACTCCTTCTTCTTCCACACCCTCCAGGTGCAAACACCTGCTGGTAACCAAACTTTAAACACCTGTGACAACTGTTGCTCCCCAGAGTCTGGCTTTTTTCTGCCCTGGAGACACCCAATAGACAACTCCCGGCCCCTTCCCTCCCGTGCTGGAGAAAGCCTGCTCCCTCCCTCCCGCAGCCTGCTCCCATGCAGCTCCTCCCCCCCCCCCCCCGCCTCCTGCTCCCATGCAGCCCCTCCCTCCCGCCTCCTGCTCCCATGCAGCCCCTCCCTCCCGCCGCCTGCTCCCATGCAGCCCCTCCCTCCCGCCGCCTGCTCCCATGCAGCCCCTCCCCCCCCCGCCGCCTGCTCCCATGCAGCCCCTCCCCCCCGCCGCCTGCTCCCATGCAGCCCCTCCCTCCCACCTCCTGCTCCCATGCAGCCCCTCCCTCCCGCCTCCTGCTCCCATGCAGCCCCTCCATCCCACCGCCTGCTCCCATGCAGCCCCACCCCCCCGCCTCCTGCTCCCATGCAGCCCCTCCCTCCCGCCTCCTGCTCCCATGCAGCCCCTCCCTCCCGCCGCCTGCTCCCATGCAGCGCTGGCCGAGGTGAGGAGAGGCTCACGGTGAGCAAAGCTCTGGCTCAGAGAACACCGTCTAACACGGGACTGCACTGCAACTATCGGCCCAGGGCTGCTAAGAATTAAATGTAGGAAACTAATGGGCTTCAGAAAGTCAAGCCCAGGAAAACAAAAAAATGTGCTGTCGCCCTAGCTGGTTTGGCTCAGGCAATAGAGGCCAGCAGACTAAATGGTCCTGGGTTCAATACAGTCAAAGGCACATGCTGGGGTTGCCGGTTCAATCCCCGGGAGGGGGCGTGCAGGAGGCAGTGATCCTCTCTCATCATTGATCTTTCCCTTTCTCTCTCTCTCTCTCTCTCTCTCTCTCTCTCTCTCTCTCACCTTTCCTCTCTGAAATCAATAAAAAAAATATCTTTAAAAAATGTGCTATAGTTGATGCACATTCTCACTGGCAGGTCGAACTGCTGGGGCTGCTTCTCACTCCCCAAGCCCTGCTCTGTCCTATTTATTTACTGAACAGACAGCAGCGGCAGGAAGGTTGCCACCCAATCTATTAATTAACCGGCCTCATTCGTTTCATGAATATGGCAGCTGATAAAATATAATGCCTAACCCAGACTCAAATGCACATCTGGGACTCCAAGGGGAGGAGTCAGTCACAGTGAGTGGGCATGGCATCCCTCTGAAAACCAGGCAGGCCAAGTGCCCCTGGGCAGGACACGCCCAGATTGTTCAAGTTTCCTACCTCCACTTCCCCCCCTTCCAGATCCTTGGTTTCCCATCTCAGTCACTGGTAACTCCCACACTCCCACTTGCTCCAGCCAACTCACAAACCAGCGCTGGCCGCTGGCCCCTCCTCTCACACCCCGCCCAAGCCGTTCTGTTGGCTCTATATTCCCAAAGACCCGGACTTCAACCCTCCTCAGCAGCCAGCCCCACCGCCCTGGCTTCTGACCGGCCCCTCCGCAGCCCACCGGACACTGTCGCCAGGCAGCGCTGGCTCCGCCCTGGCCTCGGTGCTGCTGAGAGCTCCCCAGCTGCAGCCCTTAGCAAGGCCAATGGAAGGCAGCCTTCACCCCTGTATGTGCTTCCTAAAACCAGTTTTCAGGGTAGTGGGTCAAAACTGCGGTGATTCACCTAAGAACCATAAGCCATTCAGGGATTTTGTACAGAAACCAGTCTGAAAATAAGTCACCCTAAAAAAGTGTTTAAAGATGTTCCTGCTGAGCAACACGGGGGCAGACTGGTTGGGGGACCAGAGACGTATGAATGGGCAGCAGGGATGCGGTCCAGAGGTGCCAGCAGCAGCTGTGGTGGGTGGGTGTCCCTGGGCTGCCTCAGCCAGAGCAAGCCCTCCCACACCTTGGCCACTTTTCTAAAGCACCCACACTTTCTCATGTATTTCTTCTCCACAGCTGGCCACCTCCCCAACAAGCAGGGACGGTCTCTCCAGGCCCAGGCCTTAGGGATGCAAAGATGAACAGGGATGCTTAGGCAGGAAATGCATCACAAGAAACAAAAACAGAAGAGATGGACAAACTGAGGCTCACACTGGTGCTGCTCAAGCCTCTTCTGGAACCTTCCCTGTGAGAAGGGCTGGCCTGCAGCTGTCCACTTGCCTGCCAGGGGCACCCAGGGGGTAGCACCAAGGATTCTGAAGGCTGACGCTTGGGGTGAATCAACCCAGTTTTCCTGTGTATTACTCCACCCACTCCCCTGCACCTGGCTTCGTTTGTCACTGGATTACCACACCAGTTCGCAGAACACCACACACCAAGATAATGGTGTTACTGCCCGGGGCACTGCAATCGCTGTGAGAGCTCCTGTTCCATGCTGGAGACAATGCACACCAGTGCCCATGCCACACCGCCCTCTCCTGGACATGTCCATGGCTCCTGTCTTGCTCCCCTGGCAATCGGCCACATGGGGTCCCCATACAATGAACTGGAAGTTTGCCTGGATGTTGGCCAGGAAGGCCTCTCAGTAGTGCCTCAGAAATGTCCTAATGGGTGTGTAAAAGGCCTGAGGAAGCCATCCAATATTTATCAATGAAGACATGTTGCCCTGGGGGGCCGAGAGCCTGAGACAGGACAATAGCACCCCATGACCTGTGAGTGGGTCATTGCCGGGTGGGTTCTGCAGAGGCCTCATCAGCATGGAGGAAGGTGCTGCAGGCCCAGATGCGCCACCGGGCACTCAGTCAAAGCCTGGGTCAGGGCTGCAGCTAGACGAGAACTGACTCTCGAGCCTGCTCCTTCTCTTCCCATCTTTGTCGTCCAAACCTAGGGCTGTAAGGCCTGGCCTGGTGCCTGCTTCCACCTTCCCCACTCAGAGCTGGCCAAGTGGAAGGTGACGGCGTCAGGGCAGGTGCCATCCTCACTCGGCTTCTCTCCTCCTCCCCATTGGGAGGGGTCTGTTCTTTCAGCCAAGGGCTGCTCAGGGCTCCTCAGGATCACAGGGCACAGAGGGGTTGTCTTCCAGAGCTAGGGCCCTCACCCAAGCTATGGCAACCCCTCTGCCATGCCCTGATGCGGGGATGAAGCTGTGACAGAGAGGGTGAGTCTGGTATCTCTGCCAGCCTGGGCTGGCCGGATACCAGGGCTGCAGGTAAGGACCCAATCCCAGTGAGTTTCAGCAGGAAGGCAGGTTTGTCATAAAGGCCCAGCTGGCTTATAGAACCTGAGCAGGAATATGGCTGACAGATCAATGTCGGTGGCACAGATGACTCTTCTAGGCATCCCCCTGCTCACTCACATTATTCTCCCCATCCCTGCAAATGACCTTGTGTACATGGTGGACACAGGCACCTGACAGTCCCCAATTTAAACTCTCCAGCTCTAACCAAATGCATGGGTTCTCCTTAAGTCTTCAATCCAGCTCTTCCCAATTAAGGCAATCCAGGGCCTACTTGGGCCATGTGCCCCCCCTGGCTGGAGGGCAGGGTCACAGGCGTAGGGTGCTCCCATTCAACAGAGTGTGGTTGGGGAGAGTTCCCACAGAGGGGGCAGGAGAGGCTGAAAATAATCTCACTCACCACAATTTTTAATAGTCAAATGGAAACCCTACAGCAAGTGTTTCTCAAATTTTAAGAGGAAAGTTAAAGATCTCCCAGTGTTAACTAAATATTTTATATTGTTTACAAAAGATAACAAATACAAAATTAGGTATAAACTCTTTTTTCTGGGAGCTCTTAAACTACTATAAAATAAGAGATTAATAGCAGCAACAAACAAAACCCCAACACCAGTGGACTCACATTACATAACGTGAGGGATGGGGTGCTGTACGAAACATCACACAAGCATAACCTGAGGGCTCTAGAAGGCCCGCCTACCACCCCCTCCATGCCACCCCTAACCGGCCTGAAGCCACAAATGCCCACAATGGCCACTTTGGTTGCCCAAACGGCTACCTGGTCAAAAGAGCAGCAGCCAGCAGCCACTGTTCTCCAGAAAAATGAGGGCGGAGGAGCAGGGACACGGCGACACCCCTGAACTACAAGCAGGGGCCTAAGAATCCTGGGCAGTGGAGCCTCCACAAGTCATTTTGTTCTTTTGCATAAAATCAAGAGAAGTAAAGAGAAAAAGTGCAGAAGATAGCTTGCTGTGTGAAAATGCAAGACTGGAAAGCCTGCTTCCTGGAGTCCTCATGGTGAGGTGCCCCTACGTACACATGAATCCCTTTAGCAAGGTTTCTCTGCTCTTTTTGTATGAGTACTGTGGAGTTTTGGTCATTTCACCTCTTTACTGTTCCCAACAGTTTTTAATCATTCACTTAGAATATCTTGGTTTATTAAGTGTGTAAAGTGTCATGTGCTTTGGGAAAGTCACCAAGCTACCCTGGTTTCCACTGGCAACACACACTTCACAGTCCTATATAATCCTATCGAATAAAAGAGTAATGTGTAAATTGACTGTACCTCTGCTACACCCACACGTCACACCCACCAGCCAATCAGGAGTACGTATACAAATTAACCCAACAAAGGCTTGGGTTTCGCTGGCAATGGAGGAAACCAAGCTTCCTGCACACCCTGACCAGCCCACACTTCTGCTCAAGGCTACAAAGTTTCAATTATAGAAGATAAATAAATCCCAGCTACCAGGCCCTCTGCTTGGGTCACTGGGAGTCTTGGCCAGCCTGCAAACCACTACAGGTCCTCACCCAGGCTGCCCCATGCCCCAAGGGAACCCCCATCCTAATCCGGGACACCCTTCAGAGCAAACCAGCTGGCCCCCACCTGTGCACCAGGCCTCTATCTTATCTAATGAAAGAGTAATATGCAGATTGACCATCACTCCATCACACAAGATGGTTGCCCTCATTTGGTCAAAGATGGCTGTCCCCATGTGGACACAAGATGGCCACCAAAAGATGGCCAGCAGGGGAGGGCAGTTGGGAGTCATCAAGCCTGCAGGGGAGGGCAGTTGGGGGTGATCAAGCCAGCAGGGGAGGGCAGTTAGGGGTGACCAGGCCAACAGAGGAGAGCAGTTGGGGGTGACCAGGCCTGCAGGGGAGGGCAGTTGGGGATGACCAGGCCTGCAGGGGAGGGCAGTTAGGGGTGACCAGGCCAGCAGAGGAGGAAGTTGGGAGTAACCAGGCCTAGAGGGAAGTGCAGTTGGGGGGATCCAGGCATGCAGTGGAGGGCAGTTAAGGGCGGTCAGGCTGGCAGGGGAGCAGTGAGGCATCAACAAGGCTGGCAGGGGAGTGATTAGGGGAGCATCAGGCTGACAGCAGAAGCAGTTAGGGGCAATCAGGAAGGCAAGCAGGTGAGTAGTTGGGAGTCAGCAGTCCTGGATTGTGAGAGGGATGTCCGACTGCCCGTTGGGGAGAACTCTCCCCTACCAGGATCGGGCCTAAATGGGCAGTCAGACATCCCTTGAGGGGTCCCAGATTGAAGAGGGTGCAGGCTGGGCTGAGGGACACACACCCTCGTGCAAGAATTTCGTGCACTGGGCCTCTAGTCCTATATAATAAAAGGCTAATATGCAAATAGACTGGATGGTAGAACGACCGGTCACTATGATGCACACTGACCACAGACGCTCAACACAGTGCTGGTGGTCAATGTGCTCCCACAGAGAGAGCGCTGCTCAGCCAGAAGCCAGGCTCATGGCTGGCAAGCATAGGAGCAGTGGTAAGAGCTTCTCCTGCTTCCACAGCAGTGCTAAGAACCCCTTGGGAGATGTCCAACTGCCTGAAAAGTGGGCCTAAGCTGGCAGTCAGACATCCCCCAAGTGGACCTGGACTGAAAAAGGGTACAGGCCAGGCTACGGGACCAACCCCCAGTTCATGAATGTTGTGCACTGGGCCTCTAGTAAAAGCATAATATGTTAGGTGTTGACTATTTGGTTGACCACTTGACAAGCCACTATAGTGTGCACTGAACACCAGGGGGCTGATGCACTGACTGGTAGGTTAGCTTGCTTCTGGGGTCCGGCCAATCAGGATTGGGTGAGAGGGCCGGACATGCCCTGGAGCCCTCCCATGGTCCCTTCCTAGCCAGCCAACCTCCCACAGTCCCTCTCTGGCTAGCTGGCCCCCATTGGCCCCAATCGGGACTGGGTGAGACAAATGCATGAATTTGTGCACTGGGCCTCTAGTTCAAGAATAAAACATGCAGCCCTGGCCAGGTGGCTCAGTTGGTTGGGTGTCGTCTCATGCACTAAAAGGTTTTGCATTCAATTCTCGGTCAGAGCACATACCTAGGTTTCAGGTTTGATTCCCGGTCATGGGAGCATATGGGAGGCGACCAATCAATGTTTCTCTCTCACATCAAAGATTCTCTGTCTCTCTCTGTCTCTCTCTTTCTAAAATCAATAAAAACATATCCTTGGGCGAGAATTTAAAAAAATAATAAAACATGCAGCCTCCCTCTCCTCACGAACACTCCCACATCCTCTTTCAGACTTGTGGAGGGAAAGTGAGCAGATCACAGTGCGGGCAGGGACTAGACACGCAGACATGGCGGGCCCACGTGGGGAAACCAGGCCCTCACCGCTGGCCCACTTGGGAGACACTATTGTCCCAAAAATGAGCCTGGTCTTTCATAAACCTAATGGCAAAGTGCACTCCTGGAAGGAAGGCTGAGCATCCACATCAGCTCCCGGACTCAGCTCCTAGGGATCATCCCACAGGATGGCTTCAGGCTACTTCAAATTCTGGCACAGATGCACCTGCACCACATGAGTTTCCCACCCACAACACCGTCAGCAGCTGGTCTCCACCCTGCTCCTGCTGAGCCCCTCCCTTGCCATCCTAACTCCAAAAGGGCGGTGTGCAGGCTGAGGAGGCAGTTCACCACAAACACGTTATTTCCTTCTAGACTGTGGTTGACAGAGCAGGGCTGACAATAATTGGCATGACTGGGGTTGGACAGGTCTAGTTTATTTTTATAACCACTAGGAAAGCTTGTTTTCAAATTCAAAGTGTCAAAGTTGGCTTCATGGGAGAGTATAAAATTTTGTGAGTAGCAACAAAATCCCATAAAGGGCTATAAATGCAAAGCCACAGCCACAGATCGATGAAATGCTGGGAAGACAAAGTTATTTCTGGAACACGGCAGTAAGCCAGGAGACCAGGGACAACCTGTCCAAGGCCTCCATGGGGGCAGTCCCAACCAGTCTCATTTTAGCTTCCACACCAAGCAACCATAACTGGGGAGAGAAGTCTCGGTTTCTATGTACCCTGGAAACAAAGCGATCACACATACTCTGGCAAGAAGGTACAGTACCTGCAAAACTGGAATCCTGTTTTAACCGAATCACTGTTGGGGGGACATATAGAGAAGATGCTGAAAAGGCCTTCAGTGCCTCAAATGCTCATGTAGCAATAAAAGCAAGCAGTCTAATTTTGACATAAGACCTCTCCTTGGGAGCCTGCCCACAGCTCTTATTGCAGAACTGATGGTGACAGGAATGATAAAAACCCAAGAAAAGTACTTTTTAAAAAGAGAGCCACGGACAGTGCCTCCAAGGCCCGTGCATGCTTCCTCCGACAGCACCCAGCCGGCCCGCCCGTGCTGTGGTGAGTGCACGCCACCAGGCGGGTGAAGGGCTGCTGCGGCAGCATTTCATGCTGGACAGCAACGTCTGCGCGGCTCCCCTCCACGACTGGTGAGGGGCCAGGGAGCAGAGGACAGATAGCAGCACTGTGGCATTTCAGTCCTCAGCTGGCCAGCCTGACTGATGACTTGCAACATGCTGCCTCTGACAGGAGTGTTCACGGAGCCTGCAACCTGGATCAACTTTGTTCCTTCATTTGTTCAACAGATGCCTCATCAATATAACTTAGAGAAGACATGCAGATGAGTTCAAAATGGCCCCTGCCAGCAAGGGTCCAACAGTATAGCAAGGAAGAGACATTCAGACAAGACAACACAAAGACAAAATGCAATGCATGCCCCAGGCCAGTGGTCGGCAAACTCATTAGTCAACAGAACGGCAAACCGCGGCTCACAAGCTGCATGTGGCTCATGAGCCACAGTTTGCCCACCACTGGGTTAGGCTTATATGCATGCATACATACAAGTCCTTTGGTTGATCTCTCCACCTTACCCCCACCCTCCCCTACCTTCCCTCTGAAGTTTGACAGTCTGGTCAATGAATGCTTCTCTGTCTCTGGATCTTTTTGTTCATCAGTTTATGTTGTTCATTAAATTCCATAACTGAGTGAGATCATGTGATATTTATCTTTCTCTGACTGGCTTATTTCACTTAGCATAATGCTCTCCAGTTCCGTCCATGCTGTTGCAAATGGTAAGAATGTCTTCTTTTTTTACCGCAGTGTAGTATTCCATTGTGTAGATGTATCACAGTTTTTTAATCCACTCATCTGCTGATGGGCACTTTGGCTGTTTCCAAATCTTAGCTATGGTGGATTGTTATATCACTATTTCTATTGTCTAAATTCCAGTGATACAGAATTGTTAAAAATGTCTTTTGGTGTTTTATAAAATCAAGCTTTAAATGACAATGATAAAATTAAATGTATGTTTTTCAAAACAAATCAAAAGCCAAAATCAACAACCACAAAAGGAAATAAGACCACTTGGTAAGTGCCTTCAGTGCCAGGTCTATTAGCAAATACCTACCCCAGGACCACCTTCTGCCCTCCCAGGAGACTCGCCTCAGTGTGCAGTGGAGAGACTGCTCGAGAATGGCCAGAACTAGCTTCCCTTTCTGTCACTGTGGCCTTGCTCCAGAGAGATTCCTAAGCTGGTTCCACCTTTGTTTATAAAAAGAATGCTAACAATCAGATATCCAAATAACAAGAAAAATGTCAACAGGTACTTCTGTCATTATTTATTTTTCTCCAAAATTCACAGCTGAGTCCTGAAATGTAGATAGAGAAGACACTGAGAACAAAGACCCCATGAAATATCTCCCTGTCACATATCACTATTTTAAAATTAGCGCTGCCATGAGCAAGGACAGAGAAAACTAATTAAAATCTCTACTGTGCTTTCACTTTATTTTTAACACTCTTGAAAACTGGGTAATAAAGAGATCAGGGAAAATGTGCCTTAAAATTTCATTTTTTAGAACTGCTCCCATCTCCCATTAGAAAAAAATTACTAAAAACATTAAAAAGTGAAGCTAGCACGCAACAAGCCATCTGCAAGCCACCTGAGGCACTCCTCCTTCAGGGCAGACCCAGATCCTGATAGGAAGCCTGAGTAGCAAGCCTCCACCAGATTTGGGATGCTGTCCCCATCAGCCCAACATGGGCCCCACTGAACACCCCAGCACTATCATTCAGCACCATCACTAGGGTTCAGTGAAGAGTAGGTTCTGGACAGGGCCAGATGCAAACCCATCATGCAGGTGTGAAGAGAGATCTGTGCAGAATACTGTGCAGGAGGAAGCAGGCACTAATGGATTAAGACAACAGAAGTCCTGGATCAGTCAGAGACCCTGCACTAGTCTGCAGCATCTCGCAGCAAAGCTGTGCCTATGCCCAGCCCATCCATCAACCACAGCTGAGAGGCAGAGAAATGGCCCGGAAGCAACGGATGTGGAGTCAGGGCCCTTGCTCTTGGTCTGGTTCGGATTTTAATTCAGCTACCAGATCCCGGGCACATTACAAACTCTGGCACTTCAGATGTGGTCCTGGGCCCGATCTGCTGTCCTACACTGCAGTGCCCAAGAGGTGTGCACTGTGTGTCCTGTGCTCTGTCATCTGCTCCTCAAAACGAAGCCTGCCCAGGCCATGAGCATTATCTTCTATTGTAACCTTCCATTCCTTTACATACACAATTCCGAGGACAATGATATATCACCCCTCTCCCTCTTTTTTGTTCAATTATTTCTATACATATTACATCTATATATACTACAAACTCAAAAAATGTTATCATTGTACACACATAGTGTTTTTAAAGAATCTGAGGGACGAGAGGAAAGTGTGCATGTATTATTATATTAACCTTCTTATTACCACTTCCGACTCTCCTCACTTTCCTATGGACTCAGTTACCTAATGCAGTGTAATTTCCTTATTCCAATACAGCTTTTCTCTCATTTGTCTCCTTCATGCTGCTTTTGTCAAACCGAGGTTTGAACCCACAACATAGGCATGTGCCTTGACTGAGAATTAAACCTGAAACCTTTTGGTGAACTGGATGACACTCCAACCAATTGAGCCACCCAACCAGAGCACTTTCTGTCTCTCTTTAATGATATTCTCTAATTGACCAGACATTGTCACCATACCTGTCTTTATTTCCTTAAGCACTATTTTCTTTAGTTCTTTGAATATACAGTTGACCATTGAACAATGTGTGGGTTAGGAGTGCCGGTCCCCCTCCTCCACCATCAGTCACAGATCTGTGTATAATTTTTGACTTTACATTTGGACCTTTGCATCCACAGATTCAAACAACTATGGATGGAAAACAGTATCTGCAACCTGCAATTGGGAGTCTGTAATTGGAAAGCCTCGACTGGCAATGTCAAAATACTACTGATCACAGTTGGTTGAAGCCATGGATGCAACACATTTAGATACCAAAGGCCAACGGTACTATTTATTGGAAAAAAATCCACATACCAGTGGACCCTCATAGTTCACAAAGCAATGCTATTTAAAGGTCAACTGTATTTATAATGGCTGATATAAAAATATTTGCCTGTTAAATCCAACATCTGGGCTTTCTCTGAGGTAGTTTCTGTTGCTTTTATTTTCTCCATCATACTTTCCTATTTCTTTACATGACTTATCCTTTTATTGTGAAAACTAGTGGCCCGGTGCATGAAATTTGTGCATTGGGGGCGGGTGGTTCCTCAGCCCAACCTGCTCCCTCTCACATACTGGGAGCCCTTAGGGGATGTCCAACCGATGGCTCACCCCCAGCCTGCCCAAGGGGCAACCAGCCATCACCCTGCTCAGCTCAGCCCCAGCTGCCTGTGACCACCCGGCCCCAGGGACTGGGCACTCACCGCCACTTCTACGCGCCCGAGGGCCGGGCCCTGCCCCGCCACCCCCTCCATGAGCGGGACCGTGGGCCGCTCCCAGTGGCCGCCCCCGCTCCACTGCCTCCGCGCTCAGCGTGCGGGGGCTGTGGGGTGCTCCCCACCACCGCTACCCCCCTGGCTGCTTCCCTGTTCCACACTCATTACTTCAAAGTCTCTCCTACAGTGGATCTGCCACCAGAACTACATTCCCCAGAATTCCCGGTGCTCCCAATACCCTGCACGAACCAAGAGCACTGTGAATCTTCTTTACCCGGTGGTGGCCACCGGGGTCTCCACACACCCCAGAGACTGGCAACAGCGCCCCCCCACTCCGATCGTGGGTGTTGGGCTGGGGGGCATGCAGGGACCCCAGGCACTCATTTGCATGTGATTCAGGCACCATAACTGTAAGGAAGGCCGGCCCTTAAGTACCTTGTGGACAGCGCTTATAGCATGGTGGTTGCTTTTACTGCACTACGGCCACGCCCCTGCCGGCCTCACCCCCTGGGTGCTAGCCACGGCCCTGCCACGCCCCCCTGCCCCGATTGCTGGTAGTGCAGCGGAGGTACGGTAAATTTGCATGTTACTCTTTTATTAGATAGGATTGCCTTTCAATAATATGTGGTAGCAGTTCTGAATACTGGTCCCCCTTTTCAGGGTTGTCTTTGCTTTAGTTTTTTCAATGAATTGACTAGACTGGTTCAGTGAAGTCTATCCTCCACACCCCTCACTCACCCACAGCATGCAGCTTCTAATGCTGCTTCCCAGAGGGCACTGCCTTGAATGTGTGTAATTTTCCTGGGATGGCAATGGACTTACCAGGGCTCTTTTTCTCTTCCCTGATCTGTTAGGCTGCCTGCCTCGATTGCTGCCACATGATTTGTGATAGGCTCCATGAATTGCTTGCTGGTCATTGCTCTAGTTTTTTGACAATGTCCTGAACTACTGAACAACTACTGAACAACCTGATCTAATTAAACTCAGGCTTTTCTGTAAGATAACTTTTGAGATCAATGTTTGAAGTTTGTTCTGACCCCAGGTGGGCTTGTCCTGGCTAGATCTAGCCTAAAGATTCAACAGTTGCTCTCATGGAGCTACTAGCTCTTGTTAGCTGCTTACCACCAAAATCTCCTTGTTTTTGAGAGCACCCTTAGGTTTGATCATCCCCACAATCTGTTGTGAATAAATTCAGTACCCTTGAGGAACACCACCAAAATCTCCTTGTTTTTTGAGAATACCCTTAGGTTTGATCATCCCCACAATCTGTTGTGAATAAATTCAGTACCTTGGGGAACACCTCAGAGCTTTCTGTTCTTATGGCCTACTTCTCCTTAGCAAAATCTGTGAGTCACTGCTCAGGAGTCAAGATCAAGGACAAGGGCCCACATCATTCAAATGACAACCCTACTTTATGACGAGAGTCCTGTGTGGGGCAGGAGCCTCTGATCTTCTTAGTTTGACTCTTCTGAAATTGAGCCTCCACCCTATGAACAACCTGGGATGCCAGAGGACAACTGGGGCCCCAGCAGTCTCAGCTTGGTATAGAACCTCCACCCCGTCAGTAAGGCTGGCGACTTTTCCCTAGAATTTAGCATCTACAACATGGAGATTGAGAGAATGAGAAATGTTAGCAGCCTGCCCCTCCCAGGGAGATACTGTAGCCTTGATGGAAACTTGTGGACAGGGAGCCACATCTTGGCCACACCCAGGCCAAGAATAGCTTCCGTCCTACTGAGCTGGATGGGAAGGAGTGGGTCATGACTCCAGAGCCACTCTTGCTGTTGTTGCTAAAATTTAGATTTTTCTTGGATGTTTCCTTATTTGCTGTAAACACTTAGGACAATTGTCCTAATATTCTTAATTGATTGCTTTCTTAAAACAATATTCACCAATTATTGTTGTTTTGCTGAGGAGCATATCTGCAGAGCTCTAATATTACCATTCCAAAAGTAGATCCCCCAAAAGTGTACACTTAATTTCTGACAATTATGACAATAAACTAGTAATCTTTTCTGTCAAAGAAATGAGTTTAGGCAACCGCCATTTTTAAACCACAAAGGTCAACCCCTCCCTTTTCCCTTTAAATTAGCCAATCACACAAGTATGTGAGTCTCAATTTTGACCATCAAGAGTAAGGGACAGATGGCATGCATCAGGGATAAAATCCAGAGAGGAACCCCACTCAGTGTGTGTGCTTACTCTATGTTGGCTGCACACCCTTTCTGCAGAAATAAAGATATCTGCCTTGCTGTCTGGCTCCCGAGTATCCTTTGTGTTCTACCAGGACCCCTGGTTTTGTGACTCGCCTTATTTCTAATACAATCAACAACATACTACATGCGAGTTCCTTTTTGTCTAGTACTTCATTTTAGGAAAACTGGCATTAACCAGCAGAATATGAGGAAACCCTAATAACAGTAACTACACTATGCCTTTAAAAATACATTGTTTGTTAAAAGTCACAGCCACCTATATATATGTATTGTGATTAGCAAGTCATCTGTAACGTGAGAAAATGTTACCATGCATGAGAGGTGTGTGACTGCAGATCGGGAGGTCAGAGTAGTAGGCAAGCCACACATCTTTCATAAATAAACCCCCTCAAGTAGCCCTCTCTACACTTCAGGCACTCGTTTCATTCTGGGCCACTCAGCTAAAGAAGTCAAAGTTTTCTCATCAACATCCAAAAGAAATGTGCTCACCCTCCCCCCAAAACACAACTGCCTTGGGATAACCAGCATGGGAGAGACCTGAGTTGCTGGCATATTCCTAGAAGTCACACAGTGTTGCCCACTCCTCAGGGAAACAGCATTCACAGAATCCAAATTAAGAAGGGGGCTGGGAATGCGAGAGGCCAGACACCATCTCCACCTGATGGGCAGGGTGGGGGTGGGAGGGCTCCAATGCTGGCTCTGCCGTGCAGGGGCTAAAAGCTGGACTAGGCGAACTCTGGGCCCTCTCAAGGCCCAGATGGCGATTTAGGAAATGAAACCCAGAGTAAGTACTGAGCAAACTGCTGATATTCTGGCCAGGGAGCTTTCAGGGAGGCAGCTTATCCCAAACTTTGAAAACCCCGCCATCTGCCTGTTACTACCCATAACGTGAAAGTCCTCTAAAGCACAAAGCTCACCTCCCACTCCCTTTTGGAAACACAATTTGGTTTTGATTAATGGGTTTTCAGCTGCAAGTAGTTGCAGACAGAACTTATTGTTCCCACTATTGTCTCCCTGACCCAGTTTGGGTTTTGATTTTTTTTTCTCCATCACCATAAAGACATGCAGCTTCATTTTATTTTCCCCCACTTTAACTTTATTTAAATTAACAAGCCAGCATTAAAACGCTTCTTTTCTGTGGAAACTGTTTTATTTTGTTTCAAACAGAAAGAGTCCATGTGCTGTAAAACAATGAGTCTGGAAAGCAAACAAACCAAAAACTTGGTTATGATATAAAGGACTGCTGTGACATCCAAAGGACAGAATATTTCTCTTCAGAGAGTTGTTTGGCAGGTGCAGGCACAACCTCTGCACCCTCTCCGAGCTGTGGCCATCGGTCCACCTCATCCACTAGCAGGCCAGTGGCGATTCCAGGGCAAGGAGACATGGAGTGGAGTCCTGGTTTCAAATAGAACAAGAAAGGGAAGCCACCCCCACGCGGATGAAAGGGGGTCAGGACAGAACCAGACCGGACAACTCCACAAGAACCTCACATTCAACCAGTGCAGTGTCAGACACACTTCCCCCGGTGGCACCACAGGTGCAGGGACTCCGGTGCCTCTTCAAGGCCCAACTGAGAACCATCATGGGACAGTCATGGTGGCCACCTTCACGTTCACCTGGGTGCCATTCTCCGAAGCCAGGTGCTCTTTGTGAAACCATCTTCTCCCCTCTTTTTAGAAATGCCTCTGTGATAGGAATGGTTAGAAAAGAAACCAGCAGGAAACCCAGCCCTAGGAGAGGCCACACTCAACCCCACGGGACTGTCAGTGTTGCTCCCTATTCCCCCCTGCTTCTCTGAGATCTCCTCCACCTCAGCAAACAGCAGCACTCTTCTCCAGGTGGTGGGGCCAAAAACACCGAGTATTCCTACTCCCTCTCTCCCCATAGACAACCCATCAAACAAGTCCTGGTGACACCCAGAATCAAAGCACTTCTCACCATCACCACAGCTCCCACCTAGGTCCCAGCCACTATATTTCTGCGACTTTTTAGCTGAGTTTTCTCTGCTAAGAAGAAAACTTTAGGGATACATTTCTCTGAGAATGACATTATCAAAAGCATTAGGCACCTTGGGTTCCAGCACATGGTCCAGAATCCCTAAGACCCTAACCACTTGGAACTGGTGGTATCAACAGATGGAGTGTAAATGACAGCTCAAAGTTGGTGCTTCAGTGTCCCTAGTGACCACCAGTCAGTATGACAGGGGTATCTCTGCCTACAATGAGGACAAGCACAGGGAAAGGCTCCTGCACCTTCCCAATTTTACTCACAAGGCTATCCAGATGAGGATGCCCAACTTCCTTGACACTGAGGACTCTGTTGCCCAATCCAGCATTTCCAAGTCAGCCTGCCACCAGCCCTGGACTGAGAGTTAAAGATCACAACACACACACACACACACACACACACACACACACACACACACTTAAAAGGCAAGGGTCCAGAATCTTTAGGTTGGGGTGCAAGACTTCCATCAGTCCCCTGCACTTGTAACTTCCACATTACCATCCTCACAACATTCCCCTTCCCTTCCAGGCCGCAGGAGCCAGCGCCACCCCATACTCCTCTTCCCGAGTCCCAGCCCCAGCAACCCTCTCTCTAAGGAGCTCAGCTGCGCTTCCTGTCTACAGAGCTCATCGCGTGTCTAAAACTCCTCTTCCATCAGGTTCTTTTCTCAGGTTAGACTTTACTGCTTTTGACCAAGAGCCCCACAGGACTCGGGGAGCAGGTATCCTTCATTCAAGACCTTCTCATGCGTCCTCACCGGCAGCCAGGAAGGGAGTGTGTGACCGCAGAGCTGAGTGAGAGCCTGTGCATAAGGACATCCCGAGGGCAGAGACAAGTTCAGAAACAGCGTGAAGTCCATCAGGCATATGACCACTGACTGTCTGTAGAGCCCAATGAGGGTGAAGAACTCATCAACGGAGAGAGATTTTCAGGTATTTCTTGCTAACACTGCTGCTTACAGGTTTTGCTCTTGTTGTTAAGGTGAATACACAGAAACTGAAACGATAATAACCTGAACCACTCGGCGCCCAGATCTCGGTCTCTGATACTAGGCCCCAATAAAATGGGTTCTTCGGAGAAATGGCTGATTCTAGGGCGGGGACAGGAAATTACAAGATGATCCTGGGTCACGTTAAGTGGCAGAAAGGCAAGACATGCCCCAAAAAATAAAAATAAAAAACCCATAATAATGGGCATATGTCAAAGGGACACAGGAGCATTCTCAATGGAACAAAATAAACCTGGTATTGAATTATAGCCTAAATTATAAAATAAATATCCATGAGTCAATACTGATATAAATGACTGAATAAATAAATCAGAGGAGAAAACACAAATCTCCCATATTGATGAATGCCAAGTAATTTATGTAAATACCTGTCCCTCAAAGAAGTACTGCCTAACTCCCACCCCTTACCTATGGATCGCACATAATGACTACCTTCCAAAAAGAACACTACAGGGAGGTGGAGAGAGTGACTTTACAGCAGACCAGCCTGACAAACCACCTCAGCCAGGCGATCGACACCACAGTGACAAGTCATTTTGACAGCCTGTAACCTGCTATGATAGGACCCGAACCCAGAACCCCAGTATAATCATGAGAAAAACATCAGACAAAACCAGGCATTCTATACATTTCTGAACATTACTTCTCAAAATTGTCATCAAAAGCAAGAAAAGCCTGAGAAACTCTCACAGCCAAGAGGTCCCTGAGGAAATGTAATGGTACCCTGGATAGGATCCTGGGGCAGAAAAAGGACATTAGATTTAAAACAACAACACACCTCAGTAAATCTAAGCAAAGCATAGACTTTAGTTACTGATGCAGCAAACGTCCTAGGGTAAGGTGAGAAATTAACAACATGGGGGTGGGAGGTGGGGGGATACATAGCAACCCTGTGCTATCTTTGTAAGTTTCCTGTAAACTTAAAACTATTATAATATTTATAAGCTTATTTAAAAGTAATCTTAGCTCTGAATCAACTAGCCTTTCCTTTTTTTTTTTTTTTTTAAGTGCAAGAATTAAAACCTACACTTCATCTCCCCAGAGAGCACTATGCAGCTCCCTCTGACCTCCACAGGAGCCGATGAGTGCATGTTGCTGGGCAGCCTGGTGTTGGCTTCAGTCTCCCCCTTGCCATCTCCCGCGCTGGCTGAGGTCACAGTCGCAAGGGCTCCAGGTCACGGCCAGCAGACTCCTCCCAGGACAGCTCCCTCCCAGCAGAGGCTATCAGGAGTGGAGCCTGCCATGCGCCCAGCCTTCTAAGAACTGGCCTCTATCCTAGACTCCTCTGCTGCTGAAATCTAGCCCCGTGACCTAAAGATTCAGTGGTCTGGGACTACTTTGCCCGCCCAAAGTGCAGGGCTTTTGGGCACCTCCAGGGAGCTCCAGCCTGTTCTAATTTGGGTCTCACTTCTTCTGGCTCATGTGCCAATCAATGGTTTTCACAACTTCTTAGCCATAAAGATAAACCCTGTACGCAGGCTGACACCAGAGGCCGGAAAGACTGGAAGGTGTCCTCTGCAGAACAGGACCAAGAGCAGGAAAAGAGGGAGGAAGGGTGGCTGGCCTGGATAAGGAGGAGGATTTTCAAACTTCCCAGAATCTCGGGACCCAGAAAGGCTCACAGCACCTCTGCTGCTTCACTAAGTGCCCCAGGGCTCCACCTGCTTCTTAGCCCCTGTAAGAGTGCCTGCTATGCATGTGTATTTCCATAAACGGTGGCCTAACTGAGTGAGACGCCAGGAAAACACAAGTCAGTAAACACAACACAGTGTTTCCCCCTAAAGATTCCCAGGAAAAGAAGGGAAAGGCTAGAAACAATGTCTCACTGTGGAGCGGGTGGAATCAAGAAAGAAACCTCCACGAGGACCCTGGACAGCAGCCGTGGTTAGCTGTGTAATGGCTCATTCAAACCTTTAAACAGTCCTGTTTCCAACTTAACTTTCTCACCAGGCAGCCTTCCTCCCTGATTTTAATAAGCAGTAACTCTTTCACTAAAACTTAAATAATTTAGGTGGTTAGCAAATAGCACATTTTAGTTCTTTAAACAAGGTGTTTCCAAAAGATTTCTATTTTCTCAATTATGGATTTATCTCAAGAAGAGTGTCCTAATAGAACAAATCTCTGAATTAACCATTCAAAGGGTGATAAATGAAAAAGTTCCCAAAAGTCTTACTGAAAATAAAAATATTTTCAAATTAATAAGAAGCTGATACTCTGAAATCAAAGTAAAGGAGCCTGTCACCAGAAGAGCTGCCCCCGTGGCCCCAGAGCACAGCTGGCCCGATGTAGGGGACGACCAGACACTCACTGGTGGCATGAAGCCAGATTACCCAGCACCCACCCTGGGGCTTTCCAGGAACCTGACCCTGCAGTCAGCCAAGGAGTAAGCACAAAACCTTTAAATAGAAAAATTATTACCACAGTTCCTGTACAGCAAGCTGGGAGAATAAAGGGGGACCCCCCACTCATAGTCACACTTTAACTGAAGTTAGTTGTTACTTGTGTATTTTACATCGATACGATCAGTAGGAACAACAGTGCAGCATCTGCTTCTTCACTTGCATGTCAGGTTATAAACAGATGCCATGCTGTCTCCAGGCTGCACAATCACTGTAAAACTGCAGCCACATCTTCATGCACACGTACTTAACTTTAATCTAAAATGTCTTCCACGGACTGGCAACGCACTGAGGACCCTGTGTGGTGACGGTCATGGTTGGAGCAGTCTCTGTTAAGCAGGAAGGCTAGAACTCTATGTGGAATGAGGTCATTCCCCTTCAGGCCCAGCCAGCCAGCCACAAAGCAGGTGTGCAGAAGCTGGACCTGACTCAGCCTGTGTGTATGTTTTGGGTGGGAGGGTGGGTATGTTTGCTGCAAGTAGCCACAGTGAGATTAGAAGAGAGAGTCCCTGCTTCCTAGCAGGATCTCAGACAGGGATGCTCCCTGTAGCATTATTTATGCCATTACATATTTTACACCCTACATTGCAAGATTCAATAGCAGCCTAAATGCCTGTCCTGGAAATAGTAAATTATGTCTCAATCACATGGTGAAACACTAGATAGACATCTGAAACAAAAATCACTGCGTATATAAGAGTATGACAAGTGAAAAAGTAAATTCTAAGATCCACCAATATAAATACACAGAAGCACACACACACAAAATGGAAAAGATAGAAGAAAAGGTATTAAAATGTTAACACAGGGAGTAGCAGGATTTTCTTTTTCATCTACGGAACCACGTTTTTCTAAACCTTTTACAGTAAATATGCAAGACTTCAATAACTGGAAAAAATGTAGGCACATTAGGCTGAGTACCTCCCTTTCTCTTCCAGCCCATGGACAATGCCCATCCTGCCTCGTCCCCGGGGCTACTTCCTCTCTGCACCCTCCAGACTGCTGAAAGACCTTTTCCTGCAGAGCTACCTCCAGGACCTCACCCCTCCCAACCCCTCTCAGTACCCTGCGAACATTCTCTCCATCACCCTAGTCACGCAGAAACTGCTACACCCGACATGGGTCCTTAAGGGTAGTGACTTTGGCTTGGTCGTTCCTGTACCTCAGCATCAATGGACATGAAGCTCTAGTGGAAGTCACAGACAGGGGGGGGACAGGAGAACCTAGGGCAGGCTACATAGCAGAAAGGGAGGTGGGAGCTCAGAAGGCTGGGGACCCAGGGATGGGCAATGGGGTAGAAGGTTCAGGAATGATGATGGGAGAGGAAGCTGAAGGCATGGGCTTAGTGACACAAGATGCCCCTGCAGATACAATTCGTCAGAGGTGACAGGACTTCAGAAATGGGTGCCTACTCCTCTCTACAGCCTGGGCAATCTGGAGTGACAGCGGGCAGTGGCAGGAGGTGAAGAGGTCACCACAGCAATGGGTCAACTCTGGGAAGAGATACAGGATGTGCAGAGAAAGGACCCCATTTCTTTTCCAGGCCTCTGGCTTTCCTAGGAGAACCAGCCACTTTTCAGTTAACAGGAGGCAAAAGGGCATCTGCAAAGGACTGGGGGGAGCGTGGCAAAGTGCTTCTTCATGCAGAAGGAAAGGCTCCCGGCAGAGTGGAAAGGAAGAAAAGACTCCACAGGACTGAATTTAAGCGCAGTCCACCTGTTGGGCACAGCCCATGTATTCGCCAGACCATGGGCAACAGCACAGCACAGCATGCCCCTGTCCCACTATCCATGGGGGATGGATGGAGGGGAAATGGGACAGAGAGTTGAAGACAGCTGCCCAGTGCTGCTATCTTTAGGGCAGAGCTCATGACAAGATGACTGAAGCAGAGACAGGGATTCCCAGTGGTAGAGTACCTGCCTGAAACGAGCCAGCTCTGCAGTAAAGGTGGACAGGACCAGCTTGTGCTCTGCATTGGGAACCAGGACAGGTCATGCCCACCCAGTAGGTCAGGCAGAAGGAAGAGGGAGGAAGAAGCATAAGTCACAAGGACTGGCCTACCTTGGACTGGCCCCACCCTGAACTTGACCATTCTACCACCTGGGGCAGCTGGGCAGTCACAAGCCCATTTTCAAGAACAGCTCTTTCTGACCATGAGTATCACATGACTGAAACTGAGAATGATAAGCAATACTTAACTTCCCATCTCTCAGCACAAAAATCTGTGCCGACTGGGTCACAAAATACAAAGAATTAAGTGGGTGGAAAAAAGAAAACATAAATTCAGAGTGATGGTAACCTTAGGGAGAGGGGAGAGTGTATGTAGTTTCCATTGTATTGGGAATTAATGTATCTTAAGCAGAATGGAAATTCACTGTATTATTCTTCCTATAGTTTTTCACATAAAGTAGCACTAAAATATTTCATTATAATAAAGTACATCTGAAAATCACTATCTGTATTATAGTTTCACTTTTTTTTTCTTTTCAAAAATAGCAATGTTGTCTTCTTAGAGTAATTGCACAGGTGGGATTTCTCTGAAGCTAGTAGGAATAGGGTTCTTACATCTTAAGAAAAAGAATTTTCTGAGACTTGCACAGGAGAGTGAATGTTTTTGACTTGTAATTATATCTCTTGATTTGAAAAGTCCCATTTCCCTAACCTAGTCCTGGGAGAAGTGTAGCTGGGGCTTCAGCAGAGCTAGAAGCAAAGCCAGTACCCAGAGCTTCCATTCCATGTGGAGCTGATTCCGTCACAGCATCAGCTAATTTAGTCCATTGTCCATGGCATGGGTTCCACATGGCTGTGGGTCACGTGGGCGACTGCAGCGCATGAGAGCTCTACAACCCAGGAGGCAGGCCCAAAAGTCAAGCAGCAAAAGTGAGAAAGGGGCTCCTTTGCTCAGGAGCTTATGTATCTCAGATTTCATGCCCTTACCGGAGCCACACCTATTCTGGCCAATGACCTGCTCCAGGGGGTGACTGAGGGGCAAGCACTTTCCCAAGTCACCCAGATCTTACTGGGCATTTGTCTATTGTCCAGCCCCTTTCTCCATCGACCTGTGGTGAACAGACCTGGAGAATGTTAAACTGTAGCTTCCTTGCACAAATGGCACGCCTACAGTATCTGGTCTTTCCTTTACTCATCTTCTATTAATGAATAGTCAGGCTATTACAACAGTATCAGTAAGTCTAATAAAATGTTTAAGCTTAGATAAGAAGCCATGCATTTCTTTTAAACAGAAGTTATAAACCTATCATTCTGGATCACAACCCTGGTATCACCACGCTGCCTTCCTGGTTCCTGGCACCATCTCCCATGCCAGGCTTACTGGGAGGCAACCCATTCAGGCAGGAGTGACAAGTGGAGGGGCCAACTCACAGTTGACCACAGCTTGCCCCTTTCTACCTTCCAGGTCAGCCAGTTATTCCTGTCTAGAAATGACCACACCTGTCATTTTTAACCCCTCGCCAGCCTGCCCTCCCTGTGGGGCCCTCATGACCAGGCAAGACTGACATTTGACATCCATCAGGCCCTTCATGACTTGCACTAATAAGCTAAACCACACCAGACCAGATGGCCATCAGCAGTATTATAACCTATGGTTCCCCTGGGGTGTGACTTTATCTCCAAATTCTTAGCCCCAAAATGTGATAATATGGGAGCTACAGGAGTAGAGGCAAAACAGGAAGAGACTAGAACACAGGAAACATTTTAAAGCAAAGGGAGCCCAGCAGAGTTCTTGCAGTCACCAGCTGTGCCAATTCCTTCACTCTGTTCTGCTTATTTCAACTTTACAAGTTTTTAAAGTGCACAGTGTTGAGCTATCAAGCCACTCCAAGGTGGCAGACTCGTAAAAAGGGGAAAAGGAAAGGCAAAAGGCTGCAGCCAACACTTTTCACCAAGGAAAAGAAGCCCAGCTGGAGGGGGTGAGGGTGGAGTAACTCTGGCACTAGCTATGGGACACTCAGGTCCAGCCCAGTATCACACTGGCAGCAAGCACTGGCTCACCCTGTCCTAGCATACAAAGCACGAAGGGATCACAGCCACCCGCCGAGAATGCCCTGCTTGCTTACACCGTCATGTGGAGATACAGTGAAGCTCCCCACAGGGCTGCTTAATGCAGAAAGACCATTTATAAGGAGAACTGGGTGTTACTAACATGGGGAATTGTGTCACTGAATCTTCAGATCTATAACCACTTTGCACAGATAAACACCTGCCAACCATAACCAAATGCAGCTGCATAAATACATCAGCACCTCGCCAGGCCACAGGATTACCCAGTGGCCTCTGGTGACCAGAGTGAATGAATGGGAACAAGAGGGTTCCAGTTGCCCGGGGTGGTGTATTTCAAACATGCCAAGTGGCAAAGCTGGCACTTAGTTCATGAAATACTTCGAGGCTTTAGGGAAGGACATGCAATTTCTCTCTCTAGGGTAGCAACTTTCAACCTTTTTCATCTCACAGCACATAAACTAGTTACTAAAATTCTGAAGCACACCAAAAAATAGGTAAAATTTTGATTCATTCCCTCCAAATGGTTATTGTTGTGTTGGCTGTTGTCACTTTTTATTTGGCAATCTCAGGGAAAAGATGTCCCCCCCCTGACTAAATAGTCAGGTACTGCATGTATTAGTCTTGAGGCACACCAGTGGGAAATCGCTGCTGTAGGGCATTTTCAGAGAAAGATGTCTTCAACCCCATTGGAGGGTCACTCCACGTCCACAGATGCCCATGCTCCAGACTCCCTGGCCTCTCCGTGGGGTGAGGGCTGACACTGAGTGAATGACACCCAGTGACATCCCAAACCTTGGGATGGAAGCACCCAACACAGGAAAATTCCATAGGTGCTCTACCTAATTCTGCTTTGTTAGGAGCCCCACACCTGAGGGGCTTTGGAGCTGAAAGGGAAATAGCAGGTTAACTGGCAACATACCCATGTGACCAAAGTCAGTTCCCAACACTGCTTTCCTCTCACTGGGCCTCAGTGTCTGTGTCTCCACACTGATGATGTGCTGCCTGCTGCAAAGGGGAGCTGCCTGCGCTCACACAGCAGGCCTGACCGGGACAACCTTGAGGCACACGCCACCACACTCCTCATTCCTGGAGCAGAGGAGGGTGGCTGGGGAGACACACAGAGCTCCAGGGCTAACAAGGCCGGCTGAAGAGTCAGTGCCTGGGCCACTCTGAAGGCAGAGATGGAGCAGTCTGTGGCACGACTGCTGGCCAGCAATGAGGGAGCAAGTGTGCAAGTGCACAGGAGCAGGCCAGCCACCTCGGTCACTTACTGTCCAGCACACAGAGCCCACTCAGGACCACGTGAGGGAACAGCGTCGAGAAAAGGAGCCTAGACTCAGCCCTGCTCTCCCCGACGGGCAGTACCAGGAGAAGCGTCAGCAAGGATGTTTCTAACAGGTAAACTTACAATGACAATCCGTCCTACAGCAAAAACTACACCAGCCACAAGACTACAAGGCACTGGATAAAATCTGGGCTGTGTCCCAGCAGCCTGAGGCTGTCCTGTGACTTAAACACAGTGTGCCCAAGTCAGGGAAAAGAAACACCCACAAATTAAAAAGGACACCCTATTTTAGCTTTAAATACACATCCATCTCAGAGGCAGCAATGTCCAAAATAGCACATTCTATTCAGGGAGAGCAAAGGCAGCTCCTAAATGGGTTACAAAATAGACCTCGAGATTAGAAGACCAGGACTTGATAATTAGAGGCTTCAGGGCACAGACAGCATTTAACCACTTCCCCTCCAGCGGGCCCAAGCCGTCCAGGGCAGGGCGGCCCTCGCCTCTTCTCCCCACTGCAGCTGTGGTCTCCAGGTGGGACTGTGGTTCCTAAGTGCAATGGCCCCAGGTGGGGGGTGGGGATGAAGGGAGAAAGCTCTTCTGCTCATCAGACTCTTAAACTGTGGCCTGAAGAACAGTCACTAGTAGAAGAACTGTGATTATTGGTCTTATTCTCTCACAAATGGAGGACAGTTCCCACAAGACCAAGGTATATCCTGGAGACACAGGGCAGGGAGAGGTGAAGGCCAGCCACATGAAGTTCTGCAGAAATGGAGGATGTGGTCTGGGAACACCGTCTCATTTGCTGAGAACTGGGACACTGCTGGGGCCATGCTTCCCCAGCCCACACAGGACCACTAGGATGAGCCATCACACCTGCTCAAAGGCCCAAGGTGTTGCTGTGGGCAGTACAGGGCATTGGGGGACAGTGTGATATGCCTTGTGTCCCTGGGAAGGGACAAAGCTTTAAAGTGAGGCGCAAGGACTGGAGCCAGACAGACCACTTGCTCCATCCCGCTCTGCCACTCACCAGGTTACCTGTAACCAGAGTACTTGCTTAACTCGCTGCTCTTCAGTCCACCCTCTGAAATGGACTTAACAGGCATGCACGCCATCAGGCTGTGCAAGGACTGGGAAGATTCCATCCTATAAACTCTCTTTGGCACACAAATGCTACCTACGTATTTGCTGCTTTTATTACTGTCACCACGCCCAAAGCCACCAGACACTGCTGAGGCCAATGTACTGCCCATTTGGAAACAAGGGCCCAGGCCAGGTTGCTAGATCAAGGACAGCAGGGAGGGTCAAGGACCAGAGGGTGGGGCTCTATGTGCCGAGAACAAAAAGACTTACCAATGGAAATAAGGCCTGATGAAAGTCAGTGAAACTTGAAAGTACCCACTAAATCCTGCCCTATTAGAATTTCTGGAAGACAGAGGGGGACAAGGCCACACTGACTGGTCCAGGTGATGGTGCAAGAGGGAAACTATCTGGTGGCCAGACCTGGGGCGGAGGTGGGCACACTCCCCTCGGTGGGCACACTCCCCTCGGGAGCAGGGAGAGGCTCCAGATTGGCAGCCCAGTCCCCATCCTCAGGAGAGACCCTCCTGCAGTAGTTTCCTCCCACACACACAAACCTAGAGCTGGGCTACAGTGCCCAGAGGAGGGCCCCTCGACTCCAGGGTTAGGGGCTGGACTCATCCCAGGGCCGAGCTGCAGACAGTTCCTGTTCGGAGTTCCTGGATGGCAGGCAAGCGGGCGACCTCCACTCAACACGGAGCTGTGTTTAGCCCGAGTCCCGTCAAGTGCCGGTTTGTACAGAACCTTTGAGCGTAGTGCAGTTAACACTAGCACGTGCGCCCCAGCAACAACAGACCCAAATCCTGGGGCTACCTAGCACCGAATAAGCAAAATTCAAATTCTAGGAACTATGAGGTGCAAATTTTTTTTAAAAGGTTTCTACAATATGACTCTTCGTTTTCCTGTGTGCCCATTCCAATTAAAGTCTTTAAAAGTTTTGAGATTTTAAAAAATGTCCAGTGGCAAGTCTAATTTTACTGAGGCGAGAAACCTGGGGAAAATCTCATTGCAAAAAAAGGCTCATGGCCACAAAGCTATTAGGAGTTAATTTCAGTAAGATTCTGCCCTCAAATCTTGAATACCTGTGAGCATATTAAATAGTTGTGGATTGGCCTTGGTAAACAACAAAAACCTAATACATTTGTGGAAACAAACAAAAGCCACTATAACTGCACTGTTGTTTGGAAATATAAGCAACCAAGGGGAACACACAGGGCCCCCACTGAGGCCTATCTTTCCCACCATGGGGAGCACCCTCCTCAGCCCAGGGAAGGAGCACCACCCTTGCCCACACAGCCCAGGACAGGCCACTGTGACCTTTCTGGTCATGCAATGTAATATTGCACTTCAAGTATAAAAATAATATATCTGTAAAACCTCAATGTGCTGCTAAGTTTTGCATGTAATTTTAGCCAGATTCAACTCCTTTTGTACATGTGACTCCTTTTGAGTTGCCCATCATTTTGCTTCATCTAAAACCTGGCCTCCACTTCCTGCCCTCACCTCTCATCCTCACTGATCAGGTGTTGTATTTAAGTAGCTGGAGGAGAGAGATGACTTCCAAACTGGAACCACAGCCCGTGGGGTTGCAGAAGGCCCTCTGGAGCCTAGAAATCTGACAGCCACTCCCCCGGATTCATCCCTGCATGGTTTGCTCAACACAGAAAGGATGCAGTGCAGTCTTTCACCAGCAGGGACCTCCTGGCCCAACCACCTTTCCAGAGCCCCCTGAAGGCCACCGCCCATGTTTCTCTCCTGGCCTTTGCTCAGGCTGCCCCTCCTCCTGTGCTTGGGCTTGACAATTCCTACTCATGTTTCACGACCAATTTAAAGGCAATTCCTCTGTGAAGCTTCTCCCAGGCGGAATATATAATCTCTGCTCTTTTTACAGCCATAAAAAAATAACACACTAAGTCCTCGTTCCCCTCAGCTATCTAAGGGAGAAACTGAGTGTCCTTACCTGTACCCTTCCGTGCTGAGCATGAAACAAGCTTTTATTAAACAAACTAGTGGCCCGGTGCACGAAATTCATGCACTGGGGGTGGTGGGTGGGTGGAGAGGGGTATGTCCCTTAGCCTGGCCTGCATCCTCTGTAATCTGGAACCCCTGTGGGATCGGGCCTAAATTGGCAGTCGGACAACCCCCTGGCAATCTGGGACTACTGGCTCCTAATTGCTCTCACCTGCCTGCCTGCTTGGTCTCCCCTGACCACTCTGCCTGCTGGCCTGCTTGCCCCCAACTGCATGCCCCTGCCAGCCTGATCACCCCCAACTGCCCTCCCCTCTTGGCCTGATCACCCGTAACCGCCTCTGCCTTGGCTCCGCCACCATGGCTTTGTCCAGAAGGACATCTGGAAGGTCTCATTATTAATACAGATAGGATATGACATATTACCCTTTTATTAATACAGATAGGATATGACATACTGCCATAACTATAACATATCTACCAGTATTACCTATGAGAATACATACTTCATGAGATAGGAAGGCATCTAATACATTACACTGTATATGTTGTAGTAGGAAATAGAGTATTTGTAGCAATAATATACACCCTGTGACTTCCCTTCCTGATCTGGGAATGGTTCCCAGGTCTTTGAACATTTCCTGGCCCCTAATGTTTTTTTTTTTTTTTTTTGCCATTCAGTGTAACTTTATTTACTGTTTCTTGCACATGATTTGAGGTCTTTAATTTCTAACCACCAAAGATTCAAAGGACTATTTTTTCCATGAATTTTAACATTAACATTAGTGAATTCATGTACTCATGTGTTTTTATTGTAAACATCTAAATTATTCACATTGTCATAGATCCTGAACTCATAAGCGTGGACCATGCACAGGCTGGCAGCAAGCCAGGAAGCCACTCTGCAAGCAAACTGATACTCTGCATAAGGAGAAAAGTCATAGCCTAACATTTAATGTCCAATTTTAATTCATACGGCCAGGGACGTGAGGGACCGCCCCTCTGCTCCATGCCCCCCCCCTACTACCTCCCCCCCACTGTGCAGCAGCAGAATGGCCAGCCGGGGATGCCAGGAACCACCAGGGATGCCCGGGACGGCGTGCGAGGGACTGCCCCTCCGCTCCACGGGTCCCCGTGCAGTGGCAGAACAGCTGGCCTGGGTCGCAAGGGACCAGTTGGGGGCAGGGCAGGAACATCCCTGTCTCCCGAGGCACCCGGATGCCAGCAGCCAGCCTTATCGTGGGCACTGGGCTGGGGGGCATGCAGGATATCTGCAGTGGCCACCAGGGTATCTGCATAACCGCCTCTGCAGAGGCCATCAGCCAGCTCCCTGTTGTGGGCGCTGGGCTGGGGGCGTGGACCCAAACTGCTGCTTGGCTTCAGAGCTCACAACCCAGCGCCTGTGCCAGACGACTCGACTCACGGCCCCACCTCGCGCCTCGAGCCCATTACCCAAGGTGCCCTGGGCGCTCATTTGCATGTCCCACGTGACAGGTAAATCCCACAGCTCAGTCGCAGCCTATCAAAGCAACCAGCATTGCGAGCTTCATGAGGGGATCCCATGGCATCAAATTCCCCTAACCGTCCCGAGGTCACTGTGAAAGAACGTGACTCAGTCACCGTAACTGAAAGGAGGGATCTCGCTGGCCCTTAAATACGGTGCGGGCAGAGCTTATAGCGTGCTTGCTTCCTCAGCACTGCGGCCATGGCCCCACGGGTCTTACCTGCTGTCTGCTGCCCATGCCCCCTGTCCGCTGGCCATGCCCCCTGCTCCTGATTGGCTGGTAGCGTAGCAGAGGTACAGTCACATTAGCATATTACTCTTTTATTAGATAGGATAATCAACACAAAAACAAAACTTTGCATCATCAGTGCCCCAAACAGGTTTGGTACATAAGAAAAATTTTTGGAGATGCTTTCTATCAATCAAATAAAATTTTAAGCAAGCCTGACTAAAATACTAGTGGCAGAATGCAAAGAGAGGCTGCAAGCTGTTGGGCTGAGGGCAGCCTGTCGGGGAGGTGGCAACTGGCTGAAACAGATGCACAGCTTCTGGGGCTTGTAGACAAGGGCAGGGCCTGGTCAGAGCCTGGATTGTGTCTTGTCTGTCGCCTCCCCCACAGGCCCTCTCCCCGATCCTCCACATGATTTCTGTGGAGTGAAGGGTCAGAGGGCACCAGTCAGGGCTCATCTCCCACCCAGAGCTCTTCAGAGCACAGAGCACTTGCATCTCTGAGGCATTTATTTCCATGGTACAAAGAACGCAAGGCAATAGAACAAGCCTCTAGCAGCCACTACTCTGGAGGACATCCTTCTAGGAAGCAGTCCTGCTTAAACACACAGCCGTCCATGCTGAGCCCAGAGCATATGGGGAGACAGGAGTCAACACTCGGCTGTCACCCTCCCCAGATGGCACCTACAATGCCCTCCCTTCACCCATTCTGTGGCTCACAGGAGGGCAGCTCAGTATACTGGAAAGGAGCACCTCAAGGCAAGACCTGGCCCTGGCCCTGGCCCTGGCCCTGGCCAAGCAGTCAGTCTCTGTGCAAGTCACTCGCCTTTCCTGGCCCATGGCTCCCTCTTCTGTAACAGAAGCACCTCAGACCCCCAATTATTGCCCGTTTCTGAAGATGCCTTATTTGAAGGTTCACATATCCCAAGGCCCACCTGCGGCCATCAGGGAGGCTTGAGCCCAGGTTAGAGGAGGAAGAAGTCTGCTGTAGTCTCTCCCTGGTGAAGTATCCATCCACAGGGAAGGGTGACACGAGAAAAGCTACGCAAGAAGGGACCTCAGCAGAAGCAGCTGGAGAAGGGGGACAGACGTCCACCTCAGGCCTCTTTGCAAGAGCTCCCAGACGAGTTTCACTCCACTCCCATCCTCCCCACAGTGCCCAGGGATGCTGGGGCAGAACCTGGCACACAGGGCAGCAGTAAGCGCCTGCCAGGGCAGCAAGGCCCTGGATCCTGCCATCTGTATATGCTCACACACTGACCCCTGCACCATGGACATGCTTTGAGAGAACTGTTGGGAGGTGTTAGGTTCATGCCCTCCTCTCCTCACTATCATGGCCCCTACTCTCCACCTCCAAGGCCCCCACTTCTCCAACAGTATGCTGCTGGCCCAAGAAGGGGAGAAACAGGTCTGGATGAAAGAAAAGAAAATCACACAGGAGATCAAAAAAGGGGCCTTGCTGAAGTGGACCACAGCCCATCTATCCCTTAGTCCCCACACACTCCAGCACGAAAGAGGGACAAACACATGTGGTCCTCAGATGCAGGCCCAGCACCTACGCCACAGTCAGTGGGACCTCCCGTGCTTTCAAAGTCATCCAGGACAGTTCCTGCTTAGATGAGCCACACCCGCTGCCCCTCAGCACCTGCTGGCATGGGGTGGGCCTCAGACTTACACATAACCTGATCTCCGGTGCTGTGACTGTAGACACACAGGGGCTCCTGAATACTTCTGGAGGTTGGGCAGTTGGGGGGCCACTAACAGGGTCCACAACATGTTAGACAGCTTTAACATTTCGTAAATGTAAAATAAATAAATAAATAATAAAAAAGCTTGCAACCACTGGGCTAGGCATTTCAGATCTACAGAGTCCACAGCCTGAGGCTTAGTTAGCCCTGAGAAGAAACAGCATCCTAACACCCTTGCCCTCCTTCACAAGAATTCAGCTTCCCAGGGCTGACACGCGTGGTGAGGTACAACAGAAGTCTAAAAGAGCAGTTAAAAATACACACACTCCCACCTGTTTATGTTTTAATTCTATATAGCTTAGTGAGATTGTTTAGTTTAAAGGAAAGCTTTCTAAATCTCAGTGTTCTTAACTCCCCAGAGTCATCCATTCTTTTACCCTATGTGGAATCACTGGAAATAGTGAAGTGGTATTTTTCCCAAAGTAAAGTCAGGACATGGTTCATGTCGGCCAACCACAGTGGAACCAGACACGTGCACACATGTGGACTCACACACACGCACACATGTAATGCTCATAGCTAAAACTGTTTTAATGTGCCCTCAAATCAAAGGTTTGCTCAAATCATGCTGGTTTCTGGGACTGAAGATCGAGTGGGTTGTGGCAAAAATAAAGCCCTGTTGAAACCGATTTAAAGACGTGCCAGCAAAGGTTTCTCAGAAGAATCCTCTAGATCCCCGTGCAGCATAGCCCGCAACCCGCCTAACCAGAGGCAACACCCAGGAAGGAACCACCCAATGTTGTGCCGCCACTTCTCCCCTTCCTGCTCCCTAGAGGCAGGCCATGAAGGAAGAAGCAACCATAGCCCTCCCTGCAGGGACAAGGGTAGCAGGCTGAATTCTGGGCTCCAGGTCTGGCCGTGCCTCCCGATGCAGGGGAAGGGACAAAGGCCAGTTCCCACAGAGGTCAGAGCCGGGGCAGGCGGGCGAGCTCTGCTCTGTGCAGTGGAAGCTGAGAGCCAGGCAGGGCTCCCGTCAGTAGGCAACTAGGGGCTGGAAATCATGAGATCTGGAGGCACCTCGGATCCAGGGTCAGGAGATCAGGAGGGAGCCAGGATTGGGGAGTCTCTGTGGAATCCAGATGGGCTAACACTTCAGCCTCACCCTGCACATTACCCCTTTATATGTCTAGGAAGAATAATAAATGGTGTCATTATGAAAGCTTTGTGACTATAAATCCTAAGCTAGTAATGAAACCTAGGTTCCCTTTGTTATCAAGAAGGCAGGGCTTCCTACAGCTGTCCCCTCTCCCTCCATCACCATAGAGCACTCGGCTGTAGGACGCATCTGGGTCAGCAACCCTGAGCCATGGAGGTCGCTCCCAGGATGCCCTCCACACCCTGTGCAAACACAGCCATGCTCTGTTGAAGAGGACCTGGAAACAGCTGCCCGGCTGTTGGAACTCATGCGGGTGCCATCCCAGGCACCATTGTGGGCTCTGAGGCATCCAGGGAGAGCACCCAAACCACAGCAGCAGAGACTGTGGGCAACTCTGGGGAGAGTGGCAGACTGACAGTTTAACTACAGTTGCCAGGACAGGCCTCATTGAGAAGGTGATATCTGAGCAAAGACCTGAAGGAGCTGTGAGAACAAGTAAGCCATGTGGGCGTCTGAAGGAGAGCAAATGAGGAAGGGGGTGTGGGGGGGGGGGGGGAAGGGGGGCCTTGTGACACTACACAAATGAGGACTTCAGGAGGGCTCTGAGCAGAGGAGTGACCTGAGCTGGTGTCACTAGAAACAGACTGAGAGGGGCAAGAGAGCTACATGGCGGGCAGGCGCGGCCATACTGCAGTCGAGGAGGCAAAGGTGGGCACAAGGAAAGGAGAAGTGTGTGCTCTGGAGACAGAGCCAGCAGGATTTCCTGGCAGAGGCAAACGGGAAGTGAGAGCTGCCCAGGATGACCCAGGGGTTTCGCTGAACAGCTAACAAAGAGGACGGAGGCCACTGCTGAGGGAGGAGGTGTGGTGAGGGGACATGTTCAGTGTGAGGTGCCAGCTGTGGGGAAGGTGGCCGGACAGTGGGGTCTGGAGGCCAAGGCAGAAGTCGGAACTGGAGCAGTTTAGTCAGAGGCTGTCAGCCAATCCACAGGAAGTCCAGCACCAGAGTGGGCACCACCACCAAAGAAGTGAGGGGAGAAGAGGTCCCAGGATGGGCCCCTGCAATAGCAGGGAGGCTGAATGGGACAGGAGAGCCCCGAAGGTGGGTCCTGGGAGCTGAGAGGAGAGGCTTGAGGATGAGGAGTGATGAAACAGGACAGGGCACCTAAAGTGCAGCCCGGGGAGGCTGCCTGGGAGGCCCAGCAATCGTGCAGGCGCTGGCCAGTGGGTCTAGGAAGCACCATCTGGGCTGCTTCCTCAGTAAAATGGAGGAGAGGCCCGCAGCAGTGAAGGGCGGGGCGAGGCAGACACAGGAGGAGCCACAAGTGTGAGGAGAAAGTATGAAAGTTCAGGACAGAAATCGGCACGCTGCAGCCAGGGGTCCGATCCAGCCCACCATCTGGTTCTGTTAAAGGAAGTTTCCCTGGAGCCCAGCCTCGTCCATTCACTTGCCTGCTGTCTATGGGGCCCAGGCTGGAGGGCAGAGCTGAGCAGCGCTGTGGCACCTGCCTGGCCACAAAGCCCACACACAAACTGTGTGGCCCTTTACCAGAGAAGCAGCCAACGCTGTCGGGGACAGCAGGGAAACATGCTCTGTGGCCCAAGTTAGAGAGACCGTGAGTGAGGCTGCCCGCCTTCTCCAGCCACACACCACTGACAAGTGGCTGCAGCAGGGCTGTGGTTCCACAGGGTGAAACCGTGAAGGGAGAGGGGCCAGGTGGGTCATCTGCCATTGGCCTTCCTATCATTGACAGACCAGCTGTGCTTGCCACGATCCTTCCTGGGCCCAGCAGAGTCCACTATACCCCTACATCTCCTCACTCGGTCTCCATATCTGAGAGACAGTGAACTGAGTGAGACTCAGCATTTCCAAGGAGCCCCCACTCTGCTCTGTGGGGATTCAAAACTGATTGGTCCAGTACAGAAGCCCAAGTTCTGAACCTCTAGGCAAAGCACTCTCCACCCAGCGGCACCTGAGAATCACTTGCTGGGACAGAAGACAAGTGTCCATGCTGGCCCCACCCCCACATTATATCAGTGGCCTTGAGTGGGATAGAGGGGTTTTCAAAGCCCCGGGTGACTCATGGGCAGCAGGATAAAGAAGGTGCACCATGGTTCTGCTTCCTTCTCTACCCCCAGCCCGACAACTCCATTCCCAAGGCTATCCACATCTGTCCTGCCGGTTCACTCGGTCCTGCCTTCTCCACAAGGGCCTCTGAGGCACCCCCCAAGCCTCCGAAGCTGGAGTGCCCGGGGCTGGGGGTGGTGACCTGAGTTCTCCCCAGCACTCAATGCCTAGCCATGAGCTCTGTACTGGTTGGTCTCAGATGTACTTAGGGTCCCCTGTGCACCTAACAGGGAATACTGGCTCTGATCCTTTACTGTCCAGGCTGTGCTGTTCCTCCTTTAAAGTCAATGTCCCACTGGGTCCAGGAACAAGACAACAGGAAAGAGGTGCTACAGGTCTGAGCCAGAAATGTGACCCGCCAGCCTCACACCACACAATTCCCCTTCCTTCCCGCACTACCTCTCCCTGATGGCACCCCAAATCTTCTGTTCTCTTTACTGAGACATGGAAATTGTGGTGCCTAAGGCTCTCACTTCCTTACTGTAAGAGCTCAGGCTTTTACTGTCATCAACACTGCCACGAGTCAAATTAGTGAGGGCTCACTGCAGTGTCCCTGCTGACTCTTCATTTAAAATATAAGCCTAACCAATGGACACAGACCACAGGGGGTTCCGGGTATGAGGGGGAGAGGTAGAGGGAGTAATGGGGGGATAAAGACACATATGTAACACCTTAATCAATAAGGAAATTTAAAAAATAATAAAACTCAGCTCTGGAATTTCACGAGAGTGAGGCTGAACTGAACAAAGGCCATTTATAAGTCACGGAACCTAGAGAATACTTTTCATCTGAAATCACCGTTAAACACCAAGCTAATGGGCAAATGGCTATTTAACTCATTTGTTGTTTTACTGATTTAAAATAATTCCAGAAAACCAAATGTGTGTTTGCACGTGCACCTACGTATGAGAAAACCTAGTGTGAGTGTGTGGGGTGCACGCAAGAACCGTCACAGAAGGAAAGGCAGCTCTGCGTCACCCACATGGAGTCAGTCCACCGAGGCCGAGCGGGGTCTCCCTGCTCGCTTCCCAGGGCGGAGGACAGTGATGCCGTGGGTCTTCACGAGACCTGCTGCCCCCGCATGCAGGGCGGCACTAATACTGCTGACAGCTTCTCACTCTTAACTGACAACGCAGGAAAGGAGGAGGAGGTAAAGAGGTGGAGGCCCCATTAACAGAGGGGTGGCCAGTAAGGGGAGCAGGAAAGGGGGTGTGCAGCACAGGCATCCAGGGGAAAGGCACTGCCGCCCCGCCACTCTAAGACCCTCAGAGTCCAGATGCCAGCACTGCTGGAACGGCCAAATGTGGGAGACAAGTATTAGAGAGACTGGGGGCCCTTTCAGAAAACACAGGCAGGCATCGTCACCCCTGTGAGTGTGATGGCTGCCTAACTGTAAGCGAGGGGCTTTGCAGACAAAGGCTTCTATCAGTAAGCTGGGTGACTTAACTTCTCTGCACTCCCATTTTCTCACCTATAAAATGGGAGGACAGTCAGATGTCATTCGGGGTGTTCCCAGGCAGGGCACAGTACCAGCTCTCAGAGGCTCTACAAGTGCTGGCGGCTCCTTCTAGTGGACATGCCCTTGTCTACAGGGAGGCTGGCAAAAGCCAGGGCTACCCTGGGAGGAGAAACCACAGGTTCCAATGACCAGGAGCACAGGTTCAATGAGGAGAGGTAGGAAGCAGGCTCCCTCAACAGAAAGGAGATAACTGGGCAGGTCAGCTCCTCCAGGGACCTGAAAGCCAGTCACTAGGACCTCAGGGACCTACGATCAGCCACCAAGGTGGGTGAGAGACAAGAAGGATGAGCTGAAGATATGGAACAGAGTCAGGAGCATGGACGACCCATAAATTTTCATCAGGTTATTTCTAACATGTAAATATGTAACGTATGCATATGTGAACATATTCCAATTTAAAACTCCGTTTTTGAGTCTGCAATTGTGGAAGGATTCTTGAATTGTCTGTCCCCTGACTCCTACCCCCTGGTGCAAAGTCTGGAGGGAAGAGAACCATGGCCACCCAACAGCTGCTCAGCCTCAGCTTCCTCACTGTGTCCACTCTTTTCCCCATAAGGCTACTGTGACATGTCCATATTTTTACTTCCGGGACAGTGAATGCTGCTTATATGGCACGGATGCTGCAGATGTGATTAAGTTGGGATCTGAGAGAGGGGGATTCTGTCAGATTATATAGGTGGGCCCTCAATCCAATGGTAAGTGTTTTCAGACAGAGGAGGCCATGTGACAGAAGCAGTGGGGAGCAGACTCACAGAAAATGCTACACAGTGGCAATGAAGATGACGGGGAGCCAAGGGATGCAGAGCCACCAGAAGCTGGGCAGGCAAGGACAGGATCCTCCCCTAATGCTGCCAGTGGGAGCGCAGGCCTGCTATGGGCTGACTTTAGCCCTGTGATACTGACTTTGGACTTCTAGCCACCAGTACTGAGAGGATAAATCTGCATTATTTTAAACCACCAAGTCTACTAGTATAAGCATTTGTTACAGCAGCCGCAGGACACAAAAACTGGGAGAAAATGGATGTGCATGTGAAGCAATCAGCACAGTGTCTGGCACGTGTGTGAATTCAAGGAGTCTCTGTCAGGGAAGGACAGTTCCTGCCACCCTCCCCGGACCACCGGCAGTCCTCAGCTGTGCCAGGACCTGCAGCTCATGCTGTCCTTATCCCGCTTACATTTTAAAGCTCCTCATATATACTGTCTCTCCCAGAAGGGGGTTCCCAAGGATCCTTCCCTTGTCCTATAGAAATCCAATCTTAAACAGGAAGTTCCATTAGCTGAGATATTTTGCAGGGACCTTACTAATATCTCCAGAGTGGACCCTCTTGACCTTGGGCACAATAAGCCGTGATTCGACAAGCGGAAGTAGTTCTATCAACCATAGGCCCTGCAGCTCCCCATGTGGGGTCTGAGAACGCTGACCAGCCAGGGCAAGGGCTGCTGAGCCACTGAAAGATGCGCAGGTAACATCCAGCCCTCTGCCCCAACTTTCCCTTTCTTCAGCTGCTCCATGCACCCCCACTTGGTTTTCCTTCTTGAGGATTGAGTCCCAGTGTCGAAATGCACAGTATGCAGTAATTCCACTTCCTGCACTGCTGGTGGCCATGGCATGCAGCTTCCTCCAGGCTCTGCGCCATGAGGCCTGGGGTCCTGGCATGCTGGTGCCTCCCCACCGCCCCCCTCAGTGTCAGAGTTGGAGCTGTGCAACCCTGACTCCAGCCTGCACAGGATGAGGAGCCCTCAGCCACAAAGCCCTCACTCAGGTGGAACCTCAAGACCTTGAGTATTTTAGAGAAAAGATGAACAGAAGGAAGCAGCTTCTTCACTTCCTGCGACGGCCATCTACATAGCCTAGGAGCTGTCCTCTTTGCACCCCTTACTCTCCAACCTTCTGAAGGGCCCTGGAGATGTGGGCCCTGACCTAGCTAACCACCACCACCAGGGCAGGAGGGGACAGTGGTGTGTATGGAGGGAGCATGGTCCCCGAGGAGGAATCCCCTACACACCCCTAAAGCACTGGCACTGCACACAGCAGATCCCAGAGGCTAAGGTCTAATGTTGGCCAGCCCCTCACATCTATCCCTCCTCTACCCCCCAGAAGCCCTGCTGCTGTACTCTGGCTCTCAGACCTGTCCCACTAAATCCTGTAGCAGGGCCTATCAGCCATCTCCAGGTTGGGTTATCATCCAGTGCTCTCTCTAGTGTACCTGCTAGACCTCCCTGTGCTGAACTCTCCCACAGAGCAAATGCCCACAGGTAGACTGCTCACACCTGCCAGTGGGGTCTCCCAGACACCCTCTGCCTTCACAGGCTGCTGTGAGCAGGAACTGCACACCCAATACACTTGTGACAAGCTGCCGGGACGGTCTTGCCGATTCAGAATCTGACGGTGACGAAAACACACTCACAATGGCCCCGGCACGGCTCTTCTCCCTCCCAGATGCAGAGCAGGCTGGTGGGAGTGGCTGATACTGGGAGGGCAGGCCCAGAACCAGCCTCAGCCAGACACCATCACAGCTAGACGTCCCTGTAATCCTCAGGCACTGGGTACTCCTGTCCCAGCTGGCAGAGATGTCCCTCCAGAACAGTCAGCAGCCCCGCAGTGCAGCCCTTGGTGGGTCAGGCAGCACAAAGCCCCGAGGGCCACTGTTCTAAAGCTGGGGTCAAAGGCAGCCATGACAAGCCTCACTCAGGGTGTCATGAGTCACATTTTAAAGAAGCAGAGCTTACGAATAATAGGTTAACTGCCCTCCACTCCCCAAAGAAGTTACAGGCCAGATAAGAACTGAAATAAGGGGGGAGAAACTACCAAACATCATGCAAACCCAGGTTCTCCTTCCAGCCAGACGATACTCAACAAAAAAGGAGTACAGTTCTCTCAAAGAGTTCGTACATCAGTGCCAAGCACAGGCTACACAGGGCCACCGGGAATAAAGATTCTGGTTAAAGAACCAACAGTACACAGCCCGAAGGGACGTGGGTTCGATTTCTGGTGAAGGACACATACCTGTTTGCAGGCTCCTCCCTGGTCCAGGTCAGGGTGTGTGCAGGAGGCAACCAATTGATGTGTCTCTCTCACACTGATATCTCTCTCTCTCCTCTCTCTCCTCTCTCTCCTTTCTCTCTCTATCCCTCCACTCCTCCATCCTTCCTTCCGCTGTCTCTAAAAATCAATGGAAAAGCCTTGCCAGTGGGCTCAGTGGTTGATCATTGACCCATGAACCAAGAGGTCACCAGTTCCATTCATTCCCAGGCAGGGCACATGCCCTGGTGGCAGGCTCAATACCCAGTAGGGGGCATGCAGGCGACAGCCAATCGATGTTTCTATTCTTCTCCCTTCCTCTCTCTTTAAAACCAATAAAAACATATTTAAAAATCAACGGGAAAAAACACCCTCTGGTAAGGATTAACAAAACAAACAACAAAAAAGAACCTACCCGACAGTACAATCTGGAAGGGGGATGCTGTGCAACTGGGCAAAACAGAGAAATTCTCTGTCCCATGTGCCCTGAGTGCCAAGACAGCGTGCGGCACAGGGCGGGTGGGGTGCGGCAGATGTGGAGCGTGACGCCATGGGTGAGCAGGTACCTGCTGTACATGAACGCATTCGCTGCACAGACAGAATATCTTGAGAAGAATACTTAAAGCACAAGGCACTGCTGTCTCCAGGGAGGGAAACTGGGTGGCAGGGGGATGGGGCAGGAGGCAACTTTACCATACACTCTGCTGTACCTTATCATTTTTGGGCCACGAAAACATATGCCTATTGTAAAACAAAATACAAAATGTTATTAAGTTTGCCAAATAAAGCTCAATAAGGCAGGTTTAAGGATTCCTACCAAGTGACATTCATGCAAAGCCACCAAAAAGAAGGTGGGAGATTTAAAGCTCACCACCAACAGCACCCCTTGTTCTCAGCCCTTCACCTCCCCTTCTCCAACCTGGCTTCCCTGCCATGTTCTCCTCCCTGCCGACATTACCATATAATATTTAGGCTCCAAGTTCCAAAGTCCCAATCTTAGAGATGGAGCGTACTCTCGGGGAATCACAAGCCACGCCCTGTCCCCATTAACTCCTAGCTCCATGCTCTCCTCATGTCTGTTCTGCGCCCACCGCAGAGCCCACGAGGGCACAAGAAGAGTGCGGCTGGAGAAGGTGGGCTAACAAAGCTGCCCACTCAGCTGTTTGACTATGGGGAGAACCCTGACACGTTCATATCCGTTTCTAGGAACCCGAATTTCTAGGGGTTCTTCACACATCAACACTTCCTCTTTTTCCATCAACCCGGTTTTCACGGGTGGTTTAGAATATTCTCCCTGGTGCTGACTTCATTTCAGACACAGCTTGACTGCCCACCACCACTGCGGGCACTGGGCACACTCTGCGGGCGGCATTTCACGCACCCTGCTTCAGGACCCGCTGGGCGGCCGGCGCAGGGCTGGTCAGAGAGCAGATGCTGCAAAGGAACTGACAGCCTAAGAAAGGCCATCCTCAAACCACAAAGACAACTCTGGAATTGCTGTTGGCATTTAAAATAAGAATAATGATGCAAGCAAAACAGAATAAAAAGGCTTACAGAGCCTTAAGCAGTGACAGTTTGGGATAAACCAAGTCCCAAACTTGGAAAACGGTCTGCCGGGCCCTGAGCTGGAACACAGAAATGCGTCACCCATCCTCATCCTCCCACACTCCGCTTGTGCAACGCCCTTACTGGAGCCGTCACACCACACCCTCTTGCACAAGACACGCCCGCATGAAGCTCTGTGGTGCCCTTCCTTCCCGGTCACTGCACTCACCCAGCTTCTTCTCAAATTCAGTGCCTATGCGACCACACTCGGAACCTATGCAGATGCAAACCGAACTATTCTTCAGGTTGATTAAATTGAGAAAGAATAACTCCATGATGTGCTGGGGTGCACACCTTCTTCCCGGGGAGCAGCAGCAGTCCCCGCCTCTAGCAGCTACACGAGAGAGAGGGCCAGTGTGGGGGGGACACAGACAGCGATGCACAGTGAGGACACTCAGGGCTGGGGATCAACTCCCTGGACTGACCGCTGTGCCAGAAGCTCTGGCCCTGCCTCCCTCTAAGTTAGACTGAACCCCACTCGGACCTCCTGGAAATAGACCATCTTTCCCCGAAAGGCCAAGGCTGCTCTCCTTGTATTTCTCTGAGAATGACAGGGTACCTCTGTTCACTCACTCACTCATTTACTCAATAAATAGTTAACTATTTGTCTGTCCTGTGCTAGGCACAGGGGGATGCTCTGAAGATACAAGGAAAACGGACTTCCCCTGGGACAGACAGGCCTCCACCTTGTCTCACAGTGAACATCATTCCCTGAGGACGGAAATATCTACTTGAGGGCCACCCCATCCCAACTAGGACCACACTTCTGTGCTCCAGGGTGTCCCAGCCACTCTTCGGGTGCCTCTGGGCCTGTGGGAGTCGCCACCTGGAACACAGACACTTCCTAAGTGCCTCCTAAGTCCTGGCAAGGGTTACCGGACCAGTGGCCATACAGTGCTCTGACAGCCACCTCCTAGTCAGCCACCCCTCAAACTTCCACCTCCCCCACACTTCCATCCCCACCACGCTCCACTGACAGGGCCTCCCCATAAGAGTGGCTGGTGACACGTGCAAGTCAGAAGCATTCACAATACACACAGAGAGCACCCCCAACAGTCTGTTTCCCCTGAAAAACACATGCACACCTGTTCACTGGGGCCGGACACCCGCACGGCACCTTGGGAATGAAAAGGCAAGTCCGAGTTAACACCTGAACCATGAAGTTCAGTGGCCACCTCCCTAAGTAAACCTTCCCTCAGTGCTGTTTTTACTGAGAAAGCACTGGGCAGCAGAGCAGCGTGGAAGACCATCACCAGCGTAGGCAGTGAGGAGTCCACTGGGAATAAGGAAGGATGCTATGATCTTTCACCACTTACAGTAGCTCCTCCTGGGGGAGAGAAGGTGAGAAAGGGCCTGTGGATATCCTTGCCTTTTTAAAATGTGAAGTTAACATTTTTAAAGAGTAGGAAAAATAGTTATTACAGATTAGCACGTCTTCACCATCAGTTTTAGAAACGCAATCAGAAATTTTCTTATCTCAGAAGCATGCATCAGGGAGTGTTTCTGTGTAAAGACTCAGACATGCACATCCACACCCATAACTCCCAGGGAGTCCCGGCAAGCAGGAAGCACAGAATGGCTCCTCCAAGGAACTCAGCCTCCTGGGCCACTGCCAGGTTAGGAGTGTGTGTGTGCGCGCGCATGTACTCACACATGTGCAATTGGCAGATGTTAAGTACATGCCCAGATGGCATGTGAGAGCACAGTGTGTGAGCACACGAGATGTGAGTGGCATGTGTGTGCACATATTCTGGGTTGGGTAGAGGAGGGTGACAGGAACAGGCTTTATCCAGAAGGGCAGCAGCCGGATGCGTATGCCAGTGGTTGGCAAGCACAAGGGGGCCCCCAACTTCTCCCATCCATGCATTCTGACATCCGACCATCACAGAGGCTTTATTGTGAAGTTAGGAATCGCTAGCACACATGGAAGGGAGAAAGGTCTCAAACCTGAGGCTTTAATTAGCCCACGCTGCAGTTTCCCTGCAGATTTCCCCAGCATTTGGTCAACAACTCCCAAACAGATGCAAAAAATCATCATCCAAAACAGGTAACTACTTGCAGGAAAGACAGAGCCAACCATTTCCAATGTCCATCCTTCCCCTCCTCCTTAGTAACAGGCCCAGGACCCTGGCTTGTAGTTGGCTTGGGCTATCTCCCTCCCTTGCAGCTAGGTGTAGCCAGGGGTTCAGTTCCTGCCAACAAGATTTAAGAACATCATCTGATGAGAGGGTCTGGGGAAGTGCGCCTTCCTCCCGCCTCGTGTCTGAAAGGCCTACAAGCTAGCTATACTTCTGGCTGCCATCCTGGCCAGGAGGCCTGGCTCTCCCCCTGAAGTTGGTGGGCACAAGCTCTGCCTGTCCATCTCCAGACCTCAGGACACAGAAGAGAAATAAATGCTTATCTTGACTAAGCTGCTTTCCTTCAGTGTTTTCTGTTAGACACAACCAAATGTTGATCTTAACAAGTTTACCATTCCCCACTTACATCCAATGAGGGAGAAAGTCACCATCCTAGCATGCTGAGAGCCAGGATAAGGAAGGGTACTATGTCCTTCATTAACAGCACCATCTTTCCCAGAAAATAAAGCATTCTCAAATTAACGCAGGGCTCCAGGCCTGGGTGAGTACATTCTCACCAGACCTTATAAACATAGTAAGACTAATTTTGTTGTAGAGTTATTTCATACAAGTTTCTCCCTAATATACTCAACATTTTAACCCAAAAATCTAAGCACTCCTATTTCTAGGCCTGCCTGAGTAGCAAGCTCAAAAAGCTTTACTATACTGAAATCCTGTTTACTGCCCCAAACACTGAGTAGCTTGGCTTGCATATTTAGTGCAGACAAATCTAGGTTATGAGGTAAAAATAGCCCCTATTTTTCATTCATTACACTTAGTCCATTAAATTAGGTTCACAGTCTGAGCCACGAGCTGCTAGTTGCCATGACAAACACTGGAACAACCCTTAACCGTTTACAGAACAGCCGACCTATAGGTGTGGGAACTGGTCAGATGCTGTGACGCCCAGTTCCAAGGAGTGACACAGCGCCGCTGCCCTGGAATCTGAGCCTCTCTCACTTCCATGCCACCGTCGCGCCCAGCTCTCCGCTGTCACGGGCTGAAGTTGTGGTGACTGCTGTAGCGAGGCCAGACCTGTCCCGGTGCCCTGAGAGCATCAGGGCCGGGCAAACAGGGCACAGCCAGGAGTCAGGTCCCCAGTGCAAAAGGCAGTGTCTCCCCAGGTTTGAAACTGATGGAAATTAACTTTAAAACCTGGATGCTTCTTAACAACCAAGTCGGTGTAAGAGTGATACCGCAGCACTAAAGCCAGTCGGCCATCCTGCCAGAGCGCCTGACTGCCTCCCATGCCGTCTGCTGCTCCTCTCCTTGCCACCAACAAGGCTAATGCCTAGCTGGGGAAAGATATTTGACTAATTAAAAAATTATTAAATAATTAAGTTGACTCACAATACAAAGATCTTTCTCCCTCCAGTTAAGTTGCTCTACCTACCATGTGGCTGGCAGGAACCTACAATGATCACAGAACATGTATCTGGGGTGATGGCTGGGAGCACGCGACTATGCGAAAGACTGTTCGCACCGTCCGGAGCCCAGGCTCTCGTGGGCTCTGTGAAAACTTTCAGCAAATACCGTCAGGACTCTTAGAGGGACAGCACTCACCAGACTTGTAACCATTTGAGCTCCTTGGTTTTTTTTAAAATCAGTTTATGCTTTTATTGGTATCTTTAAATCCAGGTATCCTTTATGTGAAAGGTCAGGAATGGCTAAACAGGAAATATAATAGGTTAGAAATAGAGATAAAAAAGGTCGGCCCTGGCTGGGTTTGCTCCATGGTTAGAGTGTTGGCCCAGGGGTCCCTGCCAGGGGCATGTACCCAATTGCAAGTTCCCCAGCTCCAGTAGAAGAGTATGCAGGAGGCAACCAATCGATGTCTCCTGTCAAAGTTCTCTCTCTTTCTCCCCACCCCCACCTCCCTTCCACTCTCTCTAGAAATCAATGGAAAAAAATATCCTCGAGTGAGAAAAATTATAATAATAAAGTCAAAGACAGGTAAGTGGAGAAGTCAGGGAAGGATGTCAAGCTGCCAGGAAGAGAGAGTCCAGACCCAAACCAGACGGCAGCTGTTGAGAAGTTTGTGAATAAATTTGGGGAACTATCAGAAAGTAAATAAATCATACACATCCACCCATAGGAAAATGATCTGGGCTTCGACACAAAACCTGTAGTTGTACTGGAGGACTGCCTGCAAAGGGCCTCCGAGGGGGAGGTGGGTCCCCACAGGGTGGAGGAGCCGGAGACAGGCACTGGGGCTCTACCCGGACCAGTGGAGTCTGGTTTCATGGTGAGAGGCCGTTCGGATGTCCACGGACAGACCCGGGGCCCGGGTTCCCGACAGCACGTTTCTTGGCTGTAGAAGCTACTGCTGAATCACTGCAGAGGGAGTGAAAGTGAAAGACCGGAGACAGACGTTCGGTTCCTAAGGCCAGACTCAGCAGCACTTCCCTAAACAGACACTGTGTGTGTCCCCTAAGCCAACTACAAGAACACAAAACCCCTCACCCACCAGCCCGCAGCACAATCACTCTATTTCAGTGTTGGCTAGGGGGCCAAGGGAGGGAGAAATGAAGGGACTCGCCTTCAGCGAGTGAACGGGAAAGGAGAAGGAGAGGTTCAGGCAGGACTTCACTGTCACAAGTTGGGGGCGAAATCCAAGTGTGCCTTTTTGTGCCACCTGAACTGGGCACTGTCTACCAGCAGGGTGCTTCCCTAAGGCCAAGCAATTCACACCCCTTTCAGGCCAAGCAATTCACACCCCTTTCTCTCCTCTTTCAGGCAGAGGAGGAAAATGTTTGCAAGATTCAGGGTAGCTTGACATCTTGGCATACAGTCCCACCTTAATTCCATTTTATTTCTATCTGATTATCACCCAATTATATAATGTGATCACTTGGTTTAACATTTGCATATGCAGAACATAGTCAAAACAATGAATAAGAAATATGAAAATACTCCACATTCCACCACAGACAATCACAGGGTTAGATGTGCTTAAAAAACAAGACTGTCAGTAGAAGACTCAGCTGGGCTGTTGACCACCTGACTAAGAGCTAGGAGCCAAGCCTCCCACTTCCCCTTCCACTCTGCCCACATATTAGTCTTCTGACCTTTGCTGGTTGTGCCTGCCCCTCAGAGCCTCCTCCTTCTGCAACATTTCCCCTCAGAGGTACCCTGGGCAGGAGTCAGAGACGGAATGCACCCTCACCTTCTGAATACATTTTAACAATAGGGCACTCCAGGGAAAACAGAGTTGTCACAACTAAAGGTGAAAGGGGAGACATGGTCTCCTGCAAGACAGAAACGTCCGCCTGCACTGGCTCCGAGCCTTGGAGGCAAAGGGCTCTCTTGCTTGTATTATTTAATCTGCACAGTCCCCCGTGAGCTGGGCATTTTCCCATTTCACAGATGAGAAAGCTGACTCAGGCTCATTTCCAGCACTTTTTGTTCCCACAATCCAATTTGTCCCCCTCAAAGAACAGACAGAGATGCCCCAAAGACATGGCTGCATAAGCTTTGTAACATAAACCAGATCAACACCAGCATGCATGATGTACATCACACCCATCCCAAGGCAGCCAAGGTGACCACAAAGGACTGCAGGGGTCCCAGGCAGCAGAGGTTCAGTGGGGCAGATGTCTGCCTTCCCTCCCGCCCCACCTCCTGCCCCACCCTGACAGGAGAAGGAGGCATCAGAGACCCAGAGTAGCTGACTCGCTCCGGCCACTGCTCTCCACCTCTGAGTGGCCATGCTAAGGAGGACCACAACATCACCAGCGATCTGACCCAGGGGATCGAACACCACAGAGCACGAGCAGAGGTTCAGACCTTTCGTCCGGCTGCTCTGTGGGCTTCAACTCCATTCCCACAGTTAAAGGCCCCTCCTTTCAGCTCAATGGTTCTCTGCCCACAGTGAATCACAGGCCCTCCCCCAGGGAAAGACTCCCATGTAACACGTGCAGTGCAGCCCCCTCCTCCCTGTGCTGAACACTTGAGTTTGACACGTTTTTATCAAAACACACAGTAAGAAACATTCACATCGTGGCAATACCCAAACACACACCACATGCAAACAACAACATTTTATCAAAAAATGCTTACCCTTCCTATAAGAACATGCTTAGATATTTTCTACTTTATTTCAAAAAAAACTTAAGTACTAGTTACAACCGCAAATGGGTTTGTTTCTGGACCCCCGCCAGCAGTCTCCTCCCGGGGGCTGGTCTTCCTTGGTAATTAGCGCTGGTGAGGTACAGCGTGAGCCTCCTCAACCACCACTTGCATGGATTACGGTTAACGTGGAAAGCATGGAGAGGGAGGGAGTCTACAAAGACCTCACTCGTCAGTTCCAGGAAAAATCTCTAGCAGTGGCTATTTTGATCCCACAAACTATATGGAGTAGGTGGCTATTTTACTTCACACAAACCTAGAGTTGGAGCTATACTGGCGGAAGGGGATAATTAAGCAGGTCATTCTGGGCAAAGCCAGAGAGAGCTACACACTGCCATTGGAAGCAGTCCCTTAGGCTGCCTCAAGGCCAACTCCTGAAACATTTCTCAGCCCCTACTACAAGTACTGCTCTGGATTGTTTTCCTCAGTGAGTAAGGAGTAGCAGATGATGCAAACTCTACCCGTCTGAGCACACTTTGGGAATGGCTTCAGGAATGGCTTTGAGGGGTGCGTCATAAAGGCCAGCAAAACAGACTCCATTCCTGCTGGGTCAGAGATGGACTATCTTCGATGCTTCCTTTACCCAGGAATGCTGGGAGGTTGCAGGCCATGCTCAGGCATGACAGCTGGGAAATTTGGCTGGGCCAATAAACTGGGGCGTTGGGTAGGTGTGTGGCAGGTGCAAAGAAGGCAAAGCTGCCCATAGGCTCCTTAAACACTTCTCATGACCTCAGTTCACACCAAGGCCGACCACCCAGCACATACTCTCCTCCTTCCTATTCTGGGAACTATGGTCTCTGGACTGAGGAAAAGCCAGTCCCGCCTCTAGCTGAGGAGTGGCTGAGGTCTTGATCAGACTAAGACAGTGGTCGGCAAACTCATTAGTCAACAGAGTGGCAAACCACAGCTCGCAAGCCGCAGTTTGCCGACCACTGGACTAAGAGAACAATTCTCAAATCTGGCTTCAGAATCACTTGGAGGGCTTAAAAGATGATCACTGCCCAGCTGGTGTGGCTCAATGGTTGAAAGGGGTTGCAGGCTTGATACCCAGTAGGGAGCATGCAGGAGGCAGCTAATCGATGATTCTCTCTCATCATTGATGTTTCTCTCTCTTCCTCTCCCTGAAATCAACAAACACACATTTTTTTTAAAAAAGGGGATCATTGCTGGGCTCCATCCCAGAGTTCCGACTTCAGGAGGGGATGATGCTGCAACACCTGGCCTGGGACCACATGTGGAAGAACACCACTCTCACAGTCTCAGGTTCTTGGTCCAGGGGAGACCACATGAACCTCACTGCTCCACAGTTGAAGGGAAAACTGGTAGACCTGTGGCTGGGGACTGGCTGGTGTGTCTCCTGCCCTGCTCCTGACAGGAACAGGAGCCAGAAAGCACACAGAACCACTGACCCTAAGGATTATCTCAGAATCATGAGGAAGCAGGGGTGGCTGGGAAGCAAAGAGAGAAGAATCCGGGCCCTTGATGAAACTGTTGATGCAGGAAGACTCCAGTGCTGAGATCATAAATGCCCTCATTGTTCACATGGCAGCCAAAAGCACCCTATGACACACCCCACAGTGCGGAGAGACCCTTGAACTGCGCATCCCTGTTACCTACTAGCACCGTTCCCCAGAAACACCCACTGTCTAACTATACTTCCTTCACACGTCCAGAATTGGTATGCCTGGGTCATTCTTAAAAATGTTAACTAATGACTTGGAGGATACATCCTATGAAATGTAAACACTGGAGAGAAAAGGAAAGGAGTTCCACATACTAGTGTGAAATCGTTTCATCAGACAGTGCCTGCAACAGCAGCTGGTACCAGCTGTAGAGGGCTATGGTGGAGGTGTGGGTGCAGGGCCTGGGAGCAGGAAGAGAGGCAGGGGCTCCAAAGGCCTCCGAGTCCACCCAGAAAGTGCAACAGGCAGCGGCAGGAACCCCAGGTGAGGAGAACTGCTGGTGTCTCTGGGAGGGGCTCAGAGATGCCAGGAATGGAGGAGGAGAACACTTTCCTCCTCCAGTGGTACATCCTCCTCCTGGATACCGGAGGACTCCCCTCTGTCTTCCTGGCCCTATTCCAGAAATGGACACCTCATCTTTATCACCATAGCATGACCCTCCCCCATGGGATGCTTCCTGCTTCTGAAGCCTTCCCCAGGTGACCCTCACTGGGGGAACCCTGGGCAAACACCAGAGATCGGTCATGGGACAGGACAGGAGCCGGTGTGTGTGGAGACCAGACACAGCACCCCAGCTCTGGTTTCCCACTTCTCAGCCAGCTTATGGCAAAAGGGATGGGTAAGACATTAAACCCACAGAGGGGAGGCTGCCCTAAATCCAAGCTCCACACCGCCTGCACCTGCTCTACATAAAAACTCATCGCAGCAGTGGACGTCCTCAGTGCTCGGCAGGCACCGGTGTCACGCCAAGCCCTTGACATACATTAACTCATTTACCCTCCGATAAGCCTCAGGAGTTGCTACCACCATCAGCCTCCTTTGCAGATGAGAAAATCAAGGTGTAGAAAGATTAAGCTACTTGGTCAAAGTCACACAGCTAGTTGAAGGCTCACAGGGAATTCACCTTACTTGTAATTCAAAATATCGAAAATAGAAATTATTGATATTTGGAACCCAAGTGATTAATTTTCACCCCTACACTCACATATGAGGTTCAGCGTTTATTTTAAAATCCTGTGAAGGTAGCTTTGTGATTTAATGTAACGGGCACTCACTCCAGACAGACCTGGGTCTGAATGCCAGTTCAACCCCTGCAATGGCCCTCGGGCGGGTGCCTCAACCACTCCTCACCTGGGCTCCCTCCTTCAATACTCCAGCCCCCCTCCCACAGGACCTCCTCCAGGGAGGCCCAGGAAGATGGCAGGACTGGTACGCAGGTGTTCAGATCACATAGTTCCCTTCTCCTCCAGGATTAAACTCATCACACTTAAAGATGTCTAAGGCTGTCGACAGGAAAGTATGAAGTTACAGTAACTTCCACAGTGAGAGATGAAGAAAACAACCTAATAAGACAAAATGGGCAAAATATGCATAGTTAATTTAAAGAAGCTAAAATGTAAACTAGTAAGAAAAGGTTTTCAATATTTTTGTTAAGTTGGGAAATGTAACCAAAACAATGTCTTCTTTATCCATTAATTTGCAAAAATTAACAAGATTTATAGTCTCCAGTGTTGGATGAGTTAAAAGGAAAAAGGCAATTTCACATACCAATGGAAAAAGTACAGACTCAGAAAGCCTTTTAAAAGTGTGTGTGTGGTGGTGGGGGGGGGGGGAGACAATTTGGTAAAATTATCAATTTAAAATTACTCTTTGGCCCAGAAATTCTACCTCTAGGGATGTAGAAGACTGAAATATCTGTGAGTAACAGTGATACAGTTCACAGATTCTCCACTATTTTTAGAGCAGAAAATTGGAAACAACCTAAATGTCCTTCAAGAAAGAATAGTTAAGCCCTAACCAGTTTGGCTCAGTGGATAGAGCGTCGGCCTGCAGACTGAGGGGTCCCGGGCTCGATTCCGGTCAAGGGCATGTACCTTGGCTGTGGGCACATCCCCAGTAGGGGGTGTGCAAGAGGCAGCTGATCGATGTTTCTCTCTCATTGATGTTTCTGACTTTCTATCCCTCTCCCTTCTGCTCTGTAAAAAATCAATAAAATACTTTTTTTTTAAAAAAGAATAGTTAAGTTATGGTACATCCATACTCTGGAATACAGACAGAGAAAGAGGCACACTTTTCCTGTCAGTACATACAGATCTCCAGATTTAAATTTAAAAAACAGATCGGAGAAAATTTTGTGTAATGCATTTGTCCTCTGAAAAGGCTTAGAAGCATTGACTCCACCCAGTAACAATGCACACACCTCACACCCAGATCCTGGTTTCTAAACACCATTACCCACTAAAAGAACCACGACTCTGGAGAAATGGCTGATTCCAGGGTTGGAACGTACAGGTTGAATCTTGAAGCTTTTGTGCCAGCAGGTAAAGCAATTCTCAAAGAATGAAGAGGACAAGTAAAAAGGACAAATGAGTCAGCATGATGGGGTTCCTGCAGGCCAAGTCTGGGACAATTTAAGCAACACAATGAATAATGAGAGTAATAGACTTATAGATGTAGAAAAAACTATGGAATTGGGAAATCCCATCTGTCAATTACCATCATATCTGATTCAGGTAAGTAAGACTCATCAATGAACTCTAAGAGTAGTGGAGAAAGGGTGAGGAGTAATACACAGTCTCAAGTTGTCTTACTATGAGGTACATATTAACTAGAGAGATGAAAATGGTAACTTTCCTGTGAGGGAACCTGGCACCTTAATCAAGGGATTTAAGTTAGTATGACCAATGACAGGGACTAATGACAGCATATGGAACATGCTAAGACAGCTGTTCAAAAAAAAAAAAAAAAAGTAAGGAGAGCAAGATGTGCTTATCCTATCTAATAAAAGAGTAATATTCAAATTGACCATACCTTTGATCAAGCCATGCCCACCAGCCAATTAGGAGCAAAGTATGCAAATAAACCCCAACCAAGATAGCTGCCGCCTCTGAGAGCAGGAGGGAGGCTTGGGTTTCCCTGGCAACGGAGGAAGCCAAGCTTTCCGCCTGCCATTGCCAGCCTAGACTTCCACTCAATGCTACAAAGTTTCAATTATAGATGATATATCCCAACAGAAATGGCAGTAGCCACTGAGCTGGAGAGAGAAGAGGCTTAGGGTTGCTGGGGCGATGGAGGAAGCCAAACTTCTGCAGCCCTAGCACCTAGGCCTCCACTCTAGGCTATAAAGTTTCAAACAGAAATGGCTGTCACCACGGAGCAAGCAGAAGGCTTGTCTCCACTCCAGGCTACAAAGTTTTAATTGTAGAACATAAATTAATCCCAGATCCCAGAGCCTCTGCTTGGGTTCCTGGGAGGCGTGGCTGGCCTGCAAACCACCATAGGCCCCTTGCCCAGACTGCCCTATGCCCCAAAGGAACCCCCTCCCTGATCTGGGACACCCTTCAGGGCAAACCAGCTGGCCCCCACCCATGCACCAGGCCTCTATCCTATCTAATAAAAGAGTAATATGCAGACTGACCATCACTCCAAAGAGAGCATCACTCATAAGAAAGCTGCCCCCATGTGGTCAAAGATCCTGCTCCCATGTGGACACAAGATGGCTGCCACAAGATGGCCAGCAAGCAGGCAAGGGCCGTTGGGAGGTTCCAGGCCTGCAAGGGAGGGCAGTTGTGGGCAATCAGGCCAGCAGGGGAGGGCAATTGGGAGGGACCAGGCCTGCAAGGGAGGGCAGCTGGGGGAGATCAAGCCTGCAGGGGAGGGCAGTTAGGGGTGACCAGGCTAACGGAGGAGGGAAGTTGGGGGCAAACAGGCTGGCAGGAGAGCAGTTAGACATCAACTAGGCTGGCAGGAGAGCAGTTAGACATCAACTAGGCTGGCAGGGTAGTGGTTAAGGGGTGATCAGGCTGGCAGGCAGAAGCAGTTAGGGGCAATCAGGGAAGCAGGCAGGCGAGCAGTTTGGAGCCAGCAGTCCTGGATTGTGAGAAGGATGTCCGACTGCCCATTCAGGCCCAATCCTACTGGGATCAAGCCTAAACAGGCAGTCAGACATCCCTCAAGGGGTCCCAGATTGGAGAGGGTGCAGGCTGAGCTGAGGGACACCCCCTCCACTCCCCAGTGCACAAATTTTGTGCACCAGGTCTCTAGTATAAAATATAAGTAAATTCCTGAGGGTTAGGTCCATGATGGCATTTCCATTTAAAGCACAGAGACAAAAAAAAAAAAAGGTGGGTTGTCTTGGGGTTCATTCTGGCCACCCCAGAATATGCTCTCCTCACAGTCCTTACAGACCTCACAGACCTCCTACTCCAGGACATTGGAGAAAAAGCTGTTTTAAATGATCTCTCAAGCCAGTTCATCACTCAAGTTCCACAAAGAAGCAATGACATAATCAAGCCTTCTTCACTGCAATTCTGTGCTCATTTTCTCTCAGTGACAGGGAGCATCCTAACACCATGAGTAGTTGATGATGCTATGAGGACTTTGTGGGGAATAACTATGTACGTAATCTGAAAAGGAGGTTTTTGTAAGAAACCAGAATGATAGTCTTGGTCCAGAGTCTCTGCTCTGTCTGGTTGGATTCTTGAGATGTTCAGCCATGGGATGCGGGTCGGGGGTCAGTTGGTCTCACACACCTTTCCATTCTGTGCTTCTGCTGCATTTACAGGTCTGCTGGCTGGAGAAAATGCTCCCAGGTATGCAGTTGGCTAAAGGGCCTTTCAGGGCCAACAGTTCTCTCTGCATCATACATCCTGCCTTGCTGGTGCTTCACAGTTTACAACACACTCTCAAGTGCATTGTTTTATTTCATCCTTTCCTTAAGGTGATTAAAAAAAAAAACCCCTAACATTCAGTTTAACAGCCTTATGACAAAATATCCAGTTTTCAAAACAATGTGATAAACTATGTCCCCCTTTGACTTTGAATCTACTTGGGAAATAAGACTCGTACCTGAGTAAACACTCTGAGATGGCATAAGCCAAATAAAAAAATAGGTAAGTAGCTACTAGAATTAGTATAATTAATTCTGTCACTGAGTTCGGTAGAAATCCCACCCTCCTTTGTCTCTGCATCTGTCCAGCATCCATTCAAGCCCTGTCTTCTGGACACACCATCCTGGTACCACTGGCTTGTTGCTCCTACAGCGTTTACTGGGCGCAGCAGGAGGTCTGGTGGGGCTCCATTCACAGAACAGGCCACCCCAGGGACCGGACATGGTCTTCTGACACCTACCCTTCAACAGAATAATCACACGTTCCCATGTGGGCACCATCATTCATCTTTCTTCAAAGAAACCAATAAACTGAATCTTCTAGGAGTAAACATTTCTGCAAAGAACTCCCCAAAAGAAAGGCCCTAGCCTAGATCCAAAGACAAAATTCCTCTTAAAGAAAATCCCTCTCATCCATAGAAAAATTAGGCTTATTTCTTTACCAATCCAAGGGCATGTAGATTCCAAAACACTTCAGAACAAGAGTTAGCAAGTGGCAGATCCAGGATCACACCCAGCGGGACTGCTGTCCCCACTCCACGCCTTGCCCACAGTCCACACCATCCACTGTGAACCCAGACGAAATAGGCACAATTTCACTGCAACATTCAAACTGCCACCCACCTCCTCGCCTGGGTTTAGGTGCCCTAAGGGGCAGGTGACAAATGAAACACGCCTCTTAAGCAGCCCCCAACACAAAACATTCAGAAGCAAAGCAAACACCTAGAAGATGGGCTTTACCACTGCCCATACTTATCTCCTACCCAAAGGAATGATCTGTCATTACAGACGAACTCTGGCAGAAGGAACGCACCATTATGTAATGTCAGAGGGCAGGCCACAAGGGGAAGGGAAAGCTGGGCCCACAAAGACATAATTTACCTTTGACACAGTGTCCGGTCTTCTATGGCCTACAATAGAATGGCTTTTCGGGAGATGGTCACAGCTCCCTGCAAAAATCTCAGGTCTCGATTTACTGACAGGCAACGCCAAAAATAAAGAAAATATAAAAAACAAAGATGCCAGAAATGCTGTCGAGGGCTAAGGGCCAGCAGCGAAGGGCAGAGTTGCAAAGATGGACAGAAGATTTCCCACGTATATTTATACCCAATATGTTTGCATCCTAAACATGGCGAGGCCTTCAATGTCTGGCTTCACCAGAAACGCCCTGGAGACGCACCGGGCAGGCGCCGACCGGCCCGGGGCGCCGGTCCCCGTCCCGCTGTTCTCGGCCCGGATGCCGGGTCTGCATTCACCCGCGTGCGCGGGGCCGGCCGGGTCTCGGAAGACGCGACCGCGACTGCACCGCTGCGCTGCAAATTTCCATGACAACCGCGGCGCCCACCGCGTCCGGCGCACGGGTGTCAGGGATGCGCGCTGCCCCCCGCGACCGGCATCCGGGTCCCGGCTCCGCTGCGTCGCAGCGCCCCCGGCCACCTACCTGACCCGGCCCGGCCCGCGGCGCCCGCGTCCAGCTACCCCGCCGTCGGCCCGCCGGGTCGCGCGCCCGGACCCCGCAGGTGCAGCGCCGCCGCTGAGTCGCCAAGTCGTGGGCTCCGGCCCGGCTCCAGGGGCTGGTCCTCCGGCTCCAACCCGCCGCCCGCGCCACAGCCCGCACCCAGCCAGGCGGCTGCTGCTCTGGAAGCCCCGGCCGCGCAGCCGCGCCCCGGCCCGCCCCTGGCCGCGCATGCGCCCCGCCGGGCCCGCCCCGAGACCGGCTCGGAATCCAGCTCCTGGGCTCCCGCGAGACCCGCGGTCGCCGGGGCTGTCACCTGCGGCGGTTCTGGGACCTGCGCACCTGCCGGGATCGCTGCTTTTCGCTCAGGTGTAAGCTCCTGGCAGGTCCCCAAGGGGGACGGTTCCCTAGGAGAGCCGCCCCCAGGACACGCTCCGCCGTTTGCCCGCAGGATGAGCACGCCGTCTGAGATGCAGGTGCCCTCAACCCCTGGGAGAAGTTAGGAAACGCAACATTTAACCCAGAAACACGCAAAATTAACATCTTACTGCCTAATGCAGATAAACAAAAAGAGAGAAACTTCTAAAATCCTTCCAGAACTGTGGCTGGTACATTACCTAAATAGGCATTTGTAGACTTCTCCCCCAAAGCTCTATTTTTTTTACAGGGAAATAAAATAGAATTGTGGAAGAAATTTTTTATTTTAATATAACTTTAAACCTTATTATTTCATCTTGAGAAAGAATAAGTATGGAAGATAAACATTTTATCTTGAAGTCTTCAAATTCTATAAGAAAAAAACATTTCTTAAAAATTATTAAAAGAACTATTTTAATTCAGTAAATCAGAATATTTCTCAGTGCTCACATCCCTCAGGTATGAAAGCTAGCATTTATAATTTGCCTTTAAGTGGAAATATGTTAACCTATTAAAAATAAAAGTTAAACAATTCTCTGATCTCATTTAGAATTATATCAGAAACTCCTCATGTCACCAAGAACTACATTCAGATAATAGTCTGGAATAAAAATAAACAAATATAAAACTACTTTAAAAGCGTAATTTTTTTCTGATTCTTTATTTCTCCTCTGGGAAGTAATTTATTAACAAAACATGTTTTATTACTTTTTTCAAATAAATGGAAAGAAAATGTCAGAACTTCAGCTCTAGTATAAAATTAAAGTCAGAAAATCAAACAAATTTGTGGAAATGCAAAAGTATTTTTATATTTTATTTTCTAAATAAGACTGGCCAATGAGACAGCCACAGCCGGCACATTTACCCAGCCTAACTGTTAACGGTCTCCTTTCACTCTCAAAACTGTTCTCAGAGAGGTTCAGACAATACATTTTATGGCCATGCTAGCTGTAACAAAGCTGAGAGAGTTTTTAAATCTTAGCTTAAAAAAAGAAACTTAAATTCACAAACATTTAAAAATAGACATCAGCTCAATTTCAACAATTAATTCATTTAACATAGTAACAAACACTGAATGAAGATCAGGCTTTCAATAACATTTGTCACTCTTGTGTGTTTAGTTGGTGGCTTTTTTATTTCTCAGTATGAACAACTGTAACAAACTAAAGCCATTCTTCAAAACTGTATGAACCAAATTATCAAACATAAAATAGAAATTCTGAATTGTTAATCACAGGAACTCAAAATCACAAAGATATATTGATTTGTTATGAAATACATACACACACTTTTGTGAAAATGAAATTTTCTGACATTTTAGTGTTCTTGTGTCCCATTATCTCTCTTCTATAAAAATGATCAGGGCATTTGCCAGTTTTTTTCATGAAGTTGTAAATCTTAAGGAGAAGCTACATTTTCCACTGGCAGCTGATATTGGCCACCTGATTTTGCATGTAAATATATACAAAATAACTCAGAAGTGAATCATTGCTACACATATGCTTTAACACTCCAGTGGGAGTCAGAAATTAACTTGATTAAAACCCACATCTTTAGCTCAGAGAAAGGGTCTGTCCAGACAAGACTCTTTACCTCCCCCTGGTGGAGAACTGTCATGCTCTAATGACCATATTAAAACAAAACCCTCCACTGCTATCTGCTGCAAAACTGTTATAATAAATACAAAAATTGCAGGTGATAAGGCAGAATGCCTTATTTTATTTTTTAAGTAATTTATTTTAAGTATATTTTATTGATTTCAGAGAGTAAGGGAGAGGAAAAGAGATAGAAACATAAATGATGAAAGAGAATCATTGATATTCAATGATTCTTTGAAATCATTGCTGAGAATCAGGGCTGCCTCCTGCACACCCCTACTGGGGGTCAAGCCAGCAACTGGGGCATGTACCCTTGAGTGAAATTGAACCCAGGACTCTCCAGTCTGCAGGCCAATGCCCTATCCACTGAGCCAAACCAGCTAGGGCAGGATGCCTTTTTAGAAGGAACCCTTTCTGGGCAATGCACAACTAGAGCAACCATGTGTGACAGCCCTGAATAACAGTCACTAAAAACAAGCCATGATTTCTTCTGGTCCCCAGCCAAGGAGTGAGCAATCTGCTCCGCTGGCAGGAACACCTGCATGCTGGGCCTAGCAGACTGCTCCAGACCGAGCTCAGAGGGCAATGCAAGCGATCTCCTGGGGTGATTTGACAACATGATTTTCTTCTTATCCAGCCCTTAGGTGAGGGATGATCCTGTTTCCCTGGAATATTTAGTTAGCATAAAATAGGTGTGGAATGGACAATGCACAGAAAATAAAATTCAAATGATTAATAAACAAATGGGGGGGGATATTACAATCACTTGTGAACAAATAAATACAAATGAAACAATACTATCAGTCAAGTCCAAAGTCTTCCACCCTGCCCTTGCTTTTCTAGAACTCTCTATGAGGAAGATTGAAAGGAAGCATGAGGGAAGAGGGACTTTCCTTTTCCTGTCCCATGCTGCCCTGGTTATGTAGCCCCAGCAGTGATAGAAGATCATGGCAGGGGAAGTTGGTTCCAGACTTCTTTAGGGATTTTTTCAGGGGACTCCCAGGACCAATCTCACCCTCTTCAGATAATGTCCAAAGTTCCATCTTTGCCAAACTCCTCTGAGTTCCTAAATTACCAGTAGCAGCCAGCAGGAGCCCTTCCTCAAAGTCCTAGGTCCAGCTCCCAGGAACTGCCCTTCGAGCACCCTTCCACTGGCTCCCCAGCTGCTCACGCAGTTGCTCTCTCAGATAACCTCAGTGCTCCATCCCTGCCCTTTCACCCTCCACGCCCATATGATTCATCCCTCTATTAAATTCTACTTGATTAAATATCTAACATGTTATATATTTATCCTAATTTGTTCTTAGATTCATACATTTAGGATATTCCCTTTTTTTAATTAAAAACAATGCTGTAATAATAAACATTTGTACCTGTCTCTGGGTACACACTTTTATTCTCTATTAGAGGCCCAGTGCACAAATTCGTGCACCAGTGGGGTCCATTGGCCTGGCCTGTGGATGAGGCCAAAACCAGCTCTCCGACCCTTCTTGAGGGGTCCCGGATTGCAAGAGGGCACAGGCCAAGCCAAGGAACCCCACTGGTGCACAATCGGGGCCTGATAGAGACTGCAGGAGGTTGGCCAGCCAGGGGGGTACCAAGAGAGGACTCCAGGGCGTGTCTGACCCATCTTGTTCAGTCCTGATTAGCCAGACCCCAGCAGCAAGATAATCTAATGATTGGAGCATCTGCGCCCTGGTGGTCAGTGCACATCATAGCGAGTGGTTGAGCAGCCTTAGCATTTCATTAGCATATTACATTTTGATTGGTTAAATGGCCAACTGGTCGACCTGACACTTAGTATATTAGGCTTTTATTATATAGGATTTTGTTCATCACAGTTTGCATCCCTCCCTTGGGGTATCACTAATGCCCACGAGACCAAAGAAGGAAGTTGCCTTGGCTTCCATGAGATAAAATAGTGGCAGAAGGGTCTGAGATGGACAGAGGCAGCCTGAAAAGCTGGACTAGGTCCCTGGTCCTGTTTAACTTTGAGGGCAGGAGTCACAGGTTTCCAAGGGCTGATGCTTTGACAGGAGTGGAACAGGTATTTCGCTTGATGTTACAAATATTTCCAGATATTCTTCATACTGGTTCCTGCCAAGATGCCCTTTGTCCAACTGCATATGGTTCCTTGGGAGCTAACAGCCTTGACCCTTTCCAGGCTGGAGGTACTAGACTCTTTCCCAGACTGGGTTCCACAAAGCCAGAGCTCTAGGCCACACCTGAGTCCCACCACCTCTTACCTCCCCAGACTTCCACCAGGGACCCTGCATCAGCCCATATCCACTCCCCCCCTTTCCTGTCCCAGGGATCTCTGTCCTGAGACACACACACACACACACACACAGGTGCACGCACACGCGCACACACACATGCGTGTGTACACACACACACACTTCCATGAGAAGCTGTTTCCCAGCCTGAGTTCTGACGGTGGCCTCCAGTGGTGGCCAGCATGCCTGGAAGACCATAAATTCTACGGCAGGTTCCAAGTCATTGAATAGGCGTCCTGACAACCTGATTCTCAGCTTCCCAACAATTGTGGCAGGTGGAGGCTAGATTGCTGATATTATCATTCATTTATTCCTCCAAGAAAATAACATGTCTATTCACAACAACTCTGTGACCTAGCAGTATCCTTCCTCTTTTTCAGGTGAGAGACATGAGGTCTAAGATAAAATAACTGGCCCGAGTGGCCAGGTTTGACTTGAATAAGAGCAGGCCTGACTTCCCACTTTCTAACTTGCTACCTAGACCCCTTGGGTAGAAGCAGTGGGAAAGCTGGGTGTGCTTCTCCAGGCTCCCCAGTTTCCTGCAAGACCATGCCTTCCCAAACAGCCAAACACTCATGACAGCCCTGGACAAAGATGCCTGCAAATTTAGTGTCCCTCCTGGTATACACTTTGTATCTATCTAAATGCTTTGGCTTCTTCACTGACATACACTGCCACTTTGGTAGCATTTTAGTACCTACTCTTGCCTGTGTATGGCCCTCAAGGGTGTGTGCTGTCCCCTGCTCACCTGCACCCGTTCTTTCCGGGGTAGCCAGGCCATGGCCCTAGAAACACACCCCTTATGACAAAATACTATATATATATGACAAAATACTATATATTTTGCTAAAATACTTCCCTTATGACAAAATACTATATATATATATGAAGCAGGAATCACTCAATATTTTTTAATCTGTCTTTATTTTTCCTGTGTAAATATGAATAAAGGCATAATTAATAGTTAAGGCTTTTAAAATAAATGTGTTTTGAGAATACATTGCTAGATGCATTTTGCTGATGATATGACCTTATATCATAACTTCCTTTAATAGACTGTTTACATTTATTTTTTAAAGCTAAAATGGTTAAATGATTCATAATAAAAACCATAAGAGACCCATCAAAATACATGCTTGAAAATGGAGCATCTTTTGTATGAACTATATTAGGGCCCAGTTATGTGGCATATGGATTACTGAGGTGTCCCCTCAGCCCAGCCTGCACCCTCTCCAATCTGGGACCCCTTGTGGGATGTCTAATTGCAGGTTTAAGCCTGATTCAGGGGATCGGGCCTAAACCGGCAGTCGGATATCCCTCTCACAATCCTGGACTGCTGGCTCCTAATCGCTTACCTGCCTACCTAACTGCCCCCCTCTGCAAGCCTGATTGCCCCTAATGCACCCCCTGCCGGCATGGTCACTCCTAACTGCCCCCCTGCCAGTCTGGTTGCCCCCAACTGCCCCCTCCCCACCAGCCTGGTCACCCCTCATTGCCCTCGCCAGCCTAATAGCCCTCAACTCCCCCCCTCCTGCCAGCCTGGTTGCCCCTAACTGACCCCCCTGCCAGTCTAGTCACCCCACACTGCCTCCCTGCCAGCCTAATCACCCCCAATTTCCCTCCTGCTGGCCTGGTTGCCCCCAACTGCCCCCCTCTGCCAGACTGTTCACCCCTAACTGCCTCCCCTGCCAGCCTGGTTGCTCCCAATTGCACCCCCCTCTGACCTAATCACCACCAACTGCCCCCCTGCCATCCTAATTGCTCCCAACTGCCCCCCACCAGCATGGTCGCCCCATGCAGAATGCTTGTTCAGTCATTTGGTCGACCCTCACTAACCCCCCTGCTGACCTGGTTGTAGGCAGCCATCTTGTGAGGGCATGAGGGTTAATTTGTATATTACCTCTTTCTTATATAGGATATCAGACCACAAAAAAAGTCAAAAGTTGCCAAAGCAAAACAGGACATTTTTTCTGAGTAGAAGAGGGAAAAGGGAGGAAGAACAGGAAGAGGAGGAAGGAGGGGAGGGAGGGAGGAAAGGAGACTAAAGAGAGGAGAAGGAAAAGCTGCAGGTAAGGCTTGTCTGCATCGGGAGGAGGAGTTCTCTGGGTAATTTCCAGTGGGTATTTAAGCAAAGGGTGGACCATTATGGTTGTAATTCACATCATAGAACCCAAATGTCTAAATCCTATCCAATGAAAGAGAAACATGCAAATTACATGCTACGTTATCAGCCAATCAGGAGCGGGGGGCGGGGCCGAGCACATGGGGAACGGGTGCTGTGGGCCTGGGGAGCAGACGCTGTGCACCGGTTCCCCAGGCGAGCAGCTGCGGGGCAAGGGGTGGGACCCGGGGCAGCGCAAAGGGCAGGGCCGCATGGTGCGTGGCCTGGGGAAGGGGCACCACAGGCCTGGGGAGCTGATGCTGTGCTGCCACTCCTGGCAGGCCTGTGGCGCTGGGCTCCGGCGCCCATTCCCCAGGCCCTGCATGTCCCCCAGCCCGGCGCTGCACTTAGGCCCTGAGTGGCAGATGTCCCAGAACACCCCCAGCCACTGCGGAACTGTGGGTGCAGCAGCCCAGCCGCTGGGGCAGGGATGTTCCTGCCCCGCCCCAGCTTCTTCACCTGCTCTGAAGCCAAGCAGCAGTTTGGGTCCACGCCCCCGCCCTGCGCCCACGACAGCGTTGGCTGCTGGCCTCTGGAGCATGCGGAGACCCTGGTGGCCTCTGCCGTGTGTGGCTCAGGGTCCCTGCGTGCCCCCCAGCCCGGCCCCCACAGCAGGACTGACTCCTGGCCTTCAGAGACAGGGGTGTTCCCGCCCCACCCCCAGCCACATATCCTCAGGTGAGGATAAAAAAAAAAGAAAGAAATGCCATATCCTATGAAAGACACATCTTGAAAATGCCTAAAGAAAGTTGTCATTTTTCCACAGTGAAGGGACTAGAGTCCGTGTTGATGAAAACACCTTGGCGGCTGCAGTGGCTGGCAGTGGCTGCAGCAGCAGGGTACTGGGGCTGGCGCTCTCCCTTGACCAGCCTGGTCACCTCCCACAGAGGGTGGCCAGACTGATGGGGAGCGGGCCTCAGCCATCAGTAGGACATCTCCTGAGGGCTCCCAGTCTGTGAGATAGGGCAGGCTGGGCTGAGGGAACCCCCTGCCATGCACAAATTTCGTGCACCGGGTCACTAGTATCTTATAAAATGCTAATGGAATTCCATGGGCTGGGCTAGCTAAGAGCTTTGCCTTGAGTTGTAATTCTGAGGAAGGGTGAGGGTTCCTGGGATGAAGGGGCAGTTTGCGAAGATGTGGCCTAAGGATCTCATGTTGTCAAAGTCTCAGTTGTCAGCTGTGTCTGGCTGGGACGCCCGTTCCCAGCTCCAACCTGAAAGGCTCTCCCAGAGCCCCCTCGTCAGGGCAAGAGGCCGTCTCTAACCCCTCTGGCGAGTTAGAGACAGAGGACCCTTCCCCGGCTGAAATGCTCTTCTTTTTCCAGGGAAACAGATTCCCACTCCACAGGAGCTGGAGGGCAGGGCGTCCGGACCCGAGTCACTGACTTGAAGTGACCTCAGATGGGGTGACCTTGGCTCATCCTGAACTTGTCACAGCTCCACCAAAGGCCTGGGTTTCTAGGGTCACATAGAGCCCCTGAGGAGGTACCAGGTTCAGAATTCTGCCTCAGACACGTTCAGCCTCTCTCTTCAGCTTGGGGTGGAGGCAGGTGCCAGAGGGGGCGGGGTGGGGGTGATCATGAGTAACAAAAGGAAGGTTAGACGTCTAAGAATTCCTCAGAGATGAAAAAATAAGAGTTCAGTGTCCACGATTCCATATGTTTGGCCTGTGGACACCTGCACTCCACAAGGTCCCACCTCTCCCAGTCTTCCCTGTTGACCTGGTAAGAACCTGCCACTTGACCGTGGCTGCCAGAACAAGTCCCATTTCCTAGATCAGGAAGAGGAGGCTCGATGCTTGCAAAGGGCAGGGGGAGCTGGAATGCAACCCTGCCAAGTCCCTGGCCTTGGGCCACATAGTAGTGCAGGGACAACTGACTCCCTGAGGCAGGAGAGGGACCTCCCTGCCTTCACTGCTGTTTGGTTTCTGGTTCCAGCCCGACCCGCTCAGGCAGAGGGCTGGGCCCACAGAGCCACACCTGGCTTTCCAGTTGGCTGAGGCGCTGCTTCACCACCATCTGGTTGGTGCTGTACTCGGCCAGGAGCCGTGCAAACCTGGTCTGCAGTGTGTCCAGGGAGGACCTCAGGTGCTCCACCTTCTCCTCGATGTCCTCAAGGTCTGCCCCAGCCTTGGCCAGGTCCTCGTCGATCAGGTTGTCCTTCATCAGGATCTGCCGTCCCTTCTCCTCCAGGGCCTTCTTGGCATCAGGGTATTCAGTGAGCGCCTCCATCAGGTCATCCTTGGAAAGGCAGAACAGGTCCGAGTAACCGATGCTCCGGATGTTGGCTGTCCTGCGGTTCCCTGACTTGCTCCCCTTGATGTTTAAGATACTGATCTCCCCAAAGTAACTCCCATCACTGAGGACCACGAACTGGGTGAGCCCATCATCGGCCACCACTGCTAGCCTGCCCTCCTTGATGATGTACATCTCCCTCCCAATGTCCCCTTTCTTGCAGATGTAGTCCCCAGGGCTGAACACCGCGGGCCGCAGCTTCAGTACGAGCTCTACCAGGAGCCCCGCTTCACAGTCCTGGAAGATGCGGACCTTCTTCAGGGTGTCCAGGTGCACATTGATGGCGATCTCGGCCTTCAGCTTGTCCGGGAGGCTCTTGAGCACCTCCCTCTCATCCACCGTCTTGCGGTTGGCCCACAGGTAGTCAAACCACCGGATGACCCGCGTCTCCAAGTCCTTGGTCACCTTGCGGAGCTGCATGTACTGTTTGATGGCGTCAATCTTGGCCTGGAACTCAGTCCGGGAGGCATTCATGTTTGAGATCATGGAGCCCACGTTGCCCACGATGGTGGCAAAAATCAGGACACCCACCAGGAAGTCTACGATGACAAAGAGGTACTCCTCGTCTTTCACAGGGGGTGGAGTCTCACCGATGGTGGTGAGCGTCAAGGTGGACCAGTAGAGACTGTAAATGTACTTCCTGGAGAGGCGCCCATACTCCGGGTTTGAGATGTTTGGGTAGACCCAAGAATCTGTCCCGAAACCAATGAACTTGGAAATGGCGAAGTAGATGCAGGCGTTCCAGTGGATGATGACGAGGATGTACAAAACCAAGTTCCCAATCCTGAATACATTGGGGTAGCTGGTCCGCGTCTCTGTGCGGTCAAAGAATTCAAAGAGCCGGGCAAACTTCAGCAGGCGATTGAACCTCAGCTCTGGATAGTTTAGGCCCAGCTTGAAATAAGCCAGGTCTGTAGGGACGAGGGACAGCACGTCCAGCTTGAACTGCAAGGTCTCTGTGTAATGCTGCCACAGCCTCTTGGTATCTCTGACCATCAAGCCTTGCTCGAGGAAGCCTAAAGAGGGAGATGGAGGTCACTTGGCACCAAAGAAGCTGTGTTTTTGACCAGGGTCCATAGAAAGATATTTCACATCATGACTACAGAAGACATAGTGCTACACTAATATTAGGCACCACTTCAAAAACACACTTACTGCTCCTACAGGAAATGTACTGATATTTACCAGTCTATGATGTCTTGATCCATTTTATTCAATTAAAATTATAGATCAACTAGAGGCCTGGTACATGAAATTCATGCAAGGGTGTGGAGGCTGTCCCTCAGCCCAGCCTGCACCCTCTCCAATCTGGGACCCCTTGAGGGATGTCCAACTGCCCGTTTAGGCCTGATCCTCCTGGGCAGTCGGACATCCCTCTCACAATCCAGGACTGCTGGCTCCCAACTGCTCACCTGCCTGCCTTCCTGATTGCCCCTAACTGCTTCTGCCTGCCAGCATGATCATCCCCTAACCACTCCCCTGCCAGCCTGATTGATGTCTAACTACTCCCCTGCCACCCTGTTTGCCCCCAACTTCCCTCCTCTGCTGGCCTGGTCACCCCTAACTGCCCTTCCCTCCCCTCCCTTGCAGGCCTGGTTCCTCACAAATGCCCTCCCCTGCTGGCCATCTTGTGACGGCCATCTTGTGTCCACATGGGGGCAGGATCTTTGACCACATGGGGGTAGCCATCTTGTGTGCTGGAGTGATGGTCAATATGCATATTACTCTTGTATTAGATAGAATAGAAGCCTGGTATATGGGTGGGGGCCAGATGGTTTGTCCTGAAGTGTGTCCTAGATCAGGGTGGGGGTTCCCTTGGGGCATGGGACAGCCTGGGTGAGAGGTCTGTGGTGGTGTGCAGGCTGGCCATGTCCCCCTGCACCCTAAGTAGAGGCCCTGGTATCTGGTATTTATTTATCTTCTATAACTGAAACTTTGTAGCCTAGAACAGAGCCAAGCCTTCTGCTCACTCCATGGTGGCAGCCATTATCTCCTATAATTGCAAATTTTTTTAATTTGTGTTTTCAAACATGCCCCCAATTAGAGCTAGCAGTATTATGGACTTTTGGGTAACCTCACCCAGCTTCAACAGTCATCAACAATTTGCTAATCTTGTTTCTACCTCCATCCCCCACTCTTTTCTTGGCTGGACTATTTTAAAGCAAATCTCAGACAGTAACCCTTATACCATGTATCTCCAATTTTCAGGAAACTTTGTAACCTGGAGTGGAGGCCTAGGCCAGCCAGGCTCCAGAAGCTTGGCTTCCTCCATCGCTGGAGAAATCCTGCGCTCAGTGGCCCTAGCCATCTTGGTTGGGTTTATTTGCATATTCACTCCTGATTGGCTGGTAGGCGGGGCTGGTGGATGTAGCAGAGGTATAGTCAATTTGCATATTATTCTTTTATTAGATAGGATTGGGTCCATTTGATTATGAATTGGGCATTAGAGATAGAAAGAAATGATTATTAAATTTTGAAACATAAATGGAAGTTATATTTTCTAACTAGTCCTTGAAAATTAGAGATACATGGTATAAGAGTTACTGTCTGAGATTTGCTTTAAAATAGTCCAGCCAAGAAAGGGATGGGGGATGGAGGTAGAAACAAGATTAGTAAAATGTTGATGACTGTTGAAGCTGGGTGAAGGTACCCGAGGATCCATAATACTGCTCGCTCTGATTGGGGGCATGTTTGAAAACATGAATAAAAATGTTAAAAGCACAGGTCATGGCCATGCAGCTGGCATCACCAGTCACCAATGGGCATGAGCTGCCTGCTGGAGACACTGTCCAGGGAAGCAGTGTTCTCCTTGCTGACCGCACGGGACATCATCCAAGGGGCTCTGGGAGCATGGAACCTGGAGCTCACCCTTGACAATCAGACGGGCCTGGACCCTGGGAGTCAGAGACATCCTGCTTCCTAGCCCCCGTTCTTTATTTCATTCTTTGGTTAACTCATGTTTGTTGAGAACCTAGACCAAGCATGTCAAACTCGCAGCCTGCAGGCCGCCACATTCGGCCCACAAGGAATATTTTTGCAGCCCAGCCAACATAACGGTATGTAAGAAACATTTTAATAAAAATTTCAAACTTAACTTTTACAACATCCTGTTACACATAATTATTAATAACGAACTACAACATTCGCTAGTGACTAATTACTATAATCATATTGCACTCATTTCCTTTATGCGCTTTATATGCAGGCGTACCATTTCTCTCCACTAATACTAGCAGCAAATATTTTAGCAGTTGTTTGCATTACACGTATTAATTTGTGCAGTTATTCAGTGTCTGGTAAGTTAATGTTCAAGAAAAATATTAATTTTTCTTTTTGCCGGAACTGGTATGGCTCAGTGGCTAGAGTGTCGGCCTGCGGACTGAAAGATCCCAGGTTTGATTCCGGTCGAGGGCATGTACCTTGGTTGCGGGCACATCCCCAGTAGGGGGTGTGCAGGAGGCAGCTGATCGATGTTTCTCTCTCATCGATGTTTCCAACTCTATCCCTTTCCCTTCCTCTCTGTAAAAAATCATAAAATATATTAAAAAATAAAAATAATAATTTTTATTAAAATGTTCTGTTATTTAATGTTAACGATGACTCATTTGTTTCAGCCCTTTGTATTCAGCATGTCTCTATCGAAATAAACCTACGTTCCTATGAAAATTGAAGCTTTGGGTGTTTTTTTTTTTTTGCCGCCCACATAAACTTCAACCTTGTTTATTTGGCCCATGTTAACCTTTGAGTTTGACATGCTTGACCTACCTAGACCATTACATAACACTCCTTCAGCCTCAAGACTCCTCGGTTCTTCTTTATTACATTTTCTTTCAATTTTGAAGATGCCCCCCTCCTTTGGAATATAATCCACAGCCAATTGGTTTCTTGCCCACCTGCCTCCTCACCCCTGGATTCCTGCTGAGTCTCAGGTTGTTGGCAGGGTAGCACCAAGGCACAGGAGGGTGGGCCACACCTGCGTCAGAGTGCCCTGTGCTGCTGAACTGGCTGAAACAGGGACAGCCGGCCCCAGGAGCTGGGCCACTCCAGGAGCAATTGTGTCTTGTGAGATTCATGTGACTGCAGAGTGCCCGACCCCTGGGACTGGCCCAGTCAACTGTGCAAGCCTCGGGCCGTGTGCACGAGGACTTGGTTACGACGCCGGGCACTGATGTGGATGGAGGCAGGAGGGCTGCTGGGGAGTGACCGTGGGCTTTGGGCCACTCAGTGTCTCTGGCCTCAACGTCGAAGTCAGCCGACGGAGAGTCCTGCCTGCCATCCCCAGCGCAGAGGTTCTCTCAGGAAAGGAGGCGGCTGCATCGCTCTGTGCGTTGCCGAGCTGCACGGCTTGTTGCTGTGACCCGGCATGTTTGTATCGACAACGATGGCACAGTTTTTAGCTAAAAAATCTTATCCCGGAAGTCACAAGCAGGGCCTCCACAAGCTTTCGTAATGTCTTCATGCAAATTAGAAAAAGGTGCCCCAAAGATGCAGGGCTGGGGGCTGCGGCTTTAGCCCCCACTTACAGCCAGAGGCACCTGCGGGAAGACCTGTTCCAGCCAGTTCTCCATGCCAAGTGCTCCTCTGACAGCCATGGGGCAGCAGGTCCTGGTCCACCGGCTGCCCAAGCCAAGACTGACCGAGCTCTGCCTCCTGCCTCCAGGCGCGCGGGGCAGGGCTCTGAGATGATGATGTGGCCTCCTTATTTCCAATATCGATGGGATACCAACGCGGCCCCAAAAGACAGCTCGACCTGCACAGGGTCACACAGCTCATTGGGACAAGAGAGACCAGAACCCAGGGTCATGAGCCCTGCTTGGGCCTCTGTCCACGGAGCAGGGGAAGCTTCAGGTGGCACCACCCTATCACTGCTGCAGGCTCCCCAGACCCGCTTGGCCTCTAGTGGTCAGGGGTAGGAAGTGTCTACCCTACGGTTCTGGATCTCCCTGAGCATGGTGTGGTTCCCTGGACCCTCCTGATGTGGGGCCTGTGGCCGGGCCCAGGACATCCTGGCTGGGGGCACTCACCTGTCCGGCCGCGCACCAGCACATCCAGGCCATAGAGGATGTCCGCCGTGTAGTCCAGGACCAGCCACAGCACCAGGTGCTCGGACTGCAGCTCGTCGAAACAGGCCCTGCGCCAGGGCGACAGGGAGAGATGTCTGCAGGACCCTCTAGCACCATTGGCCTTCGGGGCTTGTGCCCTGGCGTCATCACCAGGAGGGGACCAGGCTCCCAGAGGTCACGTAGCTAAGGTCCAAGGTCATGTAGCTAAGAAGAGCTGGGATTGATCCCAAAGCGTGGGCCCTGCTTGCTCTGAGCAGGGAGCTCCAAGGCCAGCGGTTTCTCTGGGCCTCGCTGCTGGGTCAGGAGCGGTCTGAGGACCTGCCCTTCCCAGGCCAAAGACATGAGAATTTCTGGAGGGTTAACCACGGAACAAGCCAGTAAACGTTTTCTATCTTCTCCATCTTTATGTTCACCACTTTTCATACAGACAATATCCGCAAAATACCCCTCGTCCCCAGGGACCAGCAGCCTGCCTCTAACCCCAGGCAGGCTGGGAGAGGCCCTCAGTTCTCCCTGCTTCACCCCAACTTACCCTCAGAGGCGAGGACACTACCTCTTGCTCAGAGAATCCTGAAGCCCCCCTGACACTCAGAGAGCCCGGGGGCTATGCACACCTGCCATGCGGCCTGGGCACAGCTCCAGCACCACCAGGAGAGAGGACTCGCCCGGCAGCCGGATAGCTCAGTTGGAGTGTTGTCCCGATCTGCAAAGTGGTGGGTTCGATCCCCGCACATACAAGAATCAACCAGTGGGTGCATCAATAAACGAGGCAACAAATGCATGTCTCTCTCTCTCTCCTCGCCCTTTCTCTCTCTCTAAAACAACAACAAAAGTAACAATAATAAAATAAAAGCAGCTGAAAACTGGAGGGATAAGTCCGAATTTGCACAAAACAAACGGTGTTGAGTTTCTGGTGAACAAGTGTGCTGATAAGAGAGGGCACCCCTAACAGGCTGGATCAGAAACCCAAACGCCCTGTGTACCCTCACCGAGCTGCACCTCTGCTCTGCGCCCCCACCACATGCTCAGGGACTCCAATGCCCTGTGTATCTCCAACAGTGATACTTACCTTGCAGGCTTACTCAGGAATGCCCACAGCTCCCCTGTGTCTCCTACTACCCCCAGAATAGCAAGAGCCCACCCTGTGTCCTTCCCAGCAGCCTGCTGGGAAGAGCCCGTAACCCCTTGCTTATTCTCAGAGCAAAGAGAATAAGTAGCAGCTCACCCCTTATCATTTCCTAAAGTTCGATTAGAAAAGCCCAACTCCCTGTGTACCCCAGAAAATCAATAGCTCTGTTCTCGAATGCCTGTGAAAGGCTTTCCCAGAGTCCTTACCCCCAGAAGAGTAGCTGCACCAAACTCCCACCCCCAGAGGCCCAAACTCCCACCCCCTAGGGGCCCCTTCACCCATGTATTCTTGTCTCTGGACTTGAACAGGATGCCCCAAAGCCACAGGTCACTCTCAGACATACAGCCTCTTGTCCCTGCATCCTTGCCCTGTACCTGGTTCAGAAAGCCCAGGTCCCGCCTACCCCCCCTGGAGGAGAAACAACACGTCCCGCCCCCTCTCCTGCAGACCCCCCTGCTTGCCCACAGAGGCCAGCAGCGCCAGGTCCCTGTCCTGCAGACTTGCCCAGGAAAGCCTGGCCCTCACCTGCCCTGAGGAGCCGTGTCTTCCTAGGAGAGATCCTGAGTCCCCCTTCCTCTGCCTCTTATGAGAGGAACTGCTCTTGCCTCCCTCTCCTGCAGCTTCCTTAAAGAAGTCCCTGAGCCTCTGCTTGTCCCCGGAAAAGCCACCACTCGCCCCTGCATCCCGTAGCACACGCTGGCCCAGGGACGCGCCCCTGCCCTGCAGGCCTGCTCAGGAGCCCCAAAGGCCCTGCTGCCTTCATAGGAGCAGCAGCTCCCCCTGCACCAACCCACAGCCCACAATCAGAGAGCAGGCTCCTCCCCTGCACCCTGCCTCAGAGCACCCTGCCTCAGAGCAGCTGCAGCTCACCCTCATCTTCCTCCTACAACTCCATCAAGGCTCCCAGGGGTTGGGACCCTGGCACAGCTCCCCCCATGCTTCAGACCCCCACGGTGCTCCTCCAGAGCCGCTCACCGATGGAGACGCAGGCGCCAGCAGCTGCATGGCCGAGAGGAGCCTGGGCTCTTGAGTGACACTCAGAGTCCCGTCTTCAAGCCGGGCAGCCCTCCCTCCTCCACCCCCTCCCTGGGTGGAGGCCCAGCCACACCCCTACCTGCACACCAGCAGACACCAGCTGTAGAAGACCGGCAGGGCGATGACCGCCAGCCAGCGGTAGTACACGTTGCTGGAGGGGTCCACCACAACGGGGTCCTTCTTTCTGGAAACAGACACCACAAACAGCGCCGTGTGCTGAGAGACCACAGCTGGGGAGGGCTCGGACACCTGGCCTCGCTCAGGAACCCAAGGACCCTTGTGGGCGGAAGCTCAGAGAGGGCCTATTCCAGACCAGGTCCTGTGGGTCTCAGGGCTCACTTGGGAAGAGAGGCTGGGGGGCAGGGCAGACGCTGGGGGTGCCCCCTCCCAGCCCAGCTCCCAGAAAGCCAAATTGCCTATCACATCATGGTGGTGACAACCCCACTTGCCCCGTGGCATCCCCCATGTCCGCAGGATGCTGGAAATGAAAAGGCAGCTTGATGATATCACAGGGCTGCTGGGAGTTTTGTGGAAATGCAGATTCCCAGGCTACCCCCTCCCCCCCCCCCCCAGGAGGGGCTGCCAACGTGCATTCACACTTACTCAGGGTTCGGCAGCTCCTCTTGGAGCAGAATTTGGGAGCTTGGGACGTCCCCTTGGGAAGGCTTTCCCCCGTGCTCGCGTCACTCGCAGATGTTCCCCAGCAAGCGTGACAAACTCACGGCCCACAGGCTGCATGCCTCGGTTATTTTGGCCCGTGTTGGCCTTTGAGTTTGACCTGCTTGTTCTAAAGGCTCGTCTCCCAGCACCTGGTCCTGCCTCACCATCCAAACCACCAGCCTGGGCGTCACTGGGCACTGTGGCCACATGCAGAGGAGTGACGGCTCAGGGTGCCCTCTGCTCTCCCTCCCAGGGTGTGGGAGGGTCCGAGTTTACCGAGGTGCCGAGGACTCTTTTTCTCCGGGTCCCTGTGTCTCCTTCCTAGCCCATAAGCCTCCCGTGTTGGCCCCGGTCTGTGACCGAAGTTCGGGACCCGCGGCTTTCCTGCCTCCCTGGGACCCGCAGGGCAAGGTTACCTCTCACTGCTAGGATCTGGACTGTTCCAAGCCCTTGTCGCCACTGGGTTAGGATTGAGGTTTGGGACTGCAGTATTTTCACGGGCGCAGGAGGAGGCCTCAGCTTACCTGGCCTGCGTGGAGGCACTTGTGTGGCAGATAGAATGCCTGGGGGGCGGGGGGGAGGGCACAGGTTCACAGGGACAGCCCCTAACTGCTCCCCCGAGGCTCCACCCCAGTAGGCCCCCTGGGAGCCCCAGAGCTGGGCCAGGCCTCCCTCTGCTGGGCAAGACCTCACTGGACTCATGAGCCCGGCCTCCTGGGACCAAGTCCTTGTCCTCAGCTCTCAGCAGCCTCCTCTCCAGGGCTCCCCGGAGGCCTGACAGTGTCACCCTGGGCCCCAGGTCCTGGGCCCGGGCGTGGGCAGGCTCCACGTGGCCACTGAACCGGTTTGGAAGCACTTCTCTCAGTGTTACTCCTCTTGTTTGAGGCAATTTTCCTTTCTCTCTTCCTCCCTTTCTCTCTTTCCTTTCTGGCCTTGTCACTGGAGGACGCAGGGGACATTAAGCAATTTTCTTATAGCACAAACACCACCACTCAGAGAGGGGGAGCAGGGGTGACACGGAGGAGAGGCCACGGCAGGCAGGGGCTCTTTCTAGCACACTGGCGGAAAGGTTACTGATCTCATCATCATCATCATCATCATCATCTTCTTCATCATCGTTGTCATTGTTATTATGATTCCCAAAGTGTGAGACAGACCAGTCGGTGAGGCTTACGTGAGTCCACTGACCTGTCCACAGCGGTTCAGCTCAGTGTCATGCAATTTCCTACCCATTTTCATGAGCCCCTAGGACGTCTCAACCAGTGAGATGAGGCATTGTGATGTGCTGGGAAATAACCCCAAACACACACTTTGGGGTGACAAAGTCACCTACATATCACTTTGTTCTCAAGGGAAGGGTGTGGCCGGTTGGTTCTCAAAACCTATATGGGCATCGAATGAAAACCTGGGTGGGGAGCAAGCTGGCGGCAGGAGGGCAGCGGGCTCCCATGCCCAAGGCTGGGGGGGGAACAGCCCCTCTTCCCCTTACGGGAAGGCCTGCGATATCTCCTCAACAGGTGCTTCTCTCCGCTTCCTCTTCTTCATGGCCATCTTTTAAGTCATCAGGGTCACCTGTCCATCATTGCCATCATTCTGCAAGCCAGGCATTACGGCCCATTGAAAAGCTGAGGACACGGGCCGAGGGTAAGGCAGCTGGCCTGCCTCCGGGGCCCCTCTGATTCTCTACTGCACACCCTGGAGGGAGGCACTGGAGGGAAATAAAAGACTGCTAATTGCCAAAGCGGTTTGGCTCAGTGGATGGAGCATCGGCCTGCAGACTGAAGGGTCTCAGGTTCGATTACAGTCAAGGGCATGTACCTTGTCTGGGGCACATCCCCAGTGGGGGGTGTGCAGGTGGCAGCTGATCGATGTTTCTCTCTCATCGATGTTTCTGACTTTCTATCCCTCTCCCTTCCTCTCTGTGAAAAATCAATAAAATATATATTTTTTAAAAAGACTGCTAATTAAGCACCCATTGAAAAAGATCAGTGCAGTTCACATAGCATTTCCCAAGGAAATAACCAAAGCTGTGTGCAAACATCCTTCAAAAGAATAGCCACTGACACTCCGTGTAAAGTTAAAGCGTAAGTGGCCGAGTCATACAGCTTCATTGGCGGGGGATTCCAGAGGCCTCTTCAAGCGTCACTGAAGAATATTCCAGGCAGGGGAAACGGCCCTGGTGTCTGGCTGTTACAGAGCAGGCTGCACACGCATTTGGCAGTGCTGCATTCGTTTTGTATTGCTGCCAGCACACAGTGCCCAAGTGCATGGCTTACACGCCCCAGGGTGGCCCTGCAGATCTGCGGGTCGGAGTGTGGCATGGCTAACGTCGAGGCGCCACAGGCTGTGCCCCTTCGGAAGACTCAGGAAAATGAGTTTCCTGCTCTTTGGACTGTTGGCAGAATGTGATTTCCTGCAGCGACCGGACTAGCATCCTTGTGTTGCTGCCTGCCGTGTGCTGGGGCATCCCCAGACTGCAGAGGCTGCTGTATCTTCGGCTGCGGCCCCCGCCTCCCACCTCCAAAGCCAGAAACAGCGGTCTGAGCTCTTCTCACCTCCCTGGTCCTCTGCTGCTGCGGAAGGTTCTCTACTTCGAGGGAAGCCTGTGATTAGAGGGCCTACTCTGATCATCCAGAATCGGGATCTCTGCTGTCTCAAGGCCCTTAGACCCAATCACACCTTCTAAGTCCCTTTTGCCACAGAGGGAAACAGCCACAGGGCATAGGGATTAGGGCCTGGCTCCGTGGGGAACCACTGCTCTAGCGACCATTACCTTTACGGATCATCGATGCTACTGCTGGGAATAGGCTCAGACCTCAGGCATCCCTTCAGGCTGCCATAAAAGTGGTCCTGAGGACCCTCCCCAGAGCCTTGGCCTCACACAGGACTCCAGCGTGACAAATCCCTCTCTTCCTGCCACTCTGACCGAACAGCTGAAACCTGTCCCGCAGTGCTTCCCAAGCCGGGATGAAAAGTGGCTAAAGCTGAGCTTGTGTCCAGCATCCATGCAGGGATTTCTGGGCCAACACCCTCACCCGTCTCCAGCAGCTGGGACCCTTGGCATTCATTTCAGGGTCCACAGCAGAGCCAGCACTGGGAAGTCCTGGCCCGTGTTGGGCCCTCGACACCAAACACGTTTTCCTGGATGAATTTAAACCTTCTGTATATGCCAATCTTGGCCTCATCTTCATCAGATGTGAGGGACGAAACACAAGGGTGCCCTCTCTTACCACCACACTTGTTCACCGGAAACTCAACACCGTTCGTTGTGTGCAAATCCATACTTATCCCTCCAGTTTCCGGCTGCTTTTATTTCATTATTGTTACTTTTGTTGTTGTTTTAGAGGGAGAGAGAAACGGGGGTTGGGGGGGGAGGGAGAGGCATGCATTTGTTGCCTCACTTATTGAAATGCATTCATTGGTTGATTTTTGTATGTGCGGGGATCGAACCCAAAGCTTTGCAGATTGAGACAACGCTCTCGCCAACTGAGCTATCCTGTCAGGGCCTCAAGTTGCTGGCTGCTTTTAGAAACTCAGAGCTTCACTGAGTAAACCCCTGAAAAATATCCACCACAGAAGTCTCTTTATCGCTCATGAGTCCCTCCAGTCCTTCCTCAGTCCCAAGAGGAACCAACACTGGTCTGCCCGCCTGACCAGGTGGCTGCGTCCCCTCAGCAGTCCTGGGCCCATCCAGCACCTGCCTCTTCACATCTCCAGGTGCCTCGGGATCGGATACCTATGGACTTCATGCTAATTACATTCATCAACCTTTGCTGATGGAGCAATTCCTTTCAGTCTGGTAGCTGCAGCCTCACACTCCAGTGTCCAAACCAGGGGGCAAAGAACTGGACATGCCTGAGGACTGCAGAGCCCATGCCAGAGAAGGTGTCTTCGATGAGTTCCAGCTGCTGGAGGCAGCTGCTATGGGCTGGCTGGCGAGAAGCCGTGCTGCATGGAGGCGAGGTAAGGCGGGCAGCCAGGAGGGCTGGGCGCTATGGGGACTGCAGAGGCCCGGCCAGTGACAACACATCCTCTGCCTGTGCTCACATGCCTGGCCCAGGTGGACCTGCCGCCTGAAGTCCCAACCCCCAAGCCCGGCTCCAGCTGCAGTCTGAAATTATTCTGCTTAGCATACTAGTCAATATTTGTTGAGCACTTACTATGCAACAGGCATTGTGCTAAGCACTTTACATAATTAACACACCTAGTCTTCACTGAATCTGTAAGCTAGACAACACTGCAATACCTATCTTACAGGTCAGGAAGCTGATGCACAGAGAGGTCAGGTAACTTACCCTAGGTCACAAAGCTTTGAATTAGGATGCAAATGCTCTTACCCAGTATCTGTTTATTAACTATATTATATATGTCTGTCTATATATCTAATTTCTATACGTAGGAAAAACTGGGAGGTATCTTTGCCAATATATTAAGAAGTGTTTTCTCTGATAATGGGATTCCTGTTAACATGGTGTGTACTTCTCTGTGGGTATATGCTCATGTGTGCTTTTCTGTGTTTTGAAAGTTTCTGACAATGCATATATGAGTACATAGAATAAGAATAAAATCTATTTAGCTTGTTAAATGAGAAGAGCAAGGTCACCCATTCTCTGCCTCCTTTCTGCCCCTGGTCTTAACACCAAGATACCAGCAGAGAGCGCTTCCTACCAGCTTATTGGGCATGCTAAACCTTGCTGAGGGTTTTCATTGCACCAGGCTCAGGATTCCTTGTCCAGGATTTTGGCCCCTGATTAGAGACTTTGGCTTTTCCTCTGGCTACCAACCTGCTGAGGACCTCTGAAAGACCCAGCACTATCCAGCTGCACCCCAAATCCACCCAGCATTGACCCAAAAGACCACACACAGCTGCAAAACTATACTGGCTTTGGCTGAAACAGTTTGATCAGGGAGGGAGAGTCAGGACTCAGGGGAGTAAGAGGAATCACCAGAAGAGGTGAAAGAATGGGGGTGGGTGTCCACAGGAGTTGTTTCTGTACCTCTGTGTCTAGGTGGCCCTATTTGGCACAGTCTCTGATTCTGTTCCTTGGTCCTTGGCTACAGTGTTGGACCCATGATATGAGCCCTGAAAAGATTTATAGGAGGTCAGTGCAGCCAACACCATCCACCCCCATCCTCACCCTCGTGGCAGCCCGGGGCGAAGGAGCCGAGAGACCCGAGGGCCTCTGTCCCTGGTTTCTAGTGCCCGGAGCCTTTCCCTGACTGCAGGATGCAACCCAGGTTTCAAGGGTGTAAGTATCGCATGACCTCATTCATATGTGGGATATAATGATCAACATAATTTGATGAACAAGAATAGATCGATACAGAGACAAATGGTGGGGAAGGGGGAGTTGGCGAGCAACCAAAGGACTTATATGCATGCATATTAGCATAACCAATGGACACAGACACTGGGGTGCTGGGAAGGGATGGGGGAGGGATCAATTGGGGGAAAAGGAGACATATGTAAAATTTCAGATAATAAAAAAAATCAGGTATTTTAAATCAAGTACATATTGCAATAGCTATTGTTTCGTAGCTGAAGTAATTACATTTTTCTTGATTGTTGGCATTTGGGTTTCTGGATTTGATGTCCAAATTTAAGCAAACAAAATGCAACTAAGTTTCAGGGAGGAAAATGGAAAAGTGTTCTCCCGGAGGAACAAAGGGAAATAAGAAAAAGCCGTGGCTCATTTCTTCTTCAGCTGGAAGTTAAGGACTTGCCATTTCTCCCTGCTATTGGCTTTTCCCTAAGCTCCAAATGAGATGCTCCTCTACCTATTCCCATGGCATTCCATGAAGAAGGCAGGAGAATGGTGCACACATGCTAACACACATGTATGGTCACACAGGCATACGCCTTCCTTGGGCTCGTGAGTGGTATTTGCCATGATCACACATCGGAGCTATCTGCCGCTCAGCATCTGGTGACAGAAAGGAATGGCAGCAGATCACCATTTCTAGAGGCTATGGTCTGGACAAATTTAAATTTCCTCTTCCCTAGCCGGTTTGGCTCAGTGGAGAGAATGTTGGTTGGTGGGACTGAAGGGTCCCAGGTTGGATTCCAGTCAAGGGCACATGCCTGGGTTGTGGGTTCAATCCCGGCCCTGGTCAGGGCACATGCAGGAGCAACCAATAAATTTGTCTCTGTCTGTGTCTCTCCCCTTCCCTTATACTCTCTCTACTAATCAATGGAAAAATATCCTTGGGTGAGAATTAACCAAATAACTAACAAACTAAATAAATAAATAACGTTTTCCTCTCCCCACGGCCCTGACTCCATCCTCCATATTGGCCCGAACCGGCCTGAATGAGAGCCCCTCACGGGCACTCAGGAGGACGGGGGAGGGTGGGTGCGGGGGGTTCGGAGAAGAATTACCCGCTGCTCCACAAGGAGCCCGGCTTTGCACTCAAATACACAGCAATGGAGGCTCTATAAGCTTGAAATGTCGGTCCCATCCAACCCCTTGCTCTATAGACAAGAAACAGACAAAGAGATCAAATGACCTGCCCCAAGAAATGACCAGGTCCTTCCCTTTGTCCGCGGGATGGCGTCCCAACGGGAGGAACAGGATTCTAGACGGTGTGGCAGTGCTGGAGGGTGGGAAGCAGGGACACTTAAGGAGGAGGAAAGGCGAGGGCTCAGCGGGGAGCAGAGATGCTCACACCTCTGAGTAGCTGCAGGTGTTGGTGTTGCTTCTGGCAGGGCCAGCCACTGCCGGAGGCCGAGGGAGCGAACTTGGGAACCAACCGGCACTCAGCTCCACGCAGGGGGCCGGTCCCCACATGCTATTCCTACCCTCCCTCCCAGCCTTGCACACAGCTTTAGGAAAGGGGTGGGGGCGGGGGGGTCAGGGACCAAAATGTGTTATGACTAGTTCGCTGTGATGGAAGCCGGCGGGGAAGAGCAGGTGAAACCTGCTAACCTTGGCTAACCGGAGGCTTCTGGATAAATGGATCAACCAATGACTCCATCCAGCATCCGCCTCAGATTCGACTCTATTTCACGCAGTTTACTGTGTGACAGCAACATGAAGGGCGCAGCCATGGGCCCGACGTGGCCCCTGTCCTCGGCCCCTGGCCTTGGCGCTCTCCGGTAAGGCCGCCAAGTGCCTTGCACACCAGAGTGGTCGCCACAGCAGCAGTGACAAGTTGCTGCCCTTGTCTGCACAGGCCTGGCTCTCAAAGGGCATCTGCTCCAGGATTCGGTCACAGCTGTCACTTCCAATGAGCAGGGTGAACACAGACGGTGGGCAGAGCTGTCCCAGCGTTCAGTCTCTCTGCTCCCACCCCCCACCCTCACATCCATCTTAACTCCTCCGGTCCCGCCTGCCCTGATCTATGTGAGAGCCTGGTAGAAGGTGGAGCTGGTTTTGCATCCAAGCAAACATCTACTTAAAGTTGGACAGCACAGTACTTCCTGGTCAAAGGCATTCTCTCCAAGTTGTCCACTACCAGGCACGTTTTGAGCACGGCTGGTGCAGGAAGCCAGCGTGGCCTCACAGAGCTGGGGGGTGGCTTGCTGGTTTGTGGTCTCTGCAGACCCTAAGGAGGAGACCTGGAGACCAAAGCCAGTGGCCGTAGCACCCCAGCCTGACCCTCGGGGTCCCGCTCCCACGATGCTGGCCATCCAGCCAAATGCCATCTGGGGCTTTTGCTTGCCCTGCCCAGGTCTCCCTCTCCTCACACAAGATCATCTGAGGATTCAAGCATCTGAGCACCCAGGAAGCCACACCTCCCTATGAGATTGGGAAGGAGCAAAAGCTCAGCTCCACGGGCTAACCTCTGTGCTGGTCACCCCACAGCCCAAACTCACCGCACCCAGACCTGCTCTGGGAACACCCTTCCTTGCCAGTAGGGCTTCACTTCAAAAGTTCAGGCTTCCTTCCCCAGGAAGCCTCCTTACTTGACCAGCTACCATCCTGCACCATTGAATTCATCTACCCACTCTGACCCTTCCCGCCATTGACCAGGCCTCTGGATACAGTCAAGCCCGGCCCTGATAAGATCCTAGCTCAACCCTCCACTCATCTGGCCACATTGGGAAGTCCACAAAGAGCCCACTGCTCACTCCCATTAGTCTACGGGTGTGGAGAAGGCTGTGGGCAGGCAAGATGATGCCAGACCCTTGTTCTTCAGACTCTTCTCCTATCGAAGGTGAACACTCTCCCCACCCTACCCAGCCCCTCCTTACACTCCTCCTCCCCATGATTTTTAACCTGATCTGGAACATGAATGGTTCCCCTTGAAAATTCTCACCAACCTGCAGACCTTCTTTCCACCCAAATGCATGCATCCCTTTGCATAAAACTGGGTACCACTGAGGTTCTCCCCGAGGTTCCTGGTTTCCGGTGGGCTCGTATCAAGGTGGGTTAGAGTGCGGTCTAGGAGGGCCCTGTGGTGAACGGAGATGGGTGAGCCAAGCACCCCTACGTGTGTTTCTGAGAGCATCAGTTCCCGGGGACACTAGCTGAGCTCTGAATAGGATGGGGTCGGGGTCACAGGAGGCTGGGGCCTCTGGGTAAGGGTTTCTCTCCTGCAGGACTTCTTGGACTCAGGCAGAGACAGTTGGTGCTCTCCCAAGACAGAAGCCTTCTTCCAGGAGCGGCTTTGAGCCGACCGAGCAAGTGATGCCTCCTGCCTGGCGCAGGCGGCTCCCCCCGCCCCCCCGGCCACGGGCTCCTCACCTTCTCTCGCTGTCTGCTGGCTCCTGGCTGCCCTGGCTCTGAGCGTTGCTTTCTCGGCTGGACACCTCCTTGAGCTCGGCACCGTGGAAACGCTCCAGGAAAGCGTCCGGCCGCTGGTCCCGGTGGTGTGCGTGTCTGGAAGCCCAGACGCGCAGCGAGACGATGAGGCGCCACAGCCTGGAGGGGCACAGACGGCAGTCAGCACTCGGAGGAGGGAGAGGAGGTAAGCACAAGAAGAGTAAACAATTCTGTTTCCAAATGGTGAAAACTTTCCAGCAAGGCTTAAGGAATACACCCTTCAGTACAATTGCATTATTGTTTCTTACAGGAGCTCTTATTTTCTCCCAGGCTTGTGCACAAATTCTGTCGCTCCTTGCCTTGGACCTTCTCCTGGAGCCGGACCCCACGGGGCCTCAAGCCCTGAGTTCAAAGTCCATGCCTACAGAGCCGGCCTTGCTCCAGCCTCCCTGAGCCGGACTGCTGCCATCCTGTCTTTGTCAGGGGGAGTGGAAGAGCGGCTCGGCTCTGTGTTTAGGCGTCTGGTTTCCGGAATTGGCACTGACAGTGCACACCACAGACCCCAATAAAAATAGCTCTGAGCAACCTGGAATGAAGTCACAATCGTCACATACTTTAACCTAATTGCACTCATGACCTTAGCCTAAGGGAATAAACTGAAGCAAGAAAAGTCCCAGAAGCAGATGTTTACAGCTGCTGTGGACGGTCTGTCAAGATGCCTCCCAACCCAACATGTCTGCTCTGGACACTCCCCTTCTACATCTTCCCTCTGCCCTGGAGGGGAAACTGAGGCCATACCACCCCTCCTATCCCCCTTCCCCCAGCCTCCACAGAGGCTCAGAGACGGACAGCTGAACCAGTCACTCAGGCCACTGATCTAAGAGCCACTCCAAGATGGGGTTGGATAGTTCAGCTCAAGATCACGTGGTGCAGGCCACTTTCAGCCTGTGCCTGCGATGTGCGAGCTGAGACAGAAGCAGTAGACAAGCAGCAAGAAGCACCAAGACCTGAAACCCCACCAGACAGTGAGAGGGAGCAGGTACTCCCTCCCCAGCTCCCCTCAGGGGCCCATGGCTCCATTTCCAGGAGGTGGTCAGTATCTCACCTTCCACCAGCACCCTGCCCTTCCCCGCCCTGCCCTGCCGGGGGTGGGGGGAGCCTGCAGGGTTAGCATCTCAGAGGAGACTAGAAAAGGTGCAGTGATTCCCTCCAGGTGGTACAGAGCGCAGACGCATCAGAGGGGGAACCTGGCTAATGTGTCGGATGCCCTTTCGAGGAAGATGCTGCGCTGGAAGGGCCACCACGGTCTCTGTGCTGCAGCGGGCACCTGGCCTCCCGTGGCCGCCTGCACTAGCTTCCTGAACCCTCTCTGGTCGGCTTTCCCCCTGGAATTAATCCAGAATTGAGCAAGTCTCTCAATATAACTTTTCATTAAAGCAAGTCAGATAGAGGCAGCTTTTCTTAGATTTTTCTGAGCACAGACCCCCTGACCCAAGAGAGAACTGCTCATGATAGATGTCTGACTGCTCTGCTCCTCACCTCTTTTTCCTCCAAATCTTCAGCCCATCCCACCCACCATTTCTTTCCGAGATGCACCTACTTTCTTTCTGCCTCCGTATGCCCCTTCCGTCGAAGGAGGCTGAGACCCATCACTTACCTGGCAGGCTCCTGGCTGGTGACAGTGATGCCTTGGCTGGGTCCAGGCTGTCCTCTGGTCTCCATGGCGATCCCCTGCTGCAGTCCTGAGGATGTCTCCTCGCCGGGCGCACGGGTCCTGGGAAATCACATGTGCAGCTGAATTGATTTCAAGCTCCCGCGCCTCCGGGACACCCTCAGGATGAGATGGCCAGATGCCCTGCTCTGTGAGGACAGCTGCCGTCACACGTCCTCGACCCAGGGCTCTCACTTCAGGTCACGCTGCCGCAGATCCTGCTCAAGGGATGAATGTGGCCTTTCTTTCCCAGCAAGTCTGACCGAGGAAAGCAGCCCGAGGCCAGCTGCTGCCGTGGGCTCAGTGAGGGAGCGAGCCAGCGCACATAGTCCTTCTCAGATCGTGGTCCCCCTCAGGACCGCCCCCGCCTCGAGCCAGAGCAGCCTCATCCACACCAATTCCAGGACAAGGGTTTCAGCGCAAACTCATCTCTGCTAATGAAATCCCACCTCCTGAGCAACCTCAGGGCCACCTCCTTCAGGAGGCCTTCCCTAGTGTTTATGGGAAGAAGACCAGTGTCTCTGGGAACATTTGCCTTTTTTGAAAACCTCCTGGGGTTGCGGTTTGACCAGCCTGATTAAGAGCCATCCTGGCCTTGGCCTCTAGGGATTTGCACTTTAGTCTGCAAGCCCAGAAGCGCCCGGCAGACAAATTAATGCCATCTCATGGCCCATCCCGACCTAATCAGCCCTCGTAACAAGGTGGTGATGGCTGGAGGAGACGAGGATTAATGTCAGGGAAAGGCTCCATTTCTCCCACCGAGTGAGGAGAAGTCAGAATGTTGCAACCCAGCCACTGAGCTGTAGCCTCCTCCTTCCTCGTCACCCCTGAGTTCCAAGGTGGGAGAGGGGCAGAGGGCTCAATGCCATCCCACGTCCGGTCCAAGCCACTTCTGCACAGCCCCTCCCTCAGCTTCCCCAGTTCAAGACTCCTCTCTTCTGCTGGGACCAGGCAGGCTCCTGCCTCTCCCATGGCCACCTTCCGTGCGGGTCAGCTCTCACACCCGTGCTGCTTCTCCAGGCTAGAACCCCCAGCTCCCCCAGCCAGTCCTCACGGGGTTCAAGTCCCTTCCCCTCAAAGGCATCCTCCTGGGAGCAGGTTCCTGCCTTACTTCTCTTGCGGGAACCCAAGCCAGAGGTCTTGGTAGGCTGTGGGTTCGTGTGCTTTTGGTGCTCCCAACAAGAAGCCAAAACCCAAGTCCTGTAGCATGGCTGCTGCATGTACAATTTATCTGTTGGAAGTATGGGACCTCCCGTTTATCTGAGTCGCTCCATGTTTGGGACCCTTGGTATACAGTGGCATCACACTAGCCTTTCCTCCCAACTCCATCTCGTCCACAAATACCTACACCCACCCTATGACATTTATGGACTGCTTACTGCATATCAGCCACATATATTATATCATTTGATCTACACAACAGCCCTATAAGAGAGGAAAACGATGTTCAGAGAGGTTAAGTAACTTCCCCAAGGGCACACAGCCAAGTGGCAAAGCTGAGATTTGAATGTCAACCCACCCCACTTCAAAGCCTGTTCACATCCACTCCATGTAGCTGCCCTCTGTATTTCCACATATGGTGCCATTAAAGTGGAAGCTGAGTAGGACATGGCTGAGGACAGAGCCCTGTGGCATGTGATGGAGGCACGGTGCTGATCCACCCAGCTGCACTGTGCAGGTCTCTATTTCCAAGCCACTTGACTGAATTCTGCCTCTTTACCCATAAGAGACACTCACATCTCATCCTTATACAAATAAGAGACCCGTCGGGCGCTGCTGCAGGCAGAAAGCTACATCTCAGCTGCCCTTCCAATGTTCTGTTTATTACAAAGGCACCGAGGTCAGTTCCAGGAGGAGGGGATGGGGACACGTGAGTCTGTCTCCCCAGCCCCTGGACCTAGCAGCTGGCAGGTGGGGGGGTGGGGGGGTGGCGACCGGAGAACCGCCGCGGCTCGTGTACCTGACAGTTCGGAGGCACCCCTACCAGCAGCCCCTCAGGGAGTCTCAGCACCAAGCAATCGCCCAGCATTTCTGTGAGTCTGGCACCTACTAACCACGTGGGAGACACCCTGATCCCGGGCTCCCTGGATTAACAGCGGGGGAACCACTGCCCACGACATCAGAGCTGGTGGGCCAGTGAGGTGGGCACAACCACCAGTTTCAGAGCAAGCCCGCCGCTGGCCGCACAAACTGCTGCGGTGTGTGGCCAGGCCCTCTGACGCCACTCGGAGGAGAGGTGGCAGAGCGAGAGACCCAGGCCCATCCCTGCCCCGCACCCAGCCAGGAGTTCTGTGGGCTGGCCGCTCTTCCCCTGAGGGTGTTTCCTGGTCTTCAAATGGGAAAGGAAAAAAAGGTGATTTCATGTTGATTTGAGTGCTGTTCGCAGACTCCAGCGCAGAAGGGCAGTTAGCCACGAGGAATGGGGAGCCTCCTATAGAATGGGGAGCCTCCTATAGAATGGGGAGCCTCCTATAGAATGGGGAGCCTCTTATGACGTAAATTCAAGAGCCTGAGGGAGCCTTTCTTTCCCAGGCAGCTCTGCACTTGGTTCACGACGCTTGAATTTCTCCCGTGACGTCTGTTAGGACCGTAGGACAATACTACCCTACAGCCATTTGTAAGCTTCCCACCACGGGAGACAAAGATCAGGCAAAAGCTTGCAGGACACCAGGAGTCAGACCACACAAGGAGTGGACACTGTCCTGATGCACCTGATGGCACACCTGCAATCCATCCGCCTTCCAAGCCCACCTCAGCCCCAAACCCACCAACAAGAGCTCCCCTCCAGTGACTGCATATAAGGATGAAACGTCAGCTCCTGTGCCCGGTGTGGCTCAGCTCTGCCCTCTGGATATCCCATCCCCCACCCCCTTTCCTTACAAAAATTCCGTTTTCTTCATCCACCCACGGAGACAGCTACTCAGCCTGCTCATGTGTGCCATCCATTTCAACCTCTCAATGTCTTTCTTCTATTTTGTTAAATGTTTGCAGTATTGAAACAGTAAACCCGATTATTTCCTCTTCCGAGATGGAAGGGGAGATGGAAAGAGAGGAGAGGAACCGAATGAGGTGACATCTTGAGTCCCTAAGGACACACTTTTGATTATCAGAACTTCCCAGGGAAATTCAGAGGCAAGGGAGCCTGGGGGCCGGACCTTGTCCTCCCTGGAGCTGGCTGAGGCGCTGGGGCCAGGGCTGGACAGGGCCCCAGCCTCTGCAAAGTGAGCAGATCTGGCCAGGAAGCCACCTGCCTTCCCACCACAGACCCAACTCCAGGAGGTGACGGCGCTTTGCCGGAAGAAGCCGGTGAACTTGGTGATTAGCAAGAACAGGAGCAAGGAGGGCGACACTTTTGAAAGACAAGGCACTTTCCCACACATACTGCTCACCTCCTCTCCTTCGCTCCTTTAGACAGAGGATGGATGCCCCTCAGGCGAAGGCTGCCTGTCAGTGGGAGGGGACACAGGTCCCACCAGAACCGGAAGTTAACTTTGCCCTCTGTGCAGCAGCTGGTGGCGTCCTTGTTGATAATTGCTCGGGGCTCTGCTCAGAGATCAACATGGAGAATGTGTCTCTTCTGTGAGACACAGCCTGCCAGGCCCCAAAGCTCACCTGGGAGAGCTGCCCCAGGGCATTGGGCTGGACTTGGGCTGCCTGGGTCCTAATTGCAACCCCCTATCTCAGATTCTGAAGTCTTTCCCTATTGTATCACATACCCGGCAGCTCTTAAACAATGGAATCAACTAAATAGGTCTAAATAGAAAAGAAAAATTCAAGACTTTTTATTTCTGGTATTTTCAGGGCATAAACTCAATTTTTTTGTCCAAGTGAAGTATCGTTATTCTTCCTTATAACCATTCACTAGGAAAATGACCCCAAATATTTTTTAAAAAGAAACAGAAACTGGGTCTCCACGTGGGTAAAAACCTGGGCTCGGGCTCTCTTGGGGAGCGGGCTGTGGTGTCCCCACCTGCCGGGGGAGCTCAGCTAAGGCTACGGGACACACAGGCTCAGCACAGCTCCCGGCATCACTGAGATAAAGCAGGATTAATAGTTAAGGGCACACGTTCACAATTATTTCTCCCAAAAGCTTTTTAAAATGATACGGATTTCAAGACAAAGGTCTGTGTTTTGTTGAAACAGCATTTCCTCCCCTAAGATAGCGATTTGAAACTTTAACGTGTTTTTGTGTATGTGCCGCAGTCTTGTGTTCAAGTGAATATTACAGGGAATTAGTCTGTGGTAGGCAGACGCTGGGCTGATCAGGAAGTGGGGAAGGGCCTGGCCCCCACTGTTCCGCTCCCAGCCTGGATCGGGGTCTCAATCCTTGGTGACACCACGGGGCCCATTCTGGAAACGTCCATCTCTTAAGCCCCTCCTGGCTCCATGAGATAAAGCACAACTGCTCTCCCATGAAAGAAGCATTCTTTTTCTCTCCATTTGAAAGCTATTCAGTCTTTCCATGGGTTCTGTAGTAATCTGTCAACAAGTTCTTTCCCAAAAGAGCAGGTGGGCAAGGCCTCACGTGGGGCTGGTGAGATGTGGCTCGTGGTCAGGCTGAGAAAGCATGACAGGACTCAGGCAGGAAGGGCGAGCTCTGGATGGCAGAATAGCTGGGGCTCTGAGGGCAGAGCCTGGGACACCAAAGACCCACAGGAGGGGACTCCTTTCCGAGACCAGCAGCAAGTGGTAACAGGCACTTACTCCAGGCAGGACCTGAGCCTGAACTTTGTCCTGTCTGAACCCACTACAGCCTCTGAGGTAAGTACAGCCCATTGTGCAGATGTGGAAACTGAGGCTGGTCAGTTATGGGCAACAGTCTGACCCGTGCTGTTAGCTATGGTGCTGGCTAGGGAAGAGGGGAGAGGGGAGGGGATGGCATTCCCATCCATTCAGATGATGAACGAACAGCATCATTGAAGGGCATGATTCAGAGCCCTCACCTGTGTGGTTGACTGGCCCTGGGGGAACGCGCACCCAGCAGGAGTCCACAGGGAGTCTCTCGGCAGCAGAGGCCCATCACTACGTGTCAGGTGGCTCAATGAGCTGGCAATTCCTTATAACCCCATGACGTGCAACACCAAATGGGCAGATATTACAAAAAATTTACAACGCTGGCAAAAAGTTGAAAACAAACCTGACTTGGTAGCCAGAGTTTTAAATATTAGCTGAATGCTCTCTTAAATGAGATATGTAAATTCAATTTACTTGGCAAAGTTATAGCTAAAATTCATGTCATCAAATTTCAGAAACATGTACTGCCTCATGCTCACTTATTATTGATACTAGATAGTGAATCTAAATTATAAACAGAACACGACATTGACCATATAGTTAAGGCAGAAATTCCAAATGAAGACCAGTGTCCTTGACTTTTTCAAATTGTAAAATCAAATATGGTACATGGACCTTGTGGAATACAAAATCCATTCCTATCTAATAAAAGAGTAATATGCAAATTGACTGTATCTTTGCTATACCCACAAGCCACGCCTACAAGGCCATCAGAGGGAGTATGCAAATTAACCCAACCAAGATGGTGGCTAATTTGCATATCCATGGGCAGAAGATGCTATAGAAGGAAGCCAACCACTGCAGAAGGGAGCAAAGCTGTGGAGAAGGGAGGGAGCAAGGCAGAGGAGATGGAAGCGAGGCAACCAGCAGAGACAGGAGCAAGCAAGGCAGCAGAGACAGGAGAGAGCAAGGTAAGTAGAGAAGGGAGCGAGGCAGCAGAGAAGGGAGGGAGCTTTGCTCAGGCCACAGGAAACTCTATTCTTGCAGGAATCTTCCTGCATTTTGTCTCTAGTATTAAATATTAAAATATTACTTCTAATTATTTTCCTTTCAATGTGCATGAATCTGTGCTCCAGGCCAGATAATATGCAGTTATCATAACAGGGAGAAGTTTTCATTGTTATATATGTAGGACAAAAATAACGTAAATGTTGGAAATAAAGTTTCTTATGGATTCACTCAATCAACTTATTGGGCATTTAAGAAACATAAAAATGTAAGCCCACTCACACCAAATAGGCACTGTCTCATTTCCTCAATAGTATGTAGGCACTTGGAAAAGAATGCTACTCCATTTTTCAGTTGAAGAAACTGAGGCACGGAAAGGTTAAACAAACTTTCCCAAGGCTCTTAGTAAGTTAGCAACCAGGCCAGAAGTAGAAGTCTGGACCCCAGACTCCCCTGCAACTGTGTGTGTTGGACTGTCACTGATGGGCTGATGGCTTTGCCGTCGGGGCGTGGCCTGCCCCTGGAAGTGAGGGCAGGGCAGCCCAGCGCCAGGACAGTGGCTGGCGCAGAGTCCGGTAGGTGTTTGATGCACACCTGGGAGAGCGGCAGTTTGGAGACCTTTCTACAGCAGAACTGAATCTGCCACATGGACTCTTCGTTTCTCCAGTTATGCAATTTTTGAGCCTTATTTCCCCACATTTCTAAAACAAGAACCAAACGGATTCCGTGAGATGAACAATGACGCTGGAAGGAGCGCGGTGAGGAGCCCCAGCCCTCTGACCCGCAGCTGACCTCAGGCGAAGGCATTCTTCCCCCACAGCGTAGACCAGCCCAGGGAGGCCCTCCTCCAGGCATAAAACAAAAAGCCCGTCTTACCTGCTCAGGCCGTTTTCCAGGTGATCGAGATCCCTGTCTGTGATCCTCACCCAAGGACCGGGCAGGTTGGGCTGGGAGTATTGGGTGCTAATCTTGGCCATCTTCTTGCCACAGGTGGTTGCTGAAACATGAACATGAACAGATACAATCAGGACTCAGGACGAGAAGTACTGCAGACCCAGCTCAGGATAGTCTGGAGGGTTACTCCCTGGGGGCCCTACTCCACTTTCCCCCCACAGTTCCTGCCGCAGTGTACTAGTTGGGCATCTCTGGCCTGGACATCCCTGCCACAGCGCGAACGCCGTCTTTTCCTCCATCAACACTGCTACCCCGGAGGGCTCCTCAGTGGAGCGCTGACCCGCTGAATGGATGGAAGAATGGCCAAGCTGCCGTCTGATGTAAGAAAGCTTCAAACCCTCATTCTCTGGGGGTGATGCATTATCTTTCTTGACTCTGGTTTTCTTATTTATTTATTTATTTATTTTTAACCTGACAATTTTGCTCATGTTTTCATAGCTACCCCAAGTTCTGTTTTAAAACAAAGCATAACAATCTAATAAAAAATTAACTGATGAACAAAATAGATCCAGATACATGGAAGCATGGAGCAGACTGATGAATTTCAGAGTGGGGGCGGGGGAGAGGTGATTGGGAAGAGATTAACCAAAGAACTTACATACATAACCCATGCACACAGACAATAGAGAGATAGGCCTGGGGTGGGGGTTGGGGAGGCGGGGGGCAGGATGAATGGGGCTCAATGGCAAGAAAAAAGGAGACATCTGTAATACTTTCAACAATAAAGATAAATTTTTACAAATCTAATAATACTTGATATTCATAAAATCTTTACAAATGTGATGTTAAACTCAGTATACAATCCATCTCATTTAATTCTCAAAATAACTTATTTAGGTATTTTTTATTTTTTAAAAAAAAAATCTCTACTCGAGGACATATTTAGAGGTAGGAAGAGAGAGAGAGAGAGAGAGAAAGAGAGAGAGAGAGAGAGAGAGAGAGAGAGAGAGAGAGAGAGAGAGAGATTGCTCCCCAACTGGTGGTGAAACCCGAAACCCAGGCACGTACCCTGACTGGGAATTGAACCAGCAACCCTTCATGCACAGGGTGATGCTCAACAGAATATCTCCTACAAGGAGCTCACAAAATAAAAATGTAACAAAGGGGAGAAACATCTAAATATCACAGTAATAATAATAAAACAATAACTGCAACATTTTTGAGGGCTTACACTATCCCAAGCACTGATCTACATGCATTAACCCATTTAATCCTCACACTAACCCCATGAGATAAGTACTATTATCATCCTTACTAGAGGCTCAGTACATAAAATTCATGCACAGAGTGAGGGGCAGTCCCCTCAGCCCAGCCTGCACCCTCTCCAATCTCACAATCCTAGACTGCTAGCTCCTAAACTTATCTGCCTGCCTGCCTGATCACCCTTAACTGTCCCACCTTGATGGCCTAACCGCCTCCAACTGCCCCTCCCACTAGCCTGGTCTTACTGTACCTCCTGCCAGCCTTGTTGCCCCCAACTGCCAACCCCTGTCAGCCTGGTTGCCCCTCACACCCCCTGCTCCCTGCCAGCCTGATTGCCCCACATAGCCTGCTGTTCAGTTGTTTGGTCATCCCTCACTAACTCCTCTGCCAGCCTGGTTACCCCACGCAGCCTGTTTTCTCAGTCATTGGTTGTCCCTCACTAACCCCCCTGCTGGCCTGGTCATAGGGAGCCATCTTGTGAGGGAGTGAGGGTAAATTTGCATATAACCTCCAGTCTTAGACCACGAGGGTATGTCCAGCTGTGCTCAGGCCTGAGCTTCCAGGTGATGAGGGCAGGGAGGTGATAGTCCTTGTTCTCCCTTTTCTGTGGAGTGATGGATACATATAGGCAACCCCAGGAATGCCCCACACCAAAGCAGAGAGAGTCTGAGTTAGAAAAGTTGAGCCAAGGAAACCTGTGAGCTGGAGCTCTCCCTCCTGAACTCTGCATTTTTATGACACAGGCAAAGGAAAGCTCACATGTGTCAGATGTGGGTTTTCCATTCCTGCCTGAAAATAAGAGTTAACATTGTTCCCATGTACAGCAAGAGATTTGAAGTGAAAGTGGATGCACTGAAATTATAACAAGGTTATCAATTATGTTACCCAACCACCAGACAGACAGCTGTCTCATGCCTGGAAAGTGTCTTGGTCTCCTAGAGGTAACACAGGACACATGGGACTCTGGCTTCCTCAGGCTCAGTGTGCTCAGTTTCAGAATGATGGCTTTGCTATAAGATTCAGCTGCTCAGGGCCAGGTTCCAAGAAGATGGAGTTGCTTTCCAGATGTTGCTAGAGCTGGAGAACCCAGGTCTCTGTAGCCAACCCTACAGATGTTCTCCCCAGAAGTGCATCTGCTCCCCACAGCCACTACACACACACACACACACACACACACACACACACACACACACCCTCCTTTTCTTCCCCAAGGACCTATTTCACTAAGCTTAGCTGTAGGCACAGGAGGTAAAGTGTGTTTTTCCCCCCTTAATTAACTTTTGGGATGTGATTATGAAAGGAATTCACTGTCATTATAGAAAACTAGAGGCCCAGTGCATGAAATTTGTGCATGGGGTGGTGGGCGAGGAGAGTGTCCTTCAGCCCAGTCTGCACACTCTCCAATCTGGGACCACATGAGGGATGTCCAACTGCCTATTTAGGCCCAATCCTGGTGGGATCAGGCCTAAATGGGCAGTCAGACATCCCTTTCACAATCCAGGACTGCTGGCTCCCAACTGCTTGCCTGCCTGCCTTCCTGATTGCCCCTAACCGCTTCTGCCTGCCAGCCTGATCATCCCCTAACCACTCCCTGCCAGCCTGATTGATGCCTAACTTCTCCCCTGCCATCCTGATTGCTCCTAACTTCCCTCCCCTGCAGGCCCGGTCACCCCCACCTTCTCTCCTCTGCTGGCCTGGTCACCCCTAACTTCTCTCCCCTAAAGGCTTGATTGCCCCCAACTGCCCTCCCTTGAAGGCCTGGTCCCTCCCAACTTCCCTTCCCTGCTAGCTATTTTGTGGTGGCCATCTTTTGTCCACATGGGAGCAGGATCTTTGACCACATGGGAGCAGCCATCTTGTGTGCTAGAGTGATGGTCAATCTGCATATTACTTTTTTATTAGATAGGATAGAGGCTGGGTGCATGGGTGGGGGCCAGATGGTTTGGCCTGAAGGGTGTCCAGGATCAGGGTGAAGGTTCCGTTGGGGCATGGGGTAGCCTGGGCAAGGAGCCTGTGGTGGTTTGCAGGCTGGCCATGCCCCCCAGTGACCCAAGCAGAGGCCCTGGTATCTGGGATTAATTTATGTTCTACAATTGAAACTGTAGCTTGGAGCAGAGCCAAGCCTTCTGCTTGCTCCATTGTGGCAGCCATTTCTGTTGGGATTTATTTTATCTTCTATAATTGAAACTTTGTAGTGGAGGCCAAGGCAGGCGGGGGCTTCAGAAGCTTGGGGCAACCCTAGCCTCCTGCTGTCTCCAGCTTTGTGGTTGCCGCCATTTTTGTTGGGATTTATTTACCTTCTATAATTGAAACTTTGTAGCCTGGAGTGGGCTGGCCAGTGTGTGTGGAAAGCTTGGCTTCCTCCATTGCCAGGGAAACCCAAGCTTCCCTCCTGCTCTCTCCCTGGCTGCAGCCATCATGGTTGAGGTTAATTTGCATACTTGCTCCTGATTGGCTGGTGGGTGTGGTTTGTGGGTGTGGTAGAGTGATGGTTAATTTGCATGTTATTATTTTATTAGATAGGATGATAAGATGGTCATTTCTAACTTTGAACACTTGCTGTCAGGCACTGTTGGAAGAAAGGAATTCACTCCAGTTAATTACTTCATTTACTCCTCCCAACAATCTAACCAGGCAGGTATTATAGCTATCACTTGTAACTTACATGGAGAAACTGAGACTCGGAATGGCTGAACAATGTACTCAAAGTCATCAGGCTGGCAGGCAGAAGCGGTTAGGGGCAAATAGCAGAACTGGGAATGTAGAGAGTTCTGTAAAGAAGGACGAAAGAGGCCTCTTGAGTTCTGCTCCCATCTTTGTTCAGGCCTTTACCCCTACCTGGGATTGTCGAAACAATTCCCATTGCTCACCTCCTGTCTCAGTCTCACCTCTGCACTCTACCCAGAGACCAGCTCTCAGCAGGTGCTCAGCAGTGCAGTCTTCTCGCTGACACAGGGCCTCTCTGAAAGACAGTTTTTATCATGTCACCCAAGTACTCTCAGAGGTTGCCTATTTTCTCTAGCATAGAGTCTTAGCATGACATTCAGGACTTTTCGTAATCAAGACCATATCTGCCTAAGTAGGATACTCCATTTAAACCACATTGCCCACCAATTCTTTAAGTGTGTCATGAACATTTTTGTCTCACCAATTGGCAGCAACTGCTCAGTCAAGCTTACCCTGTGCTTCCTGCATTTCAGTCTCTCTCCCAGGACAGGTGAGAGCCAAAGAACAGGTTCTGGCCAGTGTACCCCTCCCATGATGCAGGCTCCCCCAATGCCTCATGGTAACCCAGAGTCATCTGTGCCAATTCAATGCCAACTTAAGATGTGGTGAAGGAGACTTGATTCAGTGCAAACAGCTCAGTTGTGATGCAGCATGGCTACCGACCAGCTGCAAGGCTGCCCTCCCACTCAGGTGTGCTGAAACAGGTCCACTCAGCTTCCAGCTGGGGACGCCAGGCTTCACTGGAAAGGGAAAGTGTGCCCCCAGTCAGAGGGGAACTAACTTCTACAGAGAGAAGTCCCCATCCTGGTCCCTGATTGGTCCATCCTATGCAAATAAAGGTGCCAGATCTATACAATTTAATTGGTCCAAAAAGCCCTGTGCTGATTGGTCAGACTGAAGCTGCTCTGATTAGTAGGTGAAAATGCTAATGAGGATATAGCTGTGCAGCTCCAATTGGACAGGAATCTTAGTCCTACCTGTTCCTGACTAATCTATAAGTTTTTGCTCCTGCTAGTTTCTCTGCCTAGAGAGAGGTTTTTCCTTCTTGCTCCCAGTTAGTTGAAATTCCTCTTATCCTTCAAGTTCAACTTCAATATGATCTCCTCTGGGAGACACCGCCCCCACTTCCACCCCTCACCACTCCTCCTCTGATCAGGAGCCCATCTCTCCCACTCCCTTTATTCCCAGGGCACTGTAATCACCTCTGCTTCAGCCCAGAGCACAGGCAGGCTTACCCGGGGTGTGGGCTGGTCTCCCACACTACCCCACCATGTCCAGAGTGGACTGTGCCTGTTCAATTCTGTTTCTTCCTCAGGTTTAACTTGGTGATTTGTACTCAGGAGTACTCAATGTGCAGCGGACATGAATTAGGTCAGAGGGAAAACCATTTGCCCCCTGGTTTCCATTTATGCAATTGGGGGATGAGGAAAAAAGCTTGATCCATTTCAATTAGAGGCCCCAGTGGCTTGTAGGAATTGGAGAGGGTTTCAGATGGCTGGGGGAGGTTGGACAGTGGGGGTGGGAGAGCCTTGGACATGGCTCTCACCAGTCCACCAGGAAACCTGAAGAAGCCCAAAGCTGGCAGGGTCTGAGGGAGTTAGCAAGGATCCTCTGCAGCTTCCAACTGTTTACCTCCTGGGTACCATGGCGATGGGATACTGGTCACTCTGGCTACCCCATTATTAACCAGAGGCAGGACCGCTGACAGACAGTGAATGAGAACAGAAAAGGCACAAAAGGAGGTGCATCATGACAAGGGGCATAGGCAGTCCTGACCAAAGAGACTGAGATCCTGTGGCCATACTGTACCATCATGTACAGAGTGGGCTGCCTGTTTAATTCTGTTTCTTCCACAGGGTTAACCTGGTGATTTATACTCAGCGGTACTCAATGTGCAGCGGACGTGGTACCCAGGAGGGAAACCCAGAAAGCGACCCTTCACCCTCTTCCAGAATCAACACTGGAATCAATGCTGAGGGGTGGGGGAACCCCATTTCTGAACAGAGGCTGAAGAGGGCAAGTATGCGCTGGTCATCCCTGTGATGAGGCTGCATGTCTTCCCTCTCTATCCTACCCACGGAGCTCCCCACAGCTCAGTGACACCCCCGCCCAGGCAGAACTCTCAGAACAATAGACTTGGGCGGAGACCTAGTCAAGAGAGCCATCACCGCTCCTCTCCCTGCCCAGCTTTTCATGGCCCATGGCAATGATTTTTCACTTAGGGAGTGTGTGACCCATGTCCAGACAGCGATATTGTTGCATGTTATTATGAGCAACAATATCTTTTTAAAAAAATTAATAAAGGGGAGCAAAGGGGAGGAGCTGGCAGACCCCTCCTTGGAGAAAGTTAGGGGCTGGGTGCCTACCCTGGGATGCAAGCCCAAACTCAGATGAGAGTACTGGGCACGGATTTGGGACGGCAGGGGCCACGCCACTGTCCAGCTTTCCCCTCTGGAAGATTTGGTGAGGGGTGTCCACCCTCTGGCTGTAGGGTTTAGACCAGAGTTTGCACGGGCAGAGCTGTGGGCTGGGAAGGTGGGAGGACCCCCAATCAGAATGGCCAAGCACAACGCCCTGTGGGCTCTGCTCCCGGGAGGAATGGGGATGAGTCTGAGCTGGGAGAACAACCAACTACAGGGATCACCCTCAGGGGATTGCAGGGAACGGAGGGTCCGGGCCGGTTCCTCGCTCTGAGCACTAAGCCAGATCTCGTTATGATTTTATCATTTAAAAAAAGTTCCTCGCCTCCTCCTCAGCCCACCTGTCTCTTTGAATCCCCGAGGCTGGGTAAGGGCCAGTGGAGGCAGTCCCCGACCGGGTCCCGCTTCCTCTGGGCCATGGACAACCTCCCAAAGCGGCATGAGCTTTGGAAGACGCTGGGACGGTCCCTGACGGAGAGCGGGGAAGCCAGGGCCCGCCCTCCTTCCGTGTAGATGTTTTGGGGAGATGTCCCGGGGAAGATATTGTGACTGGATCCCCTTTCTGTCACCAGTGGGAGCCCACCCAGCTCCTGCCTCAGCCCCGCTTGGTCCAGAGCCACTGTGGGAGGTGGGTAAAAAGGGGTGCCAAAGATTTGGGTGCAGGACGGCTTCTTGTCCTGTACTCAGCACCCCGGCTACAGGTGTGTTTGTGTGTGTGTGTGTGTGTGTGTGTGTGTGTGTAGAGAGGAGAGGAGAGGAGAGGAGAGGGAGAGAGAGAGAGAGAGAGAGAGAGAGAGAGAGAGGAGAGAGAGAGAGAGAGAGAGAGAGAGAGAGAGGTGAAGCAGGAGCTGGCCCTTGCTTTCTGCCTCCTTTTCAGCACCAGGGACTGAGGACAGCGCCGCCCTCCCGCTCCGCACCCTGCTTCCGCGCGGATTTTATATTTTAAACCCCTCTGCTGGCCAACTCTGGGATCCAGCGCCCCAGCACTCCCAGCTCAAGAATCCCCAAATCCGTACACACCAAAGTTTGAGCTCCCACGGCGCCCTACCTGGCGCAGCGTCTCCTCCTGGCTCCCTCCGCGTCTGGGCAGCAGCCTCGCCTCACTCCTCCCACTCTGCTCGGCCAGGTCCCTGCTCTGCGCAGGGAGCTTGTGGCCTCCCTGTAGGAAGGTCAGGTGAGGCTCTGCAGCCTCTAAGGCGGTCCCGGAAGAGGCAGGAGTTGCTGGGTCACGTCGCCATCCCCCTCCCAGGGGAGAGGAAAGAGGGGGTGAGGTCGGAAAGTCCGCCTGCAACTCTGGTCTCTCTCCTAACCGCAAGCCTCAGCCTCGCCCTGGGATGTTTCACCGGCAGCGCCATCCACAGGGGGTGAGGGAGGAGGATACAATGCAGACCGGGGAGTTTGGAGTTTAAGGTGAGGATAGCTAGCCCCTTAAACTTGTTACTGTGGTGGGGAGAGTGGACACAAATCTCTCTGCCGAATATGGTGTGTTCTCCTTGCAGGTTTTTTGTTTCCTTTCATTGTAACACAGCACCCGATTCCCTGGACAAAGAAATCCCCACCAACCGGATAGCAGTCACCGCACTCAGTGGAAGCCAAAGGGACACGCTCTTTTTGGAGACGGTAACTATTGGACAAAGGCTTCACGTTTCTCACTTGCCTTAGAGAAGGTGCGTGTCCAAGGGCACGCATCCCCCACCCCTGATTCTGGATGGAAGGGCGAGTCCAGGAGGAGTCCTGTGTTCTCGTCTGGGACAAGATGGGGAGGTCTCTTGCTCCAGGTTCCCGTGGCATTTCCAGAACACATCTATCAAATTGTCTGATTGGTTAAGTTTTCCAGTTCATGCAGCTGTTGGAAGAGATCCGTGTATACTACTCAATGGAGAAATAAAAACAGAATAACACACACGTCTTAAAGAGAAGCAAAACCTAGAAAACGGGTCCCCCAAGTCCCAAGCGAGGCTTAATCATTCAGAGTGGGCGGCTCTGCTGGCAGGAAAGAACGGGAAGGGAGGCGAGGAAGCAACCCCACCAAGCTGAAGCCCTGAGGCTGGAGGAGGGGGAGTTCCCGCTCCACCTTTTGGTTCCTGGGAGAAAGAAACCTGAGGTGCTGGTAACACAGGAGAGGGGGTAACTCCTGTGACCATGCTTCATGGAGACTCTTCGGTTCCCTAATCCAGGGAGCCTCCGACCCGCAGCAGTCACCCTGCCGTTGTCCACAGCCTCCTGGTCAGGAAGTGCTGTTTCCTGGCCCTGTAATTTATGTCGCAAATGAAAGCTGTCTCCTGTCAGCTTGTCCTCGGGGAAGACTGGAAGCAGATGGCTATTATCTGTTGCCCAAAAACATTTCAGAGCTGATTCTGGAGAAAGCAGTCGTTAATATGAGACAATGTAAGGCATAACCCTAAAAACAAGAAATCCCTTTGGATTTTTGTTTTTGAAATGCAGACCATTTCTAAGATCTGGGGTGTGGGTGGAGGAACAAGACCCTACAAACTTGACTATGAAGTGCTGATGTGCACTGAGGCTGGCGAATGAGGTAGAGCTCCCAGTTTGGGATCAGGCACATTGCTGGCCCTTAGGAAATGATGTGTGTGGCAGTAGCTATCACTGAAGAATTTGGGTTCCTAAATCATGGAAACAGAAAAACTTAGGCTAGAAATCAACAGCAAGTCCTGGAGGGGATATTTCTGCGAATTTGCCTGCAAAAGGCATCTAGCAGCAAGACTCTGGGTTGGCAGGATGAGGGTCCAGATTTGGCAAAAGCCTCACCGAGTGGGCTGGCCTCAGTGCACCTGCTGCTCAGGCTTCAGACAACCAGGTGTGTGTGGTACAGTGTGGGAAGGGACACCAATCCTTCCTCAAGATGCAGGTCACAAGTATCGCTGGAAACCCCAAATGAGTTAGTGGGATGTCCTAACAGGTCCATGGCATCAAGAGACCCAGCAAAGGGACCTGCCGAAACCCAGAATCTGTGCCAGAATAGGGAGACCCCAGAGAGAAGGGAGCTGTGGAGAAGGCACCACTTTCTCGCTCTAAGGGGACAGGTGAGAGTGCGAGGAAGGGGGAGGACCAGGTGAGTCCCAGGTTGCTTCAGGGTTCGTGGGACTTGCTAAGGAAATGAAGAGGAGTCTGTGGAGGAAGGGGTGGCATCTAGCTATCAGGAGCGGAGGAAGCTGGAACCACAGGGCCTGGTGAGTCCAGTGCCACCCGCTGTGGTTCCAGTGCTGAAGACATAAAAGGGTGAACACTAGCCAATCCCAGAGGGACTGCATCCCAGCTTGAGTGTGCACAGATATGGGTTAGGCCCTAGGGCCTTAGCCTTAGGGGACTGACTCCCCAGTGGTATGTAGTTTTGTTTTTAAAGTTTAGAAAATGTGATTACGGTTTATATAAGTCCTCTGGGACTGGCTTTTCCCCAATCAATATTAAGATTCGTCAGCTCCCTTTGCTGGGTCTCTTGATCCCATTGATGTTGATTGGAGCTATAGTTCTTTCAGTGTAAATATTTAATTTATTATTTATTCTTGGTGCAAAATATACTTTTTGATTAAAAAAAATTGGGGTGAGGAGCCAAATGCTTGCTTCTAATGATGTAAAATTTGCCCAGCCCAAACAAATTTCAGATGTGCCGGGCCTGGCATTTATGGGTTAGGGTTAAAAGGCACATACACTGCGGTGGCCAGTGAGCCAGCCCTTCTGCTGGGACCAGATGGTGTGGCGTGCGTTTAAGAGCAGGTAATCTGTAAGGCGATAAGCCAGGCTAGCAGATGAGAAGGAGAAATTCGAACAGATAAGCCTGGTTATCAGGAAGGGGGAGGGTTGGGCCTCTCCCGCAGGGGGTCTAGATCCTTGGCAAATGATAAGGCAATTTGTTGGAATGGCCTTTGAGACCTAAAACATTTATACTGAGGTAGGCAGGGTCCCAGCAGGAATTCTCTGTCCTCAAAAAAGCATGGGGGAGGGGGAGGGAAGGCCGGTGGGAATTGGGAGAAGCTATTGTTCCCAGTTTTCCAGGCCCACTTGGCTGCTTCCTTCCTTCCCAGGCATGAGGCGAAGGACTCCATTTCCCTCACCTTCCTGGCAGTTGGAAGAATAGAAGGAAAATTAATTACTGAGACTTGAAGAGTTATACATTCTATCTGAGCATCATTAAGAGCTTGAGCTTGGTACCGTGGCACCTAATCTACCTTTTCCCCCAGGACGCTCTTCTTAGCGCGGCCCTCCCCCTCCAGCCTCTTGTACCTGACCGCCATTCCTGAAATCCCACCTCCCTCCACTTTCAATCTTTTGATTTCTTTTAAAATGCAGATGACTCCAGGATACAGCCTGCAGATACTAACCCAATAAAAAGTCTGTTGGGAAGACTGAGGACATCTGATGATCTGGAGACCAGGAGGGTGGACGCTGCAGATGCCGTGGCAGGTGGCATCGGAGGGCCCAGGACCCAGGGGACCGACACTGAACACTGAGGGCAGCCGTGCTCCCTGTCACAACGGACCCAAGACGGAGCCTGGTCCAGGAAGGTCACCTGAGTTCCTCTCTGAGCCTAAAGCTCGTTTTACCTACAAAATAACATGTGCTCATCGTTAAAGCCAGCCTGTGTGTGCTGCTTGCTGAACCATGTTAGTGGATTGTAACATGACGTCATCAAAGGGGCTCCTGGATAGACGTAATGTGTCCAGGGGCTCAGGAAGGCTCAGGCCAATGTTTCCATCAGGGCCTTAGGTAAGGGTGGACTCGCCTGTATATTTCACTGTGCATAGAATGGACAACTAGCATCCACTCAGGAAGCACGGCCTTTTTATGTTTCAAAGGCCATTCTGAAAAATTTTGCTCCTGATGTAGGTCAGGAGCAAAAAAAATCAAGAGAGCTTTTCATGGTGTGATGAATGTATAGACCAAGAAAACTTGAACAAATGTAAAATGTAACAGAACAAATGTCAAATTCAACATGAGGGTCTAATTCAGCTGCCCAGGCACAGGAAGAGGAGACCGGGCTTAGCAGGCCTCATTCAATAGGACAGAAGCTTCGGGGGATGTGTCTCCACAACAACAAGCGAAAAGCCAATGGGAAAAATGCTGATTCATAGAAATGTACCGTGTAGAAAAGAGGCAAGCCTCACTCCGCTCAGCTCTTGTCAACATGCCTGGATTACTTCCATTTTAAATGCCACATTCTAAAAGTACTGCATAAGCAATATTATGTTAATAATAAACTTTAAAATCAATTTAATAAACCAATTCTACTTGTGGTGATTTTTTTTCTTCACATGCCCATATTATTTTCTTTCACACATAAATACAGTTTTCTAAAATAATAAATAAATAAATAAATACAGTTTTCTATTATGCTTTTACTGAAGTGTGGTATCTTAAGAAGTAACCCATCTTGCTTCCTTAGTTTCCAATAATTTCTGATTACAGCCATGTCATTTATTTACTGGCCATGACCAAATGGATTATATAATTAATAGAATGATTTACACTATTGCTGATCTTTTAATGTACATTTAAATTTCCTCCCACTTTTTAATTCTTTAAATTACTACACTCAACACATGCATAGAATCTTTTCCTATTTTTTGTAACTATTTCCTTGGGTTATATTCCCAGACGTAGGATTACTCCAGAATATGATGTCTGAAATCAGGAGAAGTTTTAGCAATTTCTATTGTCATCAATTTGCCAGTTCTACCATCTCTTTTTCGCCAGCTAAATTTTATTTTTAAAATTTCATGCATAAACTCTACTCCCTTACAGTTTTAATTTGCATCTCAGTCAGATATTTTCTTATGTCTGTTTATTACTTGTGTTTCCTCTGTGTGCATCATCTATTCATATTCTTTCCCCATTTACATTAAATTTTATGATTTTCCCTTCAGTTTCCATGAGCTTTCTGTACAATACAGATAGAGATTTTCCCCTAGTATGTTTGATGAAAGTATTTTCCTCAATCTGTCTTTTTATTTGAGTTATGCTAATATTTATTCTAGAGACTTGCAAATATTTCCCACTGAGATTCACTCAATTCATTGGAAGCCTACAAAGCCTAGAATGCATGATTCCACTACAAATATGATGTCTACTCTTTTTGTGTGTGTTTGTATGTTTTTTCTTAAGATTAGCTTTTTAATGCAATTGGACTCATTTTGATATAAAGTCTAGACAGTTTCACTTAAAAGCTCTGTAACTTAGAGCAATTTAATGTGGGACACAAGTGCCTCATCTGTTAAAAAAATAAAAAAAGAAAAATAGACTACTGGATTCCCTACCATGCCCCATTCTTTAACCACACCATGTCAGTTATCAGTTCTTCTCCTCTCAGCTCCACATTTTAATACCTGCTCTTTGTAATTGCTTTAAGCATTTCTTCCTGACAGTGAGCAGGGTGTTCAGCAACACAGAGGATGCTGCAATGACACTGAAGCAGAAGAGGACTCCAGGCTATATCTGGTGGCTGCACTGTTGGTCAGCAACGAGGGCCTTTGCACCTGACCTTCTCTCTGTCTGACACAGTTATCCATGTGGCCCCCTCCTCCACCCGCTTCATGTCTTTGCTCATACAGTACTTTCTCAAGGAGGAATTTCATGAATCCTCTATTCAAAATTTCAAGACTTTATCCCATCCCACCCATACACTCTGTCTCCATTTCCTGCTTTATTTTTTCTCCACAGGACTTATTTCTATCTGACATACTGTATATTTTATTTATTTGCTTTCTATCACCCCCATAGTCTGTAAGCACCACGAGGACAGGGTGTCTTTGTCTCCTTTGTTTATTGCTATACCTCCGAGTGCCCAGAATAGAGCCTGGCACATAATAGTAGCTCAGCATGTACCTGCTAAATGTGTGAGTCCTAGCTTTGGATACCACGCTCCAGGGATGCAGCTGTGGAGGAGGGGGGATTCTCTCCACAACATAGATAATGGGACAGTGCATGCTAAAGTGCCTTAAAAAAGCAATGCTCCAGTTTCAGTGAGGAAGGCCATCATTTCTCCCTACTCATCAATAGCACCTGTTTCTCATCCCTCAGATGTTGGTTATCCTGCCTCTCTCAATGCTGGACATGAAAATTCTCGGGGCCACGGGACCAGGTCTAACTTAGACACAGCCCCATGCACTAGGGTGTTTGAAAGCTGCTGATGAAGGGAACAGGGTTTGTTTTGACCCTGATGTCACAACAAGAAGTTGCTGCAGAGGAAGGCTTTCCAGGGGAAATGATTCAGATCCTCTGGAATGGTGTTACCCAGCTCATTCTTCACAAGATCTGACTTTTCATCATGCAAGGGTATGCCACTTATCTGTGAGTGGTCACAGCACACACATCCACAGTGACACAGAGCAATGAATAATACATTTTAGAGGAGATAAGGACATTTTCTATGTCCATCCGACCCTCTGTGGACTGCACCTTCTGATTTTTTCTTTTCTATTTAATTCTGATTTTTTTCCCCAAGTGGCTATAGAAAGTGTGGGCCCTGAGGAAGAAGATATTTACTAAGAAGGGTTCCCAGTGGCTAAATGAGCTCAAATAAAACAAAACAAACCCAGAGCCTAGCAGCCATTTCTACATAGGGGCCTCTCACACAAACTGCACTTTAGGGGGAAGCCTGCCCTGAACTGCATGCCTACACTGTGTTCCTGTCATCTGAGTCAGCCCTTATAAAGAAGTTCCTGGAATCTTATTCCAACCAACAGAACTGAGGCTTTCCCCATCCAATCAGAGCTACACAGTTTTGAGCAATAAGAGCAGCTCTATTCTGTCCAATGAGGACAATGCCTTTGGACCAATAAACTTCGAGGATTTGGAGTCCTCATTTGTCTGAGGATGAACCAATCAGGGACCAGGAATGGTGACTTGTGTCTATATTAGAGGCCCAGAGCATGGATTTGTGCACATTGAAAGGAAATTAATTAGGTGGTGGCTGGCCGGGCGGGACTGGGTGAGACAGACTGGACGCAACCTGAAGCCAACTTCGCACAGTCCCTCCCTGGCCACCCACATCTGGGACAGCACCATGGCTCAAAGGGCATCTTTGGAGTGAGCGGAGTCCCTCAGCAGGTGGGGTCCCTAAGCCTGGCCTTCGGGGATCAGGATCCCTCTTCTCTGGTTCCGGGTTGCCTCATCCGAGAACTGCTACTGCCAAGTCACTGCAGCTCAGCAGCTCCTGCATTGGGCATCTACTCCCTGGTGGTCCATGCACATCATACGTACTGGCCAATCCCATGGTTGGACTGTCACTTAGCCTTTTATATATGTAGACTAGAGGCCCAGTTCACAGATTCATGCACCGGCGGGGTCCCTTGGCCTGGCCTGCAGAGATTGGGCCAAAACTGACTCTCCAACATCCCTGAAGGGTCCCAGATTGCAAGAGAATGATTCTCAGATGACGCGTCCAGGAATCGGGCTCCCTTCTCTTTGGTTCAGGGTGAGTTACCCAAGAATCGCTGCTGCCAAGTGATTGTAGCTTGGCAGCTCCTGTGTTGAGCATCTGCTCCCTGATAGTCATTGTGCATCATAGCTACCTGCCAGTTGGCTAATCAGCCAGTTGCTTAGATAGATAGATAGATAGATGGATAGATAGATAGATAGATAGATTAGAGCAGTGGTCAGCAAACCGCAGCTAGAGAGTCACATGTGGCTCTTTGGCCCCTTGAGTGTGGCTCTTCCACAAAATACCATGGCCTGGGCAAGTCTATTTTGAAGAAGTGGCATTAGAAGAAGTTTAAGTTTAAAAAAATTTGACTCTCAAAAGAAATTTCAATTGTTGTACTGTTGATATTTGGCTCTATTGACTAATGAGTTTGCTGACCACTGGACTAGAGGCATGGTGCATGAAATTAGCGCACTCAGGAGGCAGGGGGAGTGTCCCTCATCCCGGCCTGCACCTTCTCCAATCTGGGTCTGCTGGTTTCTAACTGCTCAGTTGCCTGCCTGCCTGTCTGATGCCCCTAACTGCTCCTCTGCCTGCCTGGTCACCCCTAATCACCTCTGCCTGCCTGTCTGATGTCCCTAACCGCCTCTGCCTGATCGCACTAACTGCTCTCCCCTGCTGGCTTGATCACCCCTAACCACTACTGCCTCAGCCCCACCACTGTGGTTTTGTCCAGAAGGACATCCAGAAGATCATCTGGAAGATGTTAGGTCTAATTAGCATATTGGCCTTTTATTAGTATAGACTAGAGGCCCAATGCACAAAATTCATGCAAGGGGCTTGGCCCTCACATCCCTGGCTTCATCTAGAAGGTCATCTGGAAGGTCTCTCAGCTGTCCAGTCTAATTAGGATATTATGCTTTTATTTTTATAGACTAAAGGTCTGGTGCATGAAAGTTGTGCATGTGTAGAATCTCTAGGCCTGGCTGGAGATCAGGGCCAATCTGTGGGGCAACTGGGGAAGCAATTGGGGGCCCCTGTTGGCACCCACCTTGGCCGGCCTGGGATTGTCCACTCACCAGCCCCATGTCCCACTACTGCCACTAGTCATCTTCCTCTGCGAGGCAACCAACGGGGCAATTGGGGAGCCCCTGCTGGCACCTGTCTTGGCTTGCCTGGCACCTGCCTTGGCTTGCCTGGCACCTGCAGGCTGGCGGCAGCTCTTGCATTGAGCGTCTGTCCCCTAATGGCCAGTGGTTATCATAGTGATATATATAGACTAGAGGACCAGTTCATGGATTCGTGCACCGGTGGGGTCCCTCGGCCTGGCCTGCAGAGATTGGGCCAAAATTGCCTCTCCCACATCCCTGAGGGGTCCCGGATTGCAAGAGAATGATTCTCAGGTGACGCATCCTGGAATTGGGCTCCCTTCACTTTGGTTCCAGGTGATCATTCTGCCAGTTGTTCCACCGGTGGTCAATTTGCATATAAGGTTTTTAAAAAAATTTAATAATTCTTTATTGTTCAGGTTATTACAATTATTCCTCTTTATCCTCCTATAGCTCTCCTCTACCCAGTACCCACCCCACCCTCTGCCCTTACCTCCCCCACAATGTCCTCATCCATTGGTGTATGATTTTTGTCCAGTCTCTTCCTGTACCTCCCACACCCCATTCCCCCTGAGAATTGTCAGTCCACTCCCTTTCTATGCCCCTGATTCTATTATATTCACCAATTTATTCTGTTCATCAGATTTTTAATTCACTTTATTTTTAGATTCACTTGCTGATAGACATGTATTTGTTCATAATTTTTATCTTTACCTTTTACTTCTTCTTCCTCTTCTTAAAAAATAACTTCAGTATTTCATATAAAGCTGGTTTGGTGGTGATAAAGTCCTTTAGCTTTTTCTTTTCTGTGACACTCTTTATCTGACCTTCAATTCTGAATGATAGCTTTGCTGGGTAGAGTAATCTTGGCTGTAGGTTCTTGCTATTCATCACTTTGAATATTTCTTTGTTAAGAAATCAGCTGACAATTGTATGGGTGCTCCCTTGTAGGCAACTGTTTTTCTCTTGCTGCTTTTAATATTCTCTCTTTGTCTTTTGCTCTTGGCATTTTAATTATGATGTGTGGTCCTCTTTGGATTCCTTTTGTTTGGGGTTCTGTGTGCTTCCTGGACTTTTAACTCTATTTCTTTCACCAGGTGGGGGAAGATTTTGGTCACTATTTCTTCAAATAGGTTTTCAGTATCTTGCTCTCTCTCTTCTTTCTGTACCTCCATAATTCATATGTTGGTATGCTTGAGGTTGTCCCAGAGGCTCCTTACACTATATTCAATTTTTTGGATTCTGTTTTCTTTTTGCTTTTCCAACTGTTTTTTTTGCTTCTTTGTATTTCAAAACTTTGATGTGATTCTTGAGATCCTCTAGTCTGCTGTTAGGTCTTTATATAATGTTTTTTATTTCAGTCAGTGTATGCTTAATTTCTAGTTGGTCCTTTTTCATATCTTCAAGGGTCTTGTTAAATTTATCAGCCTTTTCTGAGAAATTCTTGAAAAACCTTATAACCATGGTTTTGAACTCTATGGCCAGTCATTTGTTATCCTCCATTTCTTTCAATTGTGATGTTACCTTGTTTCCATATTTTTGCTGCTTCCCTGAGTTGGTTGAGTAGCTTTGTGTGGTAGGTGTCCTCTAACGGACAGTGGCTCAGCCTCCCCAGTTACCTGAGGTGGATATTCTGTTGCACCTCTTTATGGGCTGCACTGTCTTGTTGTAGTTAAGCCTAGATTGTTGTTGGTATCACTGGGAGGGGTTGACTTCCAGGCGAACTGGCTGTGAGGATCAGCTGTGTTTATGCTGGGAGAGCTTCTGTGCTCAGCTTGGATGGGGTGGAGTCCCAGGGCTGAGCAGTCAGCCTTGGTTTCCCATCAGCCTCGCCCTAAGCAGTGCCTGGGTCTCTGTGTCCCATGGCAGTGCCATGCACCTCTGAGAGAAAGCTGCCCTTGAGTTTTGCTCACTGCCAGACAGACCAGTTTCTCCCTGAATGAGTCTGGGTGCCCAAAGTCTCACCCAGAACTGGAATACAGTGCAGTTGGGAGGTTTTGTTTTTCTCCCAAACAAAAGTGCCAGCCATACCTTCTCTGCAAACTCATGTGCCTCTGCCGTTCCCGAGTCTCAGTGTGCTTCCTCCTTACAGTCCAGTTTCACCCTGTATTAGTCTGGGTTCCCTGAGACTCACCCAGAACTGGAGTTCAGTGCAGTGGGAACCTTTGTCTCCTTCCAAGTTCGAGAAAACCATCCAGGGATTCAGCTGCCCACCCTTTCTGCTCATGTGCGTCTCTGCACCTCTGTCTCCACACCTCCGCACCTCTGCCCTCCGCACCTCCTCTGAGTCTCAGTGTCCTTTTATCTTTCCTTCTAGTTGTAGAATTTCCACTCAGCCAGCTCACCAGTGGTTCTGGATGATGTCCGTTTTGTCTTTTAGTTGTAGTTTTGAAATTGTTGAGTGAGGCAGCAGTATAGGTGTTTACCTATGCCGCCATCTTGGTTCCTCCCTGGATTACTCTTGTTTGGGGTTCTCTCCATATCAGGCTTTTATTATAGAGGATAAGCCAGCTCCCCTCTAGCTCTGAGAGGACTCTTTGCCTTTCTTTAGGAGACTGCACTTCCCTGGCTGAGCTGAAAACTGATGTCTCACCAGAGCAGAATGGGAAAGACCAGCGCAGACTGACCAAGGTGGAGCGGACCACTGCATGCCAGAGCAGAGCCGTCTAGCCAGAGGGGCCTGGCCTCAGGACTTCCTCACAGCTTGCTGTTTTTGTTGTATTCTCACAATTGAGCTGATCCACAGCCTGTTATTTTCACATCCTCTGCTGTTTTCACAGCTGTGCTTTCTCACAATTGAGCTGTTGCACAGCCTGATGTTTTCACAGCTGTGCTGGATCACAATTGAGCTGTTTTGCACTGAATATGGTTTCCTTCTTCACCACACCCCAAATTGCTGATTCCTATTGGCGCCAAGGATCATCAACCATCAGTTGACAAAAGGAATTTATCTTTTTTCTTCTGCCTCTTCCTTTTTTTCATTCCTTCCATTTAAAAATTTCAGTCTTTTATCTTTTCTTCCTCATTTCTCTCCCTCCTTTTCACCTCTCTTCCACCCCTTCTCACACCAGCTTCCCCCCACTCTTTGATGATGGTATCTCCACCATCTCCTGCCCTGTGAGAGCTTTCTGTGTTGGGTAAGCCCCTGTTTACTCTGTGCTAGTTCTGGTGGTGGAGGAAGAACAGGGGAGAGATTGTAGGAGCACAACCTGGGAGGTTCTCAGGAGTCACTGAAAACAGCAGATCCCTTCTCATGGACCTGACCCACTCCTCAAACCTGCCCACTGAAGAGATAAGAAAATTGAGGCCCAGAGAGGGAGTAGCTAGCTCAAGACCAAATGGCGAGTTTGCTATTTACCAATGACTACCTTTTGTGGTCAGGTCCCCACTATCTTTCTAGCCAGATCTACTCTGCAATGTTCCCTGAGCTCCCCCGGTGGGCTCAACAGGTTTATTAAAAATATAGCACATTTTTTTTTATCATTATCAGACCAATAGCTGTGTGATTTTGGAGAGCTAAGGCTTTCTCTTTTCATAAAATATTTCAATCCTACAGGGTGAACCCTGCTTGTTAATTAAAGAGAGAAGCTAGGAAAACCCAAGCTCTGGAGGTAATGAGTCAACAGGTTCACAGCACTCACTCTGCCACACGCTGTGCAAAGCACTTGTCAATTCATTTAATTTCCACAAGAAAGTGGGGTGAGGGGCACAGGAGAGGAGACCACCACCATAGAGCTAGTCTGGCTCCAGAGCTGGTTCTTAAGCACACATCTCAACTATGGTCCTGTGGTGTCTCACAGCAGGAAGCTGGGCCCCAGGCCTTTTAAGGACTCAGCATCTTCCTCCCAGACACCCAGGAGAGAGTGTGAACTCTCAGGCCACACAACTGCTTGTTTTTTTCTTTATTGTTCAGTTTATTAATTACATTGTTCCCTTTTTTTCCCCCCTACAGTTCCCCTCCAACCAGTACCCATCCCACCTTCCGCCCTCACCTCCCCCACACTGTCCTCTCCCATAGTTGCATGATTTTGTCCAGTCTCTTGCTGCACTTCCCACACCCCTTTTCTCCCCAAGAATTGTCAGTCCATTCCCTCTCTATGTCCGTGATTCTGTTTTATTCACCAGTTTATCCTGTTATTCAGATTATTAATTCACTTGATTTTTAGATTCATTTGTTGATAGATGTGTATTGGTTGTTCATAATTTATATTTTTACCTTTTTCTTCTTCCTCTTCTTAAAGAATATCTTTCAGCATTTCATATAATATTGGTTTGGCGGTGATGAACTCTTTTAGCTTTTTCTTATCTGCGAAGCACTTTATCTGACCTTCAATTCTGAATGATAGCTTTGCTGGATAGAGTAACCTTGGTTGTAGATTCTTGCTATTAATCACTTTGAATATTTCTTGCCACTCGCGTCTGGCCTGCATCGTTTCTGTTGAGAAATCCGTTGACTATCGTAGGCTGCTCCCTTATAGTTAACTAATTGTTTTTCTCTTGCTGCTTTTAATATTCTCTCTTTATCTATTGCTCTTGGCATTTTAATTATATGTCTTGGTGTGGTCCTCTTTAGGTTTCTATATTTTGGGGTTCTGTGCTCTTCTAGGGCTTTTAAGTCAATTTCTTTCACCATGTGGGGGAAGTTTTCAGTCACTATTTCTTCAAGTAGGTTTTCATTATCTTGCTCTCTCTCTTTTTCTGGCACCCCTATAATTCGAATGTTGGTATGCTTGAGGTTGTTCCAGAGGCCCCTTACACTATCTTCAATTATTTGGATTCTTTTTGCTTCTTGCTTTTCTGGCTGAGTGGATTTTGCTTCTTTGTATTTCAAATTTTTGACTTGGTTCTTGCGGTCCTCTGGACTGCTTTTAGGACTTTGTGTATTATTTTTTATTTCAGTCAGTGTATGCTTAATTTCTGGTTGGTCCTTTTTCATATCCTTGAAGGTCTCATTCATTTCCTCATAGGTCTCGTTCATTTCCTCGTAGGTCTTGTTCATTTCCTTGTAGTTCTCATTAAGTTCATTGACCTTTTCTAGGAGCCTCTTGAAAAACCTTATTACTGTGGTTTTGAACTCTATGTCTAGTCGTCTTTTTTCCTCCATTTCTTTCACACCTGATTTCTTTCCATTTCTCTGCATTGTGGCTGCTTTCCTGAGTTGGTCCATTAGCTTTGTGTGGCAGATGTCCTCTAAGGGACAGTGGCTCAGCCTCCCCAGTTACCTGAGGTGGATACTCTTACTGCAAACCTTTATGGGTTGTACAGTATTGTCAAAGTTAAGCCCACCTTATTGTTGTTAGCACTAGGAGGGTTTGACCTCCAGGCCAACTGGCTGTGAAAGTAAGCTGTGTTCAGGTTGGATGGATGGAGTCTCCGGGCTGAGCAGGCAGCCTCAGTTCCGCCCTATGCGGCACATGGGTCTCTGTGCCTGGTGGTCATGGCTGCACGCACTGCCAAGAGACAGCCGCCACTGGTCTCCACCCGCTGCCACACAACTCTGCCTCTCCCCAAATGAGTCTGCACACCTAGTCTCACCCAGTGGTCTCCTGAACGAGGGTGCAAGTCATGAGTCCTCTCTGTGCGGTCGCGCAGTTCTGTCCCCAAGTTTACACACAAACTGCTGTTCCAAGTTTACGCGCACTCTCCTCAAACTTGCAGACCTGGGCCGTGCCTGGATTTTAGCGTGCTTTCCCCGAACCTCGAACCTCGAACCTCGCCTGGAACTGGGGAATCAGTGCAGTGGGATGTTTCCACCCTCCCTGTTGGAGAAAACAAGCCGGGTTTGCTGCCGCCCGCCCTTCACTGCTAGCGTGCGCACGGCTCCGAACCTCTCTGTGCGTGTCTTCAATGCTGTGCTCCGCCGCTCCTCTGAGTCACAGTGTCCTATCTTTACTTTTATTTGTGGAATTTTCACTCAGACAGCTTTCTGGTGATTCTGGATGATGTTTGTTCTGTTGTTAAGTTGTAGTTTTGGAATTGTTGTGTGGGGCAGCAAAACAGGTGTTTACCTATGCCGCCATCTTGGTTCCTCCCCACTGCTCATTGATGGGACTGTGAAGTCCTCAGTCTGTCCAAGCCCATCTTCAGAGTCACAGGGAAGGTTAACAGGCTGGGAGATGTAAGGTGTGGTCACTCTAACTTTCTGAATGGTCAGCTTTTAGATAGAACTGACAGACACCCATCTTCTCATTATGAAAGAGGTCAAGGGGCCCTGCCTTCTCTTATTGGTCCCCTGATACTGCAATCAGCTGTGGATTGTAGACATCTTCCTTTTTTGGTAATTGTGCCTACTGATAGGCATGCTGATAAAGTGTTCCCTGGTACTCCACATGCTCTTTACAGAGGCAAAATCAGAAGGCATGGGGGTGGGGGAACCTTCCTGCAGGCTCCCCCCACATTCCCTGGTCTACCCAGGAGGCAGCAGCTGGCCACTGCTGGGCCCAGAGTGAGTGCTTTCTCTAGTGTACACATGCTGTCAGAAGCAAGGTTGCTTATACCAAGACCTATCCATCCCACAGTTATGTGTTGAGCATCTACTATGCACCCAGCTCACCTCATCAAATTGAGAAAGACTTCCTACTCTGTGTGAGAGGGACTGTACATACCTCAAGATCATGCAAGACACAGCCATGAGCTCCCTGGAACAAAGGTTGACAAGTTTCTGAAAGTCTGCCTTTGGGAACACCCACCTGCCATTCAGTGCTAGGGATGAAGGAGCTGGACCAGAGTAAGTCCATCACCCATGTCTGGGATGACAGAGGGGGACTTGGGAATTCCAGTGGTGCACAGACAGGAAACAGTCATGGAGAGGGCAATGAGATGCTAGCTCATCCGTGGAGGAGAGTTTGCTGCTGGGTGGGGACAAGTGGGCTGATCCTGCAGAGGGCAGATACCTGGGAAGTCCCAGCTGCAGAGACCAGTGAAGGAGCTTGGTGTTCACGCTGAAGGCATGCTTGTTACTGCCTGACATGGCTCCTTGCTGCTCCAAGTGGTGGAGTGTGGATGTTTCTTATTTGTTTTCCTTGTGCTTCAAAGATATGCTCTGTATGATATCAGTTCTTCTAAATTTTGAGATGTAGTTTATGAGCAAGCATGCAGGCTATCTTGATAAAAGTATCAAGAAGGCTGGAAAAGACTTTTTTAAGACTTGGAGTACAAACTGGTGGTGATAATGTCTTTATTGCTTGTGGCTTTTTTTTTTTTTTTTTACTTACATGTTGAGCAAAAGAAGTTAAAGTGCACACTTGTGTAAAATATAGAAACCTCACAACCATATAGATACACTTACTCCTCTACCAGTTGGCTTTCATGCCATGGTTGCCATATGTACCCATGTGTGTATCAAGAAAATTAAAAGAAAAACAGATCAAAAATAATTCCTAGGTACTTACCATCTCAGATGTTATTCATTCCATCCTTAAGATCTGAGTTTCTATAGCGTATCATTCCTTTCACATTTCTTTTCTTTGAATTGGGTAATTTTTATTAATTTATCTTCAAGTTCAGAGATTCTTCTGTGCTCTCCCCTCCTGCTGTTCAGTCAATTTAATGTATGTTTTGTTGTACATTTCAGTGTAGAATTTTTCTTTAATACCTTCACTTTTCTATTTGCATTCCCTCTCAATTTCTTCACAAATGCTGTATTTTTCTTTAATTCTTTACATATAACTAGTAGCTCTCTGCATGAATCCGTGTGCCAGTAGTTTGCTAGTAACTCGCTGCTGCCCTCCTGTAGCTCTCTCTGCCCGCCCCGCCCCCCCCAGCTGCTGCCCTTCCCCATCCAGTAGCTCTCCACTCCCGCTTGTAGCTCATTGCCCCACCTTCCTGCTGATCCATGATCCAGTTGTTTCGGGGTCAGCAGTTACGCTTCACGATGTAACGACCATTTGCATATTACATCTTTATTATATAGGATAGTTGTTTTGAAGTCTGTTGAATACAACATCTGGACTCAATCACAGTTTCTATTAACTGTTTTTTATCCATCTATGCACAGTTTCTATTAACTGTTTTTTATCTCTAACACAGTTTCTATTAAACTGTGTTAGAGATAAAATAGAAAATGTGTTAGAATAAAACACATTTTCCTATTTCTTTGCATGTCTACTAAGTTTTTGAATTCAAAATGGGAAAATGGCACACTTTATGCAATATGTTCTAGTATTGTGCTCTTCACGGGATTTTGTCTGTCTGCTTGTTTGTTTTTTATTCTCGTGGGAAGTTAACTGGCCTACACTCAAAATGCAAATGTTTTCCTCTTGGATGAAGCAGTTCACATCTCCATTCCACTCCCCGGCGTCTCACTGCTGGCACTCTGGGCAAGTCTCCAATGCCTGTATCATTTGGTGGTCAGCCGAGGATTGGAGAAAATTTTGGAGTCATTCTTTTTCTGAAAAAAAAAATTTTTTAAATTTATTTTAGAGAGAGAGGAAGGGAGAGGGAGATAGAAACATTTATGAGAACATTAACATCGATTGGTTGCCTCCTGCACTCCCTCTACAGAGGATCGAGTTGGCAATATGCCTGGGAATCAAATCGGTGACCTCTTGGTGTGTCAGTTGACGCTCAACCACTGAGCCACATGGGCCGAGCTGGCATTCATTTTTTCAGTGATTTCCTTGCTTAAATTTTCAGCTGCTCTGCCAGCCTCAGGCTCTGCCCTTGACACTGTGACCCCTTAGGACTAGGTTACTGCTGTACATGATTTGCAAATGCATTTTGGTTCACAAGCAGCAAATGCAGAGATTTAGCTCCATGCAGCTCTATCTCTAAGGAGAATCCTCTGTTTCCTGCCTACTCTTTAATTTTAAACAGGACACCTGGGTTCTCTACTACGCAAGTGCAATTTAGTGATCAGGCAGAAATTAGAATAGAGTTTCTACTCTGATTTATAAGTCTGTCTTACTGTGGGTTCCTGCTGACAGGATTTCTTCTTTAAATTGTCACTTCTTTTCCAGCCTTGGACTCTTCTGATCTCTGGCCCCTGGAGCTGCGTTTTTCTGTGTCTTGGGTACCCTCAGGCCAAAGTGTTACAAGCCATCAATTCTTACTCCTTCCAGTTGCAGTTTTACAGAACAAACTCTATATGTTTTTGAACTTCTTATTGCATTTTTTAAAGTGCTTGTTGATTTAAAAACATTTAGCCCAGGTCTTAAAGTGGTTATTTGTGAGAAGATTTGCATTACCACTTCACATTGCCATACTACTGGATGTTCTCTAAATGTGGCTTAATTTGTATTTCTCTTAGAATTAGTGAGCTTAGTGAGGGCATGATTGGGGGAGTGAGGGGTAATCAAGGAGTAAGGACACATATGTAATACCTTACTCAATAAAGAAAAAATTTTTTAAAAAGAATGAGTGAGCTTAAACATATTTTCATATTTTAAATCTATTCTTATATTTTATGAATGGTTTATAAAATGAACCATTCATAAAATGAATGTCTTTGCCTATATTTTTCTGCCAGGTTTTTGGTCATTTTTCTTCTGAATTTTAAAGAGTTCTGTATATTTTAGGGACATTCGCCATTTATGTCACCTTCCTGTGAAATTCCCATATATATTCGGGCCTGTTTCTGGACCCTATTCCATTTCATCAGTCTGTCTTTTCTTGTGTTAGCATCACAGTTTCCGGCAGTATGACAATAAAGTGTTTTATATGTCAGCTTAAAAATAAGTCACTTTTTATGGCTTTTCCTTTTCAGCATTTCCTAGTTATTTTCACATTTATTTCTTCATATGAACTTTACTATTGACTTTTCAAACCTCATAAAGTATTTGCTATTATTTTTATGGGGTTGTGTTGCATTTATAAATTAACTCAGGAAGTTAGGACATTGAGCCATCCTATCTGAAAATAAAGAATATTTAAGCCTACTTTTGTGTCTTTCAGGAGTATTTAATTTTTTTCATATTATCTTTGCACATTTCTTGTTAAGTTCATTCTAGGACAGGTTACTCCTCATTTTCCATGGATTCCATTTTTGTGAATTCACCCAAAACTTATTTGTAACTTCAAAATCAATAGTCAAAGTATTTGGCATATAGATCAATGGAACAGAACGGAGAACCCAGAAATCTACACAAGCCACTATAACTATACTCAACTAATATTTGACAAAGGAGGCAAGAACATACATTGGAGCAGAGATAGTCTCTTCAATAAGTGGTGTTGGAAAAATTTGACAGGTACATGCTAAAAATGAAACTAGACCACCAACATACACCACACACAAGAATAAGCTCAAAATGGATAAAAGACCTAAATCTAAGATATAAAAGTCCTCGAAGAAACCATAGGCACCAAAATTTCAGACATCTCTCATAGCAATATGTTTACCGATAGATCTCCTAAGACAATGAAAACTAAGGAGAAAATAAACAAATAAAACTACATGAAAATAAAAAGCTTCTACACAGCAAAAGAAACCATCAACAGAATAACAAGAGAGTCCACTACATGGGAGAACAGAGTTGGCAATGATACATCTGATAAGAGCTAATCTCCAAATTATATAGGGAACTCATACAATTTAACAAAATTAAGACAAATAATCCAATTTAAAAATGGGCAAAGGACCTAAATACACACTTCTCCAAAGTGAACATAAAGAAGACTAAGAGACATATGAAAAAATGCTCAAAATCACTAATCATCCGAGAGATGCAAATCAAAACATTAATGAAATATCACCTCACACCTCTCAGAATGGTTACCATCAACAAATGAACCAATGATAAGTGTTGGCTATGTTGTGGAGAAAAAGGAACCCTAGTGCACTGCTGGTGGGAATGCAGACTGGTGCAGCCACTGTGGAAAACAGTGTGGAGTTTCCTAAAAACATTAAAAATGGAACTCCCCTTTGACCCAGTAATCCCACTTCTAGGAATATATCCTAAGAAATCAGAAAAAAATCAGAAAGGATACATGCACCCCTATGTTCATAATAACACAATTTATAATAGCTAAGATTTTGGAAACAGTATAAGTGCCCATCAGCAGATGAATAGATAAAAAAAAAAAAAACCTATGGTATAATTACACAATGGAATACTACACAGCAATAAAAAAGAAAAGATTCTTACCATTTTCAACAGCATGGATGGACCTGGAGAGAATTATGCTGAATGAGATAAGCCAGTCAGAGAAAGACATGATCTCACTCATATGTGGAATCTAATGAACCAAATAAACTGATGATCAAAAATAGACCCAGTCATAGAAGCATGAGCAGACGATTGAACCTCAGAGGGAAGGCAGGGGAAGGAGGGTGGGAAGAGATCAACTACCGAACTTGTATAAATGTATGAATAATTCATGGACACAAACAATGGGTGATGAGGATCTGGGGTTGGGGGGAGAAGATGGGAGCAGGCTGGAAGAGGTCAATGGAGGGAAAATAAGGACCTATGTAATACTTTCAACAATAAATATTAAAAGAAAAAATTTAACTAGTCAAGGCATTTTGCAGATATGCATATGCTCAGATTGTTGAAAATCGACTCACCTTTCTGCCTTCTTCTTTCAGCTCTTTGTGTCAAAAACTGTCCTTTTCTTTAGTGGCATACTTAGCGCTTCCTGTTGACATCATTGTTTCACTGGCCTCACGAGTTGAGCTGAGGTGCCACCGAGTGTTCTGTGCCAAGAGGCTGTTAGGTGCCACAAAGAAGTGATGTGTTCGATGAGCTTTATTCAGGCATGAGTCACAGTGCTGTTGGCCATGAGTTCTATGTTAATGAGTCAACAATATATATTAATATGTACATTTGATAGCATGGATGGACCTAGATTAAATGAGGTGCCTTTAAACAGAAACACACAACAAAGGTCACATAGTGATTTATTGGAGGAAATGATGTGATCAGAGGCCTTCAGAAGTCTAACCCTGTTCTCCTGAAAACCACAATCCAATATTTGCTGAATTCAGTTTTTGAGAGGACTTGATAGAACAGAACTGTCATGAATAATGAGAATTGACTATATTTTCTTTGAGGCCATTATAGATGAGATTTTCTCTATAATTATTTGTGTGCATGCAAGCTGTTGATTACTGTATATTAAATTTCTATCCTGCCAACTTCTGAGTTATTTTTATTGATTGAATTAGTACTATCATAGATTCAGGGTTTTTGAGGTATATTTTTATCACATGCAAATATAATTTTACTTCTTTTTCAACTTCATTTCCCTAATTAATTTCATTTGTTTAATTCCGCTGGCCATAACTCCTTCCTCCCTTCCCCTTATATAAGGACCACTGTACATCTATGTGGAAATGCTCTGAGTTGATAATGGACTTTGTCATTCATCCATTGACTCCTGGAGTTGAAAAGCAACTTAAGAGGCAATGTTGGCCGACTCGGTCACTTGATGCATGGATCTTTATATGCCACTTGAGTGGTCATCCAATCTCTTCTTGAACATCTGTTCCTTTGCTTCTGATAAGAGTGCCTTCTCTCTTTCAGGGAGTAACCCTACACCAGTGAAGGGCAACCTTTTGAGCTTGGTATGTCAAAATTCGCCAACAAAACGAGCATAACTCTGGTGGTGTGTCACTTCGAGAAAAAAACACACAATTTTGCATTATTTATAGTTTAAATAACAAAAATGTATAATTGTAATATATAACTGTATTTAATAAACCAAAAACTAATTATTTAACTTACCTGCTTAGTGACTTCTTTGTTCATCTGTCAGTCGGTTTCTTTTGTTGATCTTGATATTATTTAACTTGTGCGGGGTGCCATGAACTAAGATAGGTGAGGGAGAGGGGGAATTCTTTAACTAACCTGCCTATTAGTGACTTTTTTTTGTTGCTGGATTTCATTGGCTAAACCTTCAATTGAAGGTTGGTATTTTGTACACTTCAAGCCCAAGCAAGCACTACTAACTTCATCTGTCAATCTGTTTCTTTTGTTGGTTTTGATATTATTTAATGCTGAGAATAAGGTCTCACAAAAGTATGTAGAGGGAAAAGTTGTGAGTAAAGCCATTGCTGTATTTTTCAGGGTGCTAAAAGTGTCTGGTGGCACTCCTCTTGATTCTCCAAAGCGGCACCTTTACAAATTCTCAAGCTTTGACCTCAAGTCGACAAACATCTGAGCCCAGATGCTGTCTTGAAATTCTGAAAGTTGCATCTCCAAATCATCAAGTTGCATCCATTGAAAACCATTTAATTCCAAATTACTGTAGACTACTACATCAGGACACTTAATTATTTTTATGGTCTGTTCTAGGCTTCTAAATTGATTAAATCTATCACTGAACTGGTCAAGTAACGAGTCTAAAACATGCTGGTACTTTATATGCAGGGGTTCCATTTTATTTTGTACAGCTGCACTGGCCTCCTCAAAAGACTTTGTTACTCGAGGAAAATATAAGTTTTAGTTTCTATATCTCGCTTGAAAACTTTAAGTTTACTTTCAAAAGCTTTCATGTATCTAAACATAACGTCAATACTTTTGCGAAAACCTTGTAACTTTAAGTTCAGTTCATTAATATGAACAGAGAGATCTGTAAAAAATATCAGGGTGTTGACCCACTTATCATCATTGAGCTGAAAAAAAGTTTCCCAGATCCTTATCCTCAAAAAATACCTTAATTTCCCCAAAGCACTCAAGAACTTTGCCTCGGCTCAGCCATCTTACATTATTGTACATCAGCAGTCCACTGTAGGTGGAATCAACCTCCAGTAAAAGTGCAGAAAATTCTCACTTGTGAAGGGGGTGAGCAGCTATTAAATTAACTATTTTTGTAACAACTGACATTAAGTCCTTTAAGTCGGTGAATCCTGCCTTGGTAAATAAAACCTCCTGATGGATAATACAATGAAAAGGCACAATTGGATGTCCAATAGCTTCTCTAAACAATTTGAGAAATCTGACTTTTCCCCCCACCATGTTTGATGCCCCATCTGTCATCACTGACACAACTTTAGAGATATCAATGCTTAGGTCAAGGAATGTTTGTATAACAACCTTACATATTTCACTTCCTGATATACTTGTTGGCATTGATACTAACTTTATCAACTCTTCTCTCATTGTGAGACCATCAGAATATTGACCAATAATGGCCAACTGAGCATGTGATGTGACATCAGTAGTTTCATCAAAAGAGATGGAAAAATATTTATAATTACTTATGTCTCTCTTTAATTGATGTTGTACATTTGTGTTCAGTTATGATATTTCTACTGAGTGGTAAGTCAGATATTCTCTTAATAATTGCATCTTTATTCTGCATATCATGAAATAGAACTGGAGCACATCTTAGGAGAGTTTCTTTAATAAATTCTCCCTCACTGAGTGCTTTTCCATGGTGAGCTATGGAGTGAGCAATTCTCAAACTTGCAGATATTAAATTTGTAGAGCCTTTTATAAATTTAAGGATGGAATTAAATTGGCTTTTATAAAGGTGTAGTTGCCTAGAAATATATTCCTTCCTTTCATCATCACTTTTTTTCAAGAGCCAGGAATGATTAGTTTCAAAATCTCTATTTATATTCCACGTTCTGCTTGCTACATTTCAGTACATAGAACACAAAATGATTTGCCATTTTTCTATAATGCCATACATTTTGGTCCATGTCTCTTGAAAAGGTTGGCTACTGCTACTACCACTACCACTTCCTTTACTTAACCTTGTTTTTTTTGGGGGGGGGGTGGGAGGGGATGTTCTCCATCAGGGGGATAGTGACAGAAGATAGAATTATAGCCTGTTAGCCCTGCAGACAATTAGGGGTTAACTAGTCTAACTGACCACAAGATGGCACATGTAACTGTCTTTTAGGAAAGGGCAGGGTTAATAAGGATGCACAACAGTAATAGTGGTGAAATAGAGTCTGCACTATGCTGCAAAATGACGTTCCTTATATAAATTAAGATGGCTGCCGCTATTTCTAATGGCGGGAAATGGCACCCATAGCACAGGCCCTCGCCTCTCCCAGCTTCCCTCTCACTTATCTCAGTAATGATGGTCAATTAGAAATCCACGACACCCCAGAACAGTAGATTGGATGATGGTTGCTGTGATTATGTGGTTGCTGGTAATGGCGATCACAGGGCCCTCAGAGATGCACCCCCGTGGCATTCTGCTGCTCCCTGCTCTGCCGGCCAGAAGTGAGGTCAAAGATCCCTTAAAGGCCTACTGGAAGTCCCAGAACTAGATGCTCTGTGTCAGATTTCTGTTGTTTTGGCCTACAGACCTCTGGCACAGAGTGTCTACACTACAGCAAATGTTTCATCCTCATGTGGCCCCATATTTCTCTGTATGCAACCGCGTACAGTCACGTCATCAAAAATGGCTACGCATGTCAGTGTTGACACACGTGTCATAGGTTCGCCATCACAGCCCTACACCCATGCCACATAGTTCTGTGCGGCTGTGGACCACTTCGTGCCAATTATACAAGGTGGCCATCACATCTGGACACACAGCGATTACAATTATTTTTACAAGATTGAACCCCTTTTGTTATTTCTGATACATGCTAAAGATGCACATTTGTTCAGTGACAATCAAACAGGAGTTACCTGAGGCAGTGCATACAGATGCACAAGCCGCAGCCTAGAAGCTCTCTTGCCTTCTTTGTTTCTCGAAGATCTTTGCCTGTGCCCAATGTTTGAAAAACGGCTGTTAAATATATTTTATCAGGTTCTAATTTCTTTCTGGTGGGGGAGTGGGATTCAATTTGTTATTCAGGATTGGCTGGAAGTTGCCCTAGTTGGTTTGGCTCAGTGGATAGAGCATCAGACTTTGGACTGAAGGGTCCCAGGTTTGATTCCGGTCAAGGGCACATGCCTGAGTTGCAGGCTCGATCCCCAGTAGGTAACGTGTAGGAGGCAGCAAATCAATTATTCTTTTTCCTAATTGATGTTTTTGCCTCTCTCCCCTTTAAAATCAATAAAATCAATAAAAATATATTTAAAATTAATAAAAAAATATTTTTAAAAATATTGGCTGGAAGTGCAAATATACTGTTGTTATTGCAATTTCCCCCAGCACATTGGCTGGGCATTATCAATGAAGGACAGCACATTAAGCATATCACTTAATATCACTGAGTACATCATGCTCTCTAATGTAATACCAAAAAACTATTATCATGTGTCTTTGTCCCGTTGTCCTTCATCCCTGCAGTTCTGTGGAGATGAAGAAAGGTAGAATAGACAGAAGGTGCCCACCTTTCAGAAGTCAGAGGTCTCCCTGGAGCCTGAAACAAGCACTCAATTGCTTGTTGAATAATTAAATGAATGCATGCTGGCCCACATAGATGCATGGTAGCCAACATGAGTGCAGGCAGGACCACATAGATGCTCACCAGCCCACATGGACGTACATTGGCCACATGAGTGAGTACATGCAGGTCTACATGGATGCATGCAGGTCCACATGGATGCATACCAGTTCACAGGAGTACACACTGGCCCACATGGGTGCATGCCAGTCCACATGAGTACAGGCAGGCCCACATGAGTGCACACAGCCCACATGTATGCATGCAGGCCCACATGAGTACAGACAGGCCCACATGGATCCACACTGGCCCACCTGGATGCATGCAGGCCCACATGGATGCATATTAGCCCACATGAGTATAGGCAAGCTCACATGGATGTACACTGGCCACATGCGTACAGGCAGGCCCACATGGACACACACTGGCCACAGGAGTACATGCAGGTCTACATGGATGCACTTAGGCCCATATGGATGCATGCTAGCCCACATTAGTGCACACAAGTCCACATATTAGTAGATGCACGCTAGCCCACATAGATGCATACAGGCCCACATGGATGTACACTAGCCCACTTGAGTGCATGATGCTCACATGGATGCATGCAGGCCACATGAGTATAAGCAGGCCCACATGGATGCACGCTGGCCACATGAGTGCACACAGGTTGACATGGATGCACACCGGCCCACATGGATGCACACTGGCCCAGATGGATGCTGGCCTACATGAGTGCATGCAAGCCTGCAGGCAGCATGATGAGTTACAGCAATTGAATGAATGGCTTCTTCCTTGCCCAACGCATTCTCCACTCGGCTCCACAGCTTCCTGCCTGGGAGAAACTTCAGGCTCTGGGTGGCAGTACGCCTCCCACAACTCCCTGCCTCGTTCTGGACCATTTCCTCACTCCTCAATTCCTTCCTCACTGCATTCCTGATGCTGAGCTCATGTCCCTTTTCTTATACCTTTTTGGAAGTGAATTCCTCTTTTAATTTCTTTGCCATAATCTTGGTGATTCATTAGCTTTCTGGAATGTGGGCATCACTTTTAATTATGTTGTGAATTTTTAGAGTATTGGAATGCTGCCTTAGCTTTTGCAAAAAGCATCCAATATTTTTCTTATTAATAATCTGTATCCTATGATTAGCCCCAAAGCTATTATTGACTAGAAGAAGTAACTTGAATGAGCTTTTTCATTTTTTAAACTAATAAAGCTAATTTTATGAAGAAATTAATGAATAAGGGTGAATACTTTTATATGTTATTGCTAAAATGTGTTCAAAGAAAGCAATATCACACAATCAAATAACTTTGAAATGTTTCCAATGTAAGAGTTTTTATTCTGGGTCCACGCTCAAATCGAAGATACCTACAACAGACTACAGACAAAAACAATCAGGCAGGCTCAGTAAAAACTGCAAAACAGGAAATGTTCAGTCTTGTAGCCCTCATACAAGATAGTAAGTCTTAATTTCAGCCCTAATATTAAATTACAAAATCCCTAATTCATATGAAATACTCAGTTTAAAACAAGACTTCAGGCTTGGATTGTAACTAGAATTTTTTGAAAATCTTACAACAGCAATCTATCAGATTAAACTTCTGGGTGTGGAGAGTCTTCCGGAAGATTGAGCGCATTTTTGTGAGGACGGGGGATAGGTCAAAGAAATGGAAACACCCAAACCAATACGTTCCAATAGGTCGGCGATCCCGGTGGGGAGGCAGAGAAATCTACCTTGTCACAAACAGGGACGGGGTGGGGCGGGGGGGGGGGGGGGGGGGGATGAAGAAGGCGGCCTTACCTCAGCAGAGGGGCTAGGTCCACAGTGTCAGGGCTGAGGTCTGGGCAGCCCTGGAGAATCGCTGGCTCTCTTAACCATAGCTGCTACTAGACTGCTTTAAGGTCTCCTGGCGACAATCCTCAGCCCTTTGCTGCTGTGGGAGGCTCTATGAGTTCAGGGCGGGGCTGCTCAGGTGGAGGTGAGGCAGCGATGACTCCACTGGCTGACTCCTAAACCCTGCGCCTGGACCCTTCTCTGGGGAAGTGACGTCAGCATTACTTAAGGTATTAGGGTTTTTAGTGTTCTGAGACCTAAACTGGCCCAGAAACTGGGGGTTGATCTCACATGCACTACTCTTAAGAGAGATTGCAGAGTGCTCTGGAGATAAAAGATGTCGCCCCCCTCCCTCCTTGGGCTTGGGGTGTCTCCAGGGGTAGAACTCTTGGGACCTGTTGCCATGGAAAGGGTCGTCTGAATCCGAGGACACCACCTCCTGCAGAGGCAACCTCTTGGCAGGCTTCTTTTTCTTTCTTCTAGGGTTCTCCTGTCTCAGCTCACGGAGGTCGGTGGTGCCAGCTTCTCTGACTGGCCATGTGAGTAAACTTGAGTTCTTCATGCCCACATCTTCCCTAGAGAGACAGAACCAGGGTCATCATGGTCTCGACAGCTGCGGTGTCTACAGAGAGATCCAAGCCAAGAGATAACAGGTGTGGGAGAGGATGTGGAAAAAGGGAGCCTCGTGCATTGTTGGTGGGAATGTAAATTGGTGCAGCCAATGTGGAAAAAAGTATGGAGGATCCCCCCAAATTAAAAATGGAACTGTCTTGCCCTAGTAGTTTGGCTCAGTGGATAGAGCATCAGACTTCAAACCAAAGGGTTCCAGGTTCAATTCCCACCAAGGGCACATACCTCGGTTGCAAGCTCCTCTCTGGTCTGAGCCCTGCTTGGGCGTGTGTAGGAGGCAATCAGTCAATGTGTTTCTCTCACATTGGTATTTCTTTCTGTCTTTCTCTCTCTCTCTTCCACTCTCTCTAAAAGTGAATGGGAAAATATTCTTGGGAGAGAATTTAAATGAATGAATGAATGAATGAATGAATGAAAGAAAGAAAGAAAGAAAGAAAGAATAGAATAGAATAGTAAATGTTAGTATTTTAAAACATGGAACTGCTTTATGACCCAACAATTCCACTTGGGTATTTATCCAAGGAAAATGAAATCACTATCTTGAAGAGATATATCTGCACTCTTATGTTCATGGCAGAATTATTTACAATAGCCAAGACATGGGAGCAACCTAAGTGTCCATTGAGGAATGAATGGGAATATATATTATTCAGAAGTAAAAAAGAAAGAAATCTTGCAATTTGCAACCACTTGAATGGAACTTGAGGGTATTTTGTTAAGTGAAATGTGTCAGAAAAAAGACAACTACTCCATGATCTCTCTCATATGTGAAAACTAAAATAAGCCAAATTCATAGACAGAGTACTGTGGGGGTTTCCAGGGGCTGGGATGCAAGTGGGGGAAATGGAGAGGTGTTTGTTGGTCAAAAGGTACCAAAAAACACAGAGAAAATATACTGGCCAATTTACTTATCCAGAAATATTGTCTTTTAAAGAAGGCATCTTGGAAACAAATACCTTGACTTCATTCAGCTATGCCAGCATGGCACACCATTTGAGAACTGGCTTTTTCAGAGCCTTCAGGGGAAGTTAAGACACCAGCTGTCTGGTATTTGTTAAACCATATTTTGTTTCCATAATCAGCATCTGCCACCTTGACCACCAGCCTTCATTCTAAATAACTCTGACAGGTCAATGTCGGGAGGAACCAAGATGGCGGCATAGGCAAAACACCTATCTTACCGTCATACACAGCAATTTTAAAACTACAACTTAATAAAAGAACAAACACCTTCCAGAATCACCAGAAAGCTGGCTGAGTGAAAATTCTACAAATAAAAGTGAAGATAAGACACTGTGACTCGGAGGAGCGGCTGAGGACAGTGTTGAAGATTCATGTGAAGAGAGGTTTGGAGCGCGTGCCAGCGGATAGGGTGGGCAGCTGAAAACCGGCCAGTTTTCTTGAACGGGGGAGACAAAGATGTCCCACTGGACTGATTCTCCAGCCCTGGGCGAAGTCCAGGGAGCCCACTATCACACGGGGTAAAAACTGGACAGTTTAAGGGCACGCCAAAGCTCGGGTGCTGCAGGGGTCTGCGGGCTTGTGGAGAAGGCGAGCTTGTGCATGACCTTGGGAACAGCGCAGCTGAGTAACTGCGTAGAGAGCGCTCTCAACTTGCTCTCTCATTCGGGAAACCGTCAGACTGCTTTGTTTTACAACCCTGGGTGAGACGTTGGGTTGCAGACTCATTTGGGGAGAGTCTGAATTCCCTGGCAGCTGGTGGAGCTTGGCAGCGGCTCTCTCTCAGAGGTGCTGGCGGCTATTGTCCCCGGCACAGAGTCCCTGGGGCTGCATAAGGAGGAGCTAACGCTGTCTGCGTTGGATGGAGACTCCGCCCATCCAACCTGAGCACAGCTGAGCTTCACAGACAATTGGCCTGGAGGTCAACCCCTCCAAGTGCTAACACGATTAACCTGAGCTAAACTTCAGCAAGACTGTGCAACCCACATCCACCTCAGGTAACTGGGGAGGCTGAGCCACTGTCCCTTGTAGGAAGTCTACCACACAAAGCTAATTGACCAACTCAGGGAAGCAGCCACCATGCAGAGACATGGAAAGAAATCAGATGTGAAAGAAATGGAGGGAAAAAACTGACTGGACATGGAATTCAAAACCACGGTTGTAGGGCTTCTCAAGAGGCTCCAAAAAAAGGTCGAGGCCTATAAGGAAATAAGCAAGACCGAAAAGGAAATGAATGAGACCCTCAAGGATATGAAGGAGACTCTCAAGGATATGAAAAAGGACCAACCAGAAATTAAGCATACACTGACTGAAACAAAAAATATTATACAAAGACCTAAAAGTGCTCTGGAGCACCCCAAGAACCAAGTTAAAGATTTGAAATACAAAGAGGTAAAATCCACTCAGCTGAAAAAGCAAGAAACCAAAAGAATCCAAAAAATTGAAGATAGTGTAAGGGGCCTCTGGGACAACCTCAAGCATACCAACATCCGAATTATAGGGGTGCCAGAAAGAGAGAGAGAGACCAAGACAATAGAAACCTATTTGAAGAAATAGTGACTGAAAACTTCCCACACCTGGTGAAAGAAATTGACTTAGGAGTGAGTCCAAGAAGCGCACCGAACCCCAATATATAGGAACCCTAAGAGGACCACACCAAGGCACATCATAATTAAAATGCCAAGAGCAAGAGACAAAGAGAGAATATTAAAAGCAGCAAGAGAGAAACAGTTAGTTACCTATAAGGGAGCACCCATAAGATTGTCAGCAGATTTTTCAACAGAGTACTCTATCCAGCAAAGCTATCATGCAGAATTGAAGGTCAGATAAAGCGCTTCGCAGATAAGAAAAAGCTAAAGGAGTTCATCACCACCAAACCAATATTGTATGAAATGCTGAAAGATATTCTTTAAGAAGAGGAAGAAGAAAAAGATAAAAGTGTAAATTAGGAACAACAAATACACATCTATCAACAAATGAATCTAAAAATCAAGTGAATTAATAATCTGATGAACAGGATAAACTGGTGAATGTAACAGAATCACGGACATAAAGAGGGAATGGACTGACAACTCTTGGGGAGAAAAGGGGTGTGGGAAGTGCAGCAAAAGACTGGACAAAATCTGCAAATATGGGAGAGGACAATGGAGGGGGGTGAGGGCGGAGGGTGGGATGGGTACCAGGTGAAGGGGAACTATAGGAGGGGAAAAAAAGAGAACAATGTAATTAATAAACTGAACAATAAAGATGAAAAAAATAATAAAACAAACAAACAAATAAATAAATAAATAACTCTGACAATGGCTGCTCTCAGATCCTCTTGGAAATTGTCAAGAAAAAGTTAATAGGGTGAGGAAAATTTTAGTTATGTCTAAACAGAAAATTCCATCAATCTCATCCCTTTTCAAAGGATCAGATTTACCACGTGATACTTTTCAAAGATCAGCTCAAAAACTCTGGAGGTAATTTCCAAGAAAGATGAAAAAGCTGGCTTGACTATTTCATACCCATTAGGATAGATATTGTCAAAAGGAAAATAAACAAAACTAAGAAATAGCAAGCCCTGGCCAGGATGTAGAGAAACTGGAACCCTGTGCATGGCTGGTAGACATGTAAAATGGAGCAGCTGTTGTGGGAAGTAGTAGGCAGTCCCTCACAATGTTAAAAGTAAAACTACCATGTGACCAGCAATTGCACTTCTGGTTATATACCCAAAGAATGAAGCGGGGCCTCCCATGTTCACAGTGGCTTTACTCACAATAGCCAAGAGGGGAAAGCAACCCCAGTGCTCAGAGACAGAGAGAGAGGTGAACAAAATACGGTCTATACATGCAATTGTTCAGCCTTAAAAAGGAAAGGCAGTCTAGCATTTGCTACAACATGGATGAACCATGAGAACGTTGTGCTAAGTGAAACGAGCTAGTCACAAAAGGACAACTACTGTATGACTCCATTTATGTGAGGTTCCCACAGTAGTCAAAATCATGGAGACAGAAAGTAGGACGATGGTTGCAAAGGGCTGGGGAGAAGGAATGCCTTGAATCCTTACAAATAAAAGGAGAATAATTCCTTCATATTCCTGACAGAAGTCAGAATGCTCTTCTGAAAGGTCAGCAAAATAGTGTTAGATTTGAGACTAGAACCAGATAGACAAATAACCTGGAGATAAAAGGTGTGACACTGAATAAAGAATAAACATGGAACCACATTTTAAGCAGAAGTCGCCCACTTCTGCTTCCTCCCAAGTACTTAGAGATCATGAATCTCAACCTAGAAACTGATGGAAGGTGCAAAGATATAAATGAAATTCAGGAAGTAAAAATTGGGGTCCACTTACACTTTGGGATCCTCCTGAATTGGGGGTGACTTTATATGAGAGCAAGAGAGAGCATACTTGTTCTGGCTGATCTTTATAAGTGCATTTCGTGGGCAAAATTCCTGTAATAACACAAAAGAGTAACTGAGAGATGTCCACAGTTCAGATATAATTTTATTCCAGCTAAACTCCTTATAATAGCGACTAGCCATTATCCTATTTAGAGTGATACTTACACAGCCTCATTTGATAATTACATGCTAAATAAAAGTCATTGTTGAGTTCTCTCTGTCATTCTCTATGTCCTAGATCATTTGCCAAGTCCAGCCACATAAGATGCAGTGGGTGCATACACACACACACACACACACACACACACACACACACACACATCCTCTCACATAACCACTGTCCTATCTTTATTTTGGCCCTGGCCATCTCTTTCCTGGTCTTATAAACTGTCACCATCACCTCTTACTGAGCGCCGACCTTCAGCTCCATGAGTCTCCCAGCATCTCCATCAGAACTGTTTCCAGCATCCATGCCCTGACCCTGCCACACCCTGGGGACATGGCGGACTGTCTCTCCAGGCATCCCTGGATTGCTTTCTCCTTTCCTGCCTGGGAGACTTCCCACAGCAGTGCCAGCCAGTGCCCCAGGTGGCCCCTGTGCTGTCGAACAGCTCCAGGAACGCCCACTTCTTTCAGGCTTTTCTGGGTTGGTGAGAAGACGCCCTTTCTCCCCCTTGTCTGTCAGGCTGGATTCAGTGCCTCTGGGCTCACTGGCTCAGCTGCTCTTCACTCTTGGCTTTCAATCCAGAATTGATGGGATATTTCATTCTGCATAGCAACAGGCAGATGCAGAGGGCGAGTGTGCGGCCTGTGAGCCGGACCTACTGGTTCCTGCCTGCTCTACGGCACACCGTGTGTGATGACCTCTCTGCTGTGCGGAGACAGGGTGACGGGTCCCGCTCCACAGTGCTCTGAGCTCTCAGCGGCCGCTGCGGGCCACGCACTTGGGGCAGCACCTGGGGCACATACTAAGACCTAATAAAGTTAGCGTCTGTGACTCTATTTGCTTCTCTTTGCTCACCAGTCTATTTTCCAAGCATAGTAAGTAGTCCACTCAAGCAGTTATTCCCACTAGAAACACCATTTCATCAAACAACGTAAAAAGCAATTGTGAGAACCTTCTCTTCCCCAGGGGCTATCATGTGCAAAGGCCACAGCTCCTGCACTGAAGGAGGTAGGAGCTGGCTGGCAAGGAAGCTGGTGTGGGAAGAGGCAGGCCAGGGAGCGGGACCGAGGGCCTGGGCGGGAGGCGCCACTAGGCAGGAGCTGCTGAGTGATAGGGGATCCATGGAAAGGAGGTGGAAAGCCGTCCAGGAGCAGCGGGAGCCCAGGGGCAGGAAAGGCAGCTGTGTTCCAGCTCACAGGGCAGCCAGAACCGTGCAGGTCAAGCTTCGCTTTTTTTCTTTTTTCTTTTTTTCTTTCCTTCCCTTTTCTTCCCTTTCCTTAACTTTCCTTTCTTCCTTTCTTTCCTTCTTCTTTTTTAAATGATCAGTTACTATTTACATTTAATATTATTTTGTAATAGTTTCATATGTACAGCACAGTGGTCATATAATCCTACACTTACAGAGTGACCCCGATATTTCCAGTCCACAGCTGGCACCATACAGGGTTACTACAATATGATTATGTTTCCTGTGCTGTACTTCACATCCCCAAAGCTGCACTTGTTCTTAAAGTTGCTGAGAAGTGTGTGTGTGGGGGGGGGGAGAAATCAATGACAACATCAGATTAATAACTGATAAAGATGTTTTCTGAAACTTTTAGAAAAGATCCATTGGGAGGACCGGCAGGGGAGCATCAGGCAGGAGCTTCCTGAGCATCAGCATCAGCAGGAGCGAGAGTGAGAGCTGTAAGGACAGGAAGGACCCTGATGAGCCAAGGGAGCTCCCAGCTCACAGAGCAGGAGCCCAAAAGGCCGGCCCATGGAGGGGCAGGGAGGCCGTGGCCTGGATGATTTGCTTTCTCCTTTCCTGCCTGGGAGACATCCCACAGCAGCGCTTTTGTGTCTTGAGAGGGAAAAATCCAACCTGCAGAGTGAGTGGATGCATTTCTTCAGGACACCTGGCAGGAAAGAGCTAGGTGCAGCCTGCAGAGAGGGGTGAGGGAGTGGCTCCTGCTGGTGACTCAGCCCCTTTCCAAATACTTACTCTCCGGTTGTTACACTTCAAAACCGTATAGAGTTTATCTCCAGCCACATCCTGATTCGGAAGTGCTATGACAATGGCAGGGACATAGAAGTCAAATCCATTGGGTGTCACAATCTTGGCAAATACGTAATCTCCAACCTGTAGATGAGAACATGCTTCATAGTAAACATTTTGCTTATAGGTCTTCTAGAGAGTGTTAATATAAGCATGTTTTAAAACACCCAGGATTCTAAATTTCAAATACATAATTTTTTCTCAGAAAGAGTCAATAGTTCCACAATTCTTGTACTCAGTGGCCACCCTGGAATTCAGTGGCTGGCTTGAGGAATCCCCACTGCAGGAGGGCCTGGGAGGGGCCTGGAAACATCCTCCCAGGATCAGAGAAGGGCCTGCAGGGCTCACATGAAGACCCAGGGAGAGGAACACAGGCTTGCTCATAGTGCTCGGAGCACAAAGCAGACTCTGTGGGTAAAGGCACATGGAGATAACTTCCAGCAGAAAGGAAGTCTTGGGCACGGACACAGCTGCTGGGCACTTGTCAGATGGACAGGATCCCGGGAGGAAGTACGCTGACATGCACCTGGGTCTGGCAGGGGAGGCTGCCATGCGACCAGCTGACCCTGCAAGTATGCTCCCTCGGTTCTTTTCCTCCACTCTCTCCAAAAACCGCTGGCACTGCGGTTCTGGGCCCTTCTCGCCACTCTCTGGCCTGGCTGTCGAGGAAGGCACGACCTCTGCCCATGCTTTAAAACTTATTTAGCCTGGCCGGAGTGGCTCAGCAGTTGAATGTTGACCCGTAAACAAGGAGGTCGTGGTGTGATTCCCGGTCAGGGCACATGACCGGGTTTTGGGCTTGATCACCAGCAGGAGGCATTCAATCAATGATTCTCATCATTGATGTTTCTATCTCTCCCTTTCTCTCTGAAATCAATAAAAACATATTTTTAAAGAAAAACTAATATAGTTTGCAGATATAGTTTCAAGAGCACCAACAGCCTCAGCAACTCCCTTCCCTGACCATCTATGGCCTGTAAAGTGGCAAGTGCAGTCCTGAGCTATATATCAGGCGGTCAGCAGAGCAGCATCACGAACAAAGAAATCTCCAGGCAAGAGGTCACAGAAAAGGGGCCATTCCTCCTCCAGCCCAACCAGAGGCGGCGAAGGGCCTAGCCACGGCCACCTGTCCTCAGAGCGCTGGGAACGTGAAAGGGACCCTGAAGAGCTGTTGGAGCGGGTACCTGGAGCAGCGGGCAGGGCATGGCGCCCCCCACAGGCGTGATGAAGGAGGTAGGCACAATCTTGGTGTCTCCGTACCTGAAGTTCACCAGTGCATGGGTGGGGCTTATGCACTTCTTCACGACCCCTGGAAGGAATCAAGGTTAAAACACACTAGGTCACAGTGGTCGGCAAACTCATTAGTCAACAGAGCCAAATATCACAAGTACGATTGAAGTTTCTTTTGAGAGCCCAATTTTTTAAACTTAAACTTCTTCTAATGCAACTTTTTCAAAGTAGACTCACCCAGGCCATGGTATTCTGTGGAAGAGCCACCCTCAAGGGGCCAAAGAGCCTCGTGTGTCTGGTGCCGCGGTTTGCCGACCACGGCGCTAGGAGGACAAGGAATGTCTGTCGCCTTGGGCTTCCCCTGCTGTGGACTGTGCTAATGGTCACACTTTGCCTGTTTACATCAGTGTGCCTCTTTGACAAGTCACCCGATAGTGAGGGACGCCTCCTGGGGGGAAAGGTGTAGACTGCAGGCAGGGAAGGGCATTCTCTGGTCTGGGGGTCACAGAGCTGGGGGCCAGAGCATGTGCAGCTCACTCACCCAGCAGCCACCTCAGAAACAGATACCCGCGTCCTGGACAGCCTACGTTGGTTTCCTCATGTATTTGTGTCAGCCTCACTCCCCTCTATAGAGCTGGGGCACTGAAAACCAGTGCTGTGCAGTTGTGAGTGGAAGGAAATTCCAACTCCCACCACCAGCTTTTCATTAGTGTTAGATCAATGGAAAGACCGCGAGGCTGAGCACATCCCACAGCTTCCCTAAAATCTACAATCAAAACAGAGAAAACAAGAACCCGCACGTTTCCTTGCCTTTTCCTTCTCCCCAAAGAGCTTGTTATAATCAGAAAGGAAAAGGCCATACTGGGTGCACACGTGCTGTCATTTAGCCCAGATGCCTGCCTGTTCCCGTTATGTGTGGGTTAGAGGCATCTGGGGGAAGTCTGGACAGGACACTCCAGGGTAGTGGCAGCTGCCAGACCTCTGCTCTGAGACAAAATGCACATCCTGTCGCCCCCCACCCCCTTCGCACAGGCCGTCTTGGCCATGCCCAGGCCCTGGATGTGGCCAGGAGACTGCTGTTTCATCCTGAGTCCATCTTTTGTATGAAATAACCAAAGAGATGGAAACCTTTTTAAAACAACAAACACACACACACACACACACACACACACACACACACACACACACACACGGAAACCAGCTTTCCATAGTGTGTGCTTTCTTATCAAACTAAATGTTCACCTGGATGTTGACTAATCTTTATACAATACTCACACGTTGCCTACCATCAGTGACTACTCTTTTCACTAGAGAAACAAGAACCACTTTTTGAAGGAATTTCTGTTATGAAAACAGTGAAGGACCACTCCTGGTTGAACAGAACCCCCCACCCCACACCCTCTCCTCAGCTCAGGGGTGGGCTCGGCCCTGGGAGGCTCCTCACGCCCTGGCCTTGGAGGTTTCAGCGGGATCTGGTCTGAAGGTGGCAGGCAGCTTTCCAGTTTCTTGCCTCCAGTGAGCAGCTGTGCCCGAGGCTGCATGGTCCACAGTCTAAACCATTCATTCTCCGTCTTTTACAGAACAGTATGCCCGGCCTGCCCTAGGTGGTTGGACCCAAACTCTTCAGTATGTTACTATAGTCTCTTTTAGTCCCTTCGCTCTCTTTCCTCTGTGTATACCCCGAAATTAGAGGGCTTTCTATGGACTAACTGTAGAACCAGCCTCCCCAGCTGACACCCTCTGGCTGTGTCCTGCAGGACCCCTCGAGGTCGGTTGAGCTAGGGCTCAGCTTCTGCTCTTGCTCCTTCTCCATCTAATTAAGGAGTTGCCAGCTTTTCCACGTCCTTCCTGATACTGCCACTTTCCTGTCCTTGGCCCCTAGCTCTGAAATGTCACCAAGAACCATTTCAGGGGCCTGGTCTTTGTTCTGTGGGTCTCTTCTCCTGAAGGAGGCGTGGTGATCGTCCTGGGTATGGGAGGGCTCCCTACCTGGGCCAGAGGGCTCTCCTGCATTCAGGCTGGGAAACGGACACACCTCTATAGAGGCCCTTAGCAAAACTGTGGCCATGCTCAGCAGTTAGAGGACTGGAGAAATAGTCTAAGCATGCAGCCTAGCCCAGTTCAGTTGGCGAGAGATGCAGGAATAGTTCTTAATCTTCGCTCCAAACGGGAATTGCGCAGGCTGGAGACTGGATGTTTTTTAAATCTCTGGCTGTAAGAACCTTCTGATATTCACAGTCCAGTGAATTCCATCTCCTGCAAAAGACAATCGCTTTGCCCACCAGTAGCCTTCCTACCACCTGTCCCAATGCACTGTCACCCTACACGCCATTCACCATATTCTTATCTTCTTCAATTTTAGAGGGTTCCCTTCCATCTGACTGTGCTGAGTTTTGCCTTTCTGAGTTGTTGTTAACATGTGTGTTTTTTAATGAGGAAGTGGGGGGGTGGGGGGGAGAAGAAGAAAGTGGATCGGTTGGTGTCCCGACCAAGGACTGAACTGGAGACACGGGTCTGTGCCGCGTTGGGAGTTTTGAAACTGCACGCACTCCTCTTCCTCGGAGAAGAGGAGAGGGGTTTTTATCTCCTAAGAGGAGCTCTCAGGTTGGATGATAGGCTGGTAATTAACATTTCCCAATTTACAACATGCTGTACATTATCGCATTTAATCTACACAACAGTCTTATGGGGCTTTTTAACTGTTTTGAACCCCATCTGGGAAGATAAGGCATCTGAGGCTCAGAGAACTTGCCATGGCTGGGAGAGGAGAGAGGCAGACTTCACACACACAAAGGTGTTCTGACCCTCAGTCACTACGCCCGAGACAGTACCCAAGGTGACACCTTCTCTCCCATTGCCATGTGTGGAAATCTTGCAACCCAGTCTCCTCACCACAGTGACTCCTGAGGTGAAATGCTGCTCCTCCCTGAACAGCAGAAAGGATGACCCCATTCCCACACATAAGGACTTAAAATAAGTTTTGGAATGTGTCTCCCTCCTTGCCCTTCAGCATCCCGATAAGCCAGGCGCATGTGCACGTGCAGTTGCGCTCCTTCACTGGATATGCCCGCTGGGAGGGGGCAGCTGGACAGAGATCCCAGCCCCAATTCCCAGTGGGGCGAAGAGTGCAGCCATCTCTGCTCTAGGTGGACACCTGGCCTTGAGCAATGGACACCCTGATGCAATTACCCCAAAGCCGCCTTCTGCCCAAGGGCATTCATTGTAAGCCAGCTGCTGTTCATTAGAAATGTTTGGGGAGTTTTGAACAAGAATTACTGAACGGAATGCACCAGTCAGTATCATGCTTGTGCTCCACACACCTTTGGCCCTTTTTTTGGCAAGGAGAAAATAAAAATGTGTAGAGACAGGTAGTCTAAATATCACATGACATCATGATATCACTTAGGTAGCTTTCTGTTCAGAACTGCATAATCTGAATCTAATCTAACTCAAACTGAGGAACATTCCATATATTTGACCTTACTCTCAAATAATGTCAGTATCACGAAGCAGGAAATGCTGAAGAATGATTCTAGACCAAAGAGCCATGCTAAGTAAATTCAGTACCTGATTCTGGAGGGGCCTGTGCTAGAGAAAAAGTGCTAGAGAAGCCATTATTGGGACAATAACCAAATGAAAATGTACAGATAAAAAGTAGTATAATAATGTTAAGTTTACTAAATTGTATAACCTTATAGTGATTAAATGAAGAGATTACCCTTCTTGAGAAATACAAATTGATATATTAAGGGATAAAGGGTTATGATGATTTTATCTAATCTCAAATAGTAAAAAAAAAAAAAAAAAGTGTGAAAGGAGCGAGAGAGAGAAAGGAGGGGAGAAGGAGGAATATATGTAGTAAAATAAATGTGACAAAATGTTAAAAATTGATCAATCTGGATAAAGAGTATATAGGAGTTATTTGTATTATTCCTGCAACTTTTCTGTAAGTTTGAAATTATTTTTATTAAAAATAACTATCACAGTAGAATTGAAATTCTCAATTAAAGAAAATAGTCACTGACTCTAGTGGGGAGAGGAGCAAAAGCTAAGCACCTCAGGTAACCACGATCACCATTTCAGCTGGCTGAGGCAACATTTCCTAACTGGCCACTAAGCAAAGTCATGGATTTTATGATTAAATTCAAATGTTTATTTCCTCTGAACCGGCTTGTTTGAGTTTAATCACAGTCACAAATTGAAACTTCTCAACTAGCCCAGTCCCACACAGCCAGGAGGAGTGTGCGCTCTCTGCCTCTGACTGCACATGAAAACAGACCTCAAGGGCAGTAGCCCTTGCTGGCATGGCCTCGACATTGCAGGTGGCCATGGTGTCACCTGTTTCCTCTACTTCCCCAGACAGGCAGCAATAGTGCTCAGCATGTTCTCATCACAGGGGGATGGTGCTGAGGAAACGGGGGAGCCAATCCACTTTGCTCTGGGACCCTGGCCAGTCAACTGATCCCATGCCCTTAATCCAGGCATTTGGAATCCAGTCCTTGTCAGCATTTTCATTCAACTGCCAAATGGGCTTTGGACCCCGCTCCCGGCTCAAATCATAGGACCAAGCAGGGTGGCTCCTATAACCTCCTCCCAGCACATGTGAGTCCCAGAGGAATGGCAGGTTGCCAGGCCCTGCTCCTGCAAGGCAGTTGCATGTCCTGGCCTATGAGCTCATTTCAGCTGCTCAGACCTCATCCAACCCACTCCAAAGCACAGCGACCAAATTTCAGGGGACATGTCTTAGTTGTAGGTGCTACACAGATGCCTGCTGGAAACCAAACTTCTGCTGAAGCACCCTCCCCCAACCACCACCACAATTTTTTACTTAAAAATAAGATTTTAGTTAAACATTACAAAGAATTATTCCTTTAATTCTGAGTCTGAAGAGAAAATCTGTCTAGAGATAGAGATCTTGAAACATCACACAAAGGTAGTACACCTCCAATGTCCCTGACACGCCTCATTATCTTTCTGCCCATGTTATCATGCCTGGGAGGCATCACTACTTATGGCCCAAGCCAGCTACCTGAGTGACACCCTAACTATCCTCAGCCATTCTTGACATCGCAATAGAAGAGTCATCCAAATGTGACTGTGTCTCCTTGCTTTAAGTGTGGCTCCCCAATAAAATCTACACTTTTAAAAACTCTTTGCCCAAGGGCATACTTACTGATTTTAGAGAGGGAGGGGGGGAAGGAGGGAGATAAACATCGATTAGTTGCCTCCTTAATGCACATTGATCAGGGATCAAACCTGCAACTTGGGTATGTGCCCTGACCGGGAATGGAACCCACATGTTTTAGTGTGCCAAACCATATTCCAACCCAGTGAGCCCGGCCAAGGCAAAACCGCCATTTCTTAACATGACCCTTAATAAACAGCTCTGTGTTTACCTCTCTGAAGCGCCTCTTTATTTCCTACCCTTCTTTTGCTCCAGTTCCAGCCATGATCTGTTTTATTTATCCAGACATAAAATGTGTTCTTCACCTCTAGATCTTCATTCATGTTACCTTCACTATCCACGAAGCTCTCGCGTGACTGTACCTGGCTGATGCCTTTAGGATCACCTGCTCCATGAACTCTTGGGCAAACCACTCAGGCCCAGCCACACGGCCTCTTCCTCCAATGTGCCACGTGCATTCGGCCTCAGGACCTTGCACCACTGTTCCTTCTGTTTAGAACTCTCTTCTTCCAGATAAGCTCATGGCCCGCCCCTGCTCCTTCAGGCCCTCACTCACTCGTCACCTTCCCCGGCAGCTCTTCCTGGGCCACCATATTTAGAATTGCTACTCTCACCTCCACCCCTTCATGCTTGATTTCTCTCTCTTCACTGACCCACTACATAAGTACTTGCTTGCTTGTCCTTCTCCCTCACGGGAATGTAATCTCCATGAAAATAAGAATTTCCATCTAGTGTTTGCTCACCACACTAGATTGAATAGCACTTTAGGAATATTACATACATGGAACACAGTAGATGTGCAGTAAAGATTTGTTTACTAAACAAATGAGAGATTAAAGTAAATGTATTTTCTGGCTGTCCCTCTCTCCCCACAAATTATGGGGAGAAACCCATCACTATTTCATTTCAGAAGTGGAGTATCTTAGTACAGCTATGAAATCTCAATGTTCTAGGGAAAGCACAGTTTGGGAATCACTGGTCCCCTCCCCGATAGCATATTCTTTAACAAGGCATTCTTACAAAATAGTATATCTACCTGGGAAATAAAAGCCATTTGTGTCACATCTTGCAATAACCCTCTGGCCTTTGAGATGATGCAATTTTTTGGATTTGATTTTCTTTGTTGAATTTCCTTGAAATTTCTGTGGCTAAAAAGATAAAAGATTAGTTATGGAAAGGAAAGTCAATGCAGACAGTGAAGGTGTCAGGCCCAGGTGTCTGGGAACTCCGATGGGAGCGCAGGACATACGTGCGCTGTGCACTCTCTCTGGGAACTGCCTGTTCTCTGCTGCTGGGAACAGGCTTTCAACCCAACTGACCTGAGAGTCTTGCTTTCTAAACATAATAAGCTTTTGTTAAAACAAAACAAAACCAAAAAAGCCAATCTTTTCCAGAGAATTGAAATAGGATCCAGAGTCTTAAAACATAATATTCAACACATCATTATATAATCCAAAATGAAACGAACAAAAAAGCAGTTCTAGATTGAACAGCACTTTAGGAATATTACATACTGGGACACAGTAGATGTGCAGTAAAGGTATGAGGTGATTGATAGATCACAATACTGAGATGACCCAGGTCTTATAATAATCAGATAAAGACCTAAACCAGCAATTATAGTCCATGACATAAAGCAAATACCTTTGAAATGAATGGCAAAATGTTTTCAGCAGAGAAATAGAAACTATAAAAATAACAAAGTGAAAATTTTAGAAGTAAAAAAATAATATCTGGAAGGGCTTACTAGTAGAATTGATATGACAGAAGAGACAAATCAACAGAAATTATTCAATCTGAAGAACACAGAGGGAAAAAAGATGTTTTTAAAATGAGCAAGGTTCTTCCTATTCCAGATGCCCCTTCAAAGCCCAGCCCAGTTATATCTCGCTGGGCAAACTTATCAGGCAGATTCAGAAAAAGCAGAAGTGTATCCAGGCATTTATGTCTGACTAGAGGCCAGGTGCATGGATTTGTGCACCAGTGGGGTCCCTCGTCCTGGCCTGCACCCTCTCTCAATCCGGGACCACTCTGGGAATGTTAGACTACCAGTTTTGGCCTAATCCCCAAAGGTCAGGCTGAGGGACCCCACCGGTGCATGAATCCATGCACGAGGCCTCTAGTATGTACATAGATCTTTGGTTAATCTCTTCCTACCCTCACCCCTCCCTTCCCTCTGAGATTTATCAGTCTGTTCCATGTTTCCACACCTGTGAGTTGAGCATCGGCCCTGTGATGGTCAGTGGCATAGCTACTGGTTGAATGGTTGAACGGTAAAATAGTCGAACAGTCACTTTGGCTTTTATATATAGAGAGATATGTACTGATTAGTGGTTATCCAAGGTGGGGGTGCAAACAGATGGACTGCAATTGAGCATGAAGGGTCTCTTTGGGGTGATAGAAATGTGCTAAAACTGGATTGTAGTGGTGGTTGACAGTTCAGTCAGTTTTACTAAAAATCACTGAATTGAAACAGGTGAGTTTTATGTTGTCAAAATAATATCTCTATAAATCTGTGTTGTTGTTGTTTTTTTTAAAAGGAAGTAAAAATAGACAGCCATTTATGTATGGTTTGCTCCTAGAAAATGCTCACATTATTTTACATACAGTGGGCTATGAGAAGCTTCAATAAACTAGAATAGAAACAGCCTCATAGAGAACAGACTGACAGCTGTCAGAGGGGAGGGGTGGGGGCTGGGTGAAAAAGGTGAAGGGATTAAGCAAAGAAAAACAATTCCTAATAGACAGTGATACCAGTATGGTGATTACCAGAGGGAAAAGAGGTGGGGGTTGGAGGAGGGGAGTAAAGTAAGTAAAGGGGGGATAAATGGTGATGGAAAGAGACTTGTCTTGTGGTGGTGAACACACAATACACTAGACAGGTGATGTATAATAGAATTGTTCACCTGAAGCCTATATAATTTTATTAACCAATGTTACCTCAATAACTTCAATAGAAAATTTAGAAAAAACAGGAAGAAAAAGATAAACTAAATAGGCATTTTTCTTCAAACTGGAGATTTTCCCTACTAGATTAAAAAAAAATGTTTTCCCTTTCTTGACCATTAATTTATTAATCCTTGGGTTTCTTAAAGAAATTAGTCAATATGACTGCCCTCCTCAAAATGACTACCCAGCAACATCATTCTCCAACTTCTCTTTGCAGACAGTCAAGTATCCCTCTTCTCCATGAAAGGAAGCCAATAACAGGTATTTTCACATGCATTTTGAGGTTACATTTTTGCAATACTACAGTTATGCCATAAATAAAGTGTTAAATGCATATTTTATGAGTTATCTACCGGACTCCACTTAAGCAAGACTCTAACTTATGAGGCGATTGACTATAAAATTTAAATTACTTCAGGTGGTTTTAACACCATTTGCTCTTGAGCCATTATTCATTTCCGTAGTTAGGATATGAGTGGGCCCACTTCCAGGGCGCCTGCTGTGACTGGCGCAGCTCAATCTTTGGGCCTGTTTGGACGTGCTATACAGGTTCATTAGAACAAGTGGGAGCCTGGCCGATTTCCTGGGAGATGAACACTTGGAGCCAGGTCCTCAGAAGTGAAGAAGTAACGAAGCAAGGGGTGGCTTTTAAAGGAATTATGGGATATGATCAAATGTTGACCTATGCAGACACGGATGAAATGTCAGATGAGCACTATTCTTTTGTTTATGATGTTCCCATTTAGCTGGATTTTGCTTGGGTACCACCATTCTATTTTTAGTAATGCAGTCAATATGTCAAAGAGGACAGTCAGCATCACTGGCATATGGTGAATGCTAGTTGCCTGCTCCTGGGCTGTCACTCCTTCCACGAGAGGTTCAGAATGATCAGCAGTCAGAAATGGCCTCAAACGAAGGCGCTTGGGCCAGGCGGCAGGAGGGGCCAGACCATGTGCTCCCTGCTGGCTGTGGAACTTGGGGCGACTTTTTACCCTGTATGTAAGAGTCAGTTTCTGCAAATGCAAAATGAGGGCATAACCTAAGAGCTCTCTGACACCCGTAGCGCCACACCTTTGTCCAGGATGTTCCAGGCCTTTCTAGGCATTCCTGTACTGCAGGGTCCACTGTCAGCCCTTGTGTAAACGGTTTGTAGTTTTTACAATTTGAGGAAATTTTCTGTCATCATACCCACAGAGATGGCCATACCACATAAAGTTTCCCACAGATCCACATAAAGCTTCTAATTACTGATAGAATTTAGAATCTTAAGAATCAGGAACAAGATGAATTAATCATTGTTACTTAAAAACCTTTACGTAAAGGTAAACTCCCACGAAGGTTACCTTTACATGAAGCTAACTTGTGCAGCCACCTACTTCATGCCACCAGTATTCGCAGCAAAGACCAATCGACCTGGAGGCCCCTCCCGGTGGCCACAGAGCCACCAGACAGCCTCTCTGCCTCCAGACAGATAACATCATGTTCTTCCAGACAGGTGTCCACATCGACCCAGAAAGGTCTTTTCCCATTTAGATTTCATCAGTACAACAGGGAAGCCATTTATTAGGACCTATGCCTAGATGCATTCAAAATCCTAAATGAGTGTAATCACATAAACTTGCTTACCTAACCCCCTTTTTCCTCCAGATTCCAAATTCTGTTTTGGTTCTGTCAATATCCTAGCCCAAAGCTGACCAGTGAGATTGCTTTCTACATTGTCACAGGCACAATCTCTGTGAAGTAAGTTGCCCATCATCAGAGCTTTTTCCCTACAGTGTCACTGAGGAGGATACAGGACAACTGTGCACCCTGTGAAGAGCCCCAGCCTGAGCAACAAGAATGTAGCCATGCAGAGGGTTTCATGATCATTGTCACACACGGAGCATGCCACCTAAGAAAGCACCTTCCAAATGAAAAGTATCCCTCGCCACTTCAAATCATGCATATTCCTGTGAGTTCCCCAAAAGGATCATGGCAGTTACTAAAGGGCTTCGCACATGCATCTTACATTTACTCTGCTTTCGTTTACAACGCTTACTGCTATTGGCAACAATCCACTTGCGATTGTTTTCACAACACGTCACCCTCAATTTCACTCAGAGATTCATCCTGGCTGCTCTCGGTTCAACTACTTCACGGATCTGGTAGCAGAGCCACGTGAAACCAACCAATGGGCCAGCTTCAATGCAAGGGCTCATTCCGGGCCTAGAGCACTGGTCTCCTGGATAGAAGGCATAATCAGGGCAGCAGATGTGTCTCCTTCCAGCCACACTGTGGACAGCAGCACTTCAGAAAGATGATATCGTACCTGAGACTGTAGAGATACTGTACAGCCCTGACACTTTCCTGCCACATCTCTCCTATGCACACACAAAATAGATGCATGTCATCTACACTAATAAAAGAGAAACATGCAAATTGACCATCACTTTGCTATGCCAACCAGCAATCAGGAGGGGATATGCAAATTAGAAGGGCAAAGTTGGCGGCTACCCAGCTGCTCCAGGCTTGGAGTGGCATGGCAGGGCAGGACACCTGTTGGGGTGGCAGGGGCGAAGGGATCTATAGAAGTGGCACTCTGGAGTCTGCAGCAAAGACGAAGACTGCAAACCCTGGCCAGGGCCTGCAGCAAAGACAAAGAAGGCAGACTCCGCTGCAGCGATAGCCTGGGTTCCGAGTACTGGAGGGAAACCGATGCTGGAAGCCAAGGGAATAAAGGCCTACTGCACAAATCTCTTCTTGCAATGGGTCTCTAGTCTATAATAATCTATAATAATAAAAGCATAATATGCTAATTAGACCAGACAGCTGGATGACCTTCCAGATAAAGTTGGGGCTGCGAAGGCTGAGTCAAGCTACTGCGGCTGCAAGGGCCAAGTCCTTTGCACGAATTTTGTGCATCAGGCCTCTAGTTGAGTTATAAAAAGAAATCCATGCCGTGAAAAGTCAGATGGGATGGAGAGAACAGGTAACTCAGTAAGCTCGCACAGCTCACACTTAGGTGCCTGAGAGCAGTGTGCATGGCTTCAGTGAGGAAGTGGGTGGGCAAGGATGCTGGCAGCCAGAATGCTGTCCATTGGGTATTTGATTTTGCCTTGCCTCCAAACCCCAGAGAATCCTAATTCACTTCTTTGCCAGATTCAGTTACCAGGCGATGAAGAGCAGGAGGCAAAATGATGCCACGCTCTTTTAACTTCATTACTTCACTTCAAACTCATGCTTTCCAGTTTGTATTGGAGGGGACAGTGCGCCTACTAAATGTTTAAGGCTTAACATTTTCCATTTAACAAACAATATGCTTCCACATCAGGGACAGAATGCATTTCTAGGATCTAACTAGAAGTGGTTTGGGGCTGGGCACTGGCCCTGCATGCCTTCTGCCTTGTGTCTCCAGCTCTACTCCCCTGCTCAGGACCAGTGCTGATGGGACCCCAGTGCTGATGGGACCCCAGCAGCACTACTTCCTGCCACCCCTTCAACTCCTGCTCTTGCCATTGCTGGGGGCCTCAGACCCTTGGGGTTGATAGACCTACCTCCACCTCTGCAGGAAGTCACTTCACTAACATTTCTTCACTTGGACCAACTGAATGGGAGTCTGTTTCCTGCCTGCACCCCACTGATAAGGCCTCCACATAGCTCTCCAGATGCAGAGTGCCAAGAACCAATTCCAGCATGTAATAATTACAAGAGCCATCAAAAGGTTGATGGGACTTGTGCGGCTCAACAAGGGTGAGCCACATATGTACTTTACCTGTTGGAAATGGCTAAAAGGCACTTCCCCCAAACCTGAATAGGATTGTTAACTGGCAGACAGCTCAGGGCATTTTATTGCCTCCTGTTGGCCAAACACCTGAACAGCTGTAGGCTATCCCCAAACTGATAATGCTTCTGTATTCTACCCTTTGAAGCATATATTTCCACCTTGCCTTGGGATAAATCATGTGAATAAAAGCAGGGTCTTGAGTGAAGGCAGGAGTTTTCAGTTCCTTTTGGCTGAAGCTCCTCTGACCCCCAATGCCTTTCAAAAATATCTTTCGTCTTTGGACTCCTTTTTTAATCATCTAAGTGCAGCCCCTTTCTCCAGAATGCTGAACCCTCTGTAAGGTCAGGAAAAGAACCCAGCATTAGGGTGCCCTAATGAGGGACACCAACAATTATGGCAACCCAACCTGGGACTGGCCTGCAACCTTGGAAACACTAATGGCAAGCTTCTGGAGAAAGAAGGATTCACCTGAATGGGAAATGTCACTGGGCCTGGTGGTGGAAGATTTGCTGTGCATAGAGCCCATGCCAGCTTCAGAACCCCTGAATGAATGAATGATTCTTTGTGTTTAAGTCAGATTGTTATGGGGGAAAATTTGGTCAAAAGGCAAAATTATAAGGAAATTGGAATATCTATTTTTTTAAATCAGGCTGAAAAACAGAGTACCATGTTCATCTTTAATATGGTTTCTTGTTCAAATCATGAAAAACCTAATTTGTTTTGTGGATCAAAAATCTGTAATTTCTGAAAAGCCACCAGATCCTCTGCCCCTGGAGAGGAGAGACTGGGCAGCTATAAAGATTAAATCTGTCAGCTCTCTCCCCAGGAGATTACTCAATGTTTTATTTAAAAATTATAGAAGAACTCACAGGAAAATGCAAAATTTGGCAAAGGTCAACTTGGGTGCTAGTAATTACTTTGCAAAGAGAAAAAGAAAAAAATTTAAGATCTGTCTTTTCCTATTAAGCATGAAAAGATAGGCAGCCAGATCTGTTACTAAAGACTTCCCCCAAAGCAAGCAGGATGTGGGGGAAGGGAGACACTCTCCCAGTATGCTGATTTAAAGTAAATTTTTACAAAATTTAGAAATGCATCTGGGATATCTGTGCACGTGTAAAGAGAAAAGCTAGTTTCGGACAAAATGTACACATGGTCCGATTTAGAATATTAGATAGGTTTTAAACTGGACTTGACTCTTTAAAAGGGCTACAGAAATGAAAAACCCAAAACTGTTTTTTTCTTCCTAAGAAAAATGGCAGAATTGACCAAAAGGAAAGAACAAAGGCTAGTTCCTGCAGGAGATTTGCATTTCCATAATAAAGAGTATTTTTAAAATGCTAATGAAGGGTGTTAAAATTTTAATTTTAGGGCCTTCAAGAAAATCAGTAAAATGTCTCTGTCATAGAATTTATCCAAAGTAAATGCCTTAAAATAATTGGAATTGGATTTGAAACTCAAAAATTATTGAAAAATATATTATAAAGATCTAAAGTAGCCCAGGTAAAGACTGGCTATGCCCTTTGTTAATGGAGGAGAAGGCTGGTTGCCCTTCCCCCAGCAGACAGGTAAATCAGTTCCCACCAGCAGCCTTCTTTAAGGAAGAATGTAGTAATTTACATATGAATAGACCAAATCTGTTTTGTCATCTTTAAGAAAAGGAGGTTTGAAGGCTTAAAATTTAGGAAGTTTGCTTCCTTATGAAACATTCTAGAGGAGAGTATTAAATCTATTAATTGATCATGTCTTATATTTTTGAAATTTATTCCTAAAAATGTAAAGTGTTATTAATCTAAGAACTGCTAAATATTTGACTTCCCAGCTCTAAAAGTTCAAAAATTCAAATTAAATTGGGAGAAATTATACAGTTGTGGTAATTAAATGCCTAAAGTATGAAAAGTTATCGTTGAAAAAATGTAGTATTTTCTCTGACAACTAGGAATTCAAAATGTTGTTTATTGGTCTAATTAAGAAAGAGGATTAATTCTGATCTCAAACAAAACTTTTTATGCAATAACCAGTTTAAATTTAACTGGTATCTTGAGGACATTATACAAAGTATTATAATCTTTAAATCACATCCTATCTATTAAAAGAGCAATATGCAAATTGACCATACCTGTGCTACACCCACCAGCCACGCCTACTAGCCAATCATGAGCGAATATACAAATAAACCCAACAAATATGGCTGCTGACCACAGAGAGCAGGAGGGAGGCTTGGGTTTCCCCAGCAATGGAGGAAGCCAAGCTTTCCACCTGCCCTTGCTGGCTTAGTCCTCCACTCAATGCTACAAAGTTTCAATTATAGAAAATATATATCTCAACAGAAATGGTGGCAGCCACACAGCTGAAGAAAGGAGAGGCTAGGGTTGCCCGGGCGATGGAGGAAGCCAAGCTTTTCACCTGCCCTTGCTAGCTCAAGCCTCCACTCAATGCTACAGAGTTTCAATTAAAGAAGATAATTACGGCAGCCACAGAGCTGGAGAGAGCAGGAGGCTTGAGTTGTACCCAGATGTGGAGGAAGCCAAGCTTTCCACCTGCCGTGGCTGGCCCAGGCCTCTGCTTAAGGCTACAAAGTTTCAATTATAAAAGGCAATAAATTCCAACAGAAAGGGCTGTCACCTGAGAGCAAGCAGAAGGTTTGGTTCCACTCCAGGCTACAAAGTTTCAATTGTAGAAGAAAAATAAATCCCAGATCCCAGGGCCTCTGCTTGGGTTGCCAGGGGGTATGGCCAGCCTACAAACCACTACAGGCCCCTCACCCAGGCCACCCCATACCTCAAAGGAACCCCCCTCCTTGATCCGGGACACCCATCAAGGCAAACCAGCTGGCCCCCACCCATGCACCAGGCCTGTATCCTATTTAATAAAAGAGTAATATGCAAACTGACCATCAAAGATAGCTGCCACCTTGTGGTCAAAGATCCTGCCTCCATGTGGACACAAGAAGGCCACCACAACATGGCCAGCAAGGGAGGGCAGTTGGGAGGAATTAAGCCTGCAAGGGAGGGCAGTCTGGGGTGACCAGGTCAACAGAGAAGGGAAGTTGGGGTGACGGGACTGCAGGGGAAGGTAATTAGGGGTGACAAGACCGGCAGAGGAGGGAAGTTGGGGGTGGCTGGGACTGCAAGGAAGGGCAGTTGAGGGCAAACAGGCTGGCAGGGGAGCAGTTAGGCATCAATCAGGCTGACAGGAGAGTGGTTAGGGGGTGATCAGGCTGGCAGACAGAAGCGGTTAGGGGCAATCAGAAAGGCAGGGAGGGGAGCAGTTGGGAGCCAGTAGTCCTGGATTGTGAGAGGGCAGTCAGACATCCCTCAAGAGGTCCCAGATTGGAGAGGGTGCAGGCTGGGCTGAGGGAACCCCCCACCTCCCGTGCATGAATTTCGTGCACCGGGCCTCTAATCCTATCTAATAAAAGAGAAACATGCAAGTTGACTATACTTTCACTATGCCTACAAGCCACTCTCACCAGCCAATCAGGAGCAGGTATGCAAATTAACCCAACCAAGATGGCAGTTGTTTTGCATATCCAGGCACAGAGCAAAGACTGAAGACAGCATAGAAGGAGGCCAAGCAGTGCAAAAGGGAGCGAAGGCAATGCTCTATTCCAACATGTCTCCTCCACTAGGCTGGGCCCAAGTCTTCAGTGCAGTTAACAACCCCCACCAGGCACCATGTAGAGAGGTACCTTGCAAGGCCCCAAGGAGGGAGAGAGAACAGCCAGACCAACTGCGGTCAAGCACAGAATTTAATCTAGGTTAGGGAGTGAACAAATATTTTTAGATGAAGAAATTATGGAAATTGTATTTATCCCCTCGCTGTGGCTAAGGAAAATAAAGAAACTGAACAATTAACTTATATCCCATAAATTCTAGATAAATTCATCAGAACACAGTCTTAATGCTGAACCACAAGAGTCTTCCTTTCACTGCATTAGCAACACTTCCTATTTTTAAGTTTAATGTGAGGTATAGCTATGAAGAGTGCTGCCGAATCCTGTGTTAGGCTGCGGTGTCTCCACAGTTCAACACAGGAAGGCCCGTCATTTAGGACCTGCAATGGCCTGTCTTCCAGCTAGAGGAAGGGAGCATTTGGTCTGTGTGTTTACGTACTTCTAATACCTCATAGGACTAAACAATATCTCAATGAATAAAAGAAAGAACAGAGAGGAAGCCGCATGATGAAAAAGAGTACCTTTTCAGGGAGAAGGAGCTAATTCACCTTCCGTCTTCTTGATTCTTGGGTACCTGCAGGACATCTAGGTGAGGCAGCTCAACAGACAGCCACACATTTGGAGGCACAGATGGTGCCTCCCAAAGAAACACTAAACACTTAAGGAAGTAAATTTTAAAAAAATAAAAATGAAAAACTATATATATAATATATATATATATATATATATACATATATATACACACAGTAAATACATATATATGTAATATATATATATATATATATATAGACAATAAATACATGATAAAAAGTTTGCATTCTGAACAAAAGAAATAGCTTTCTACACTAAGGGGGAAATTTCATTTGCAGGGGTGGGGGGTAAAATTAAATAAAAACAAACACACAGGAATCTAGAGATCAACTACAGAATTTCAAATTAGGCAAAACCGTATCACTCAGCAAAGACTGAGACGAAATATGATGGACCTCAAAGGTCAGTGTTTCGGGTATAATTTTAAGACTGTCACATAGTGAAAATTAAATAGAACTCAGTAAGGTTTCAGATGAACTAGTCCAGGTCTATCATAGCCACCCGCAGCCAGAAAAGAGGTGTTATACTTGCAACAGTATTTAGAGACCCAAAGTGTTCATGTCTTCTAATCTAAGGACCCCACTCCTAAAAATGTAACCTAATAAAACAGTTAAACTATGTGCACCATAGAAGTCATTAAAACAGTATGTGAAAGGAAAGGAAACTGGAAAATAAGCTAAATGTCCAACATTCTGTGAAGAGTTAAATAAATCAGTGTATATATACACACACCATGAAATGTTATATAACCAAAAAAATACCAATCTCATGACACAGCACAAAGAGAAAGCATATGAGATAATGCTAAATTAAAAAGCAAAATATAAAATGATTTGGACACTCTGACTTCATCTATGTAAAAAATATATTCAAAGGGGAAAAAACTAGAAGCAAAAGATTCAAAGGGGTAACAAATAATAAAGTACTCCTATAATAAATTATTCTTTTTTTTCAAGCTTTGTTTTATTAATAATAATTGCTAGTGTAAGGCAGCAGAGTTGGAAGCAGTGACCAGTAAACTGCACCCTGAAAGGTGGCGAGATTAGCAGCAAAGATTACAGAAACATTAACCAGTAAATTACATCCTGCCCCTCTTGCAGAGTGGGAGAGCCCAGGGGTAATGATAAGGGAACAGGAAAACAGAATGCTTGACCAAGAATGTGAAACTGAGATTAATGTAAATGTCAACAGTTTTGGGAAAAACAAACTGTAACAAGCCCCCCTGATGACCTCTGTGGGACCCTGTTGTTTGTTTCAGGGTATTTAAGCCCTGGCTCTACACTGTCTCGGGGCTCTCAGCCTCTACTCTGACTTCAGGGTATGTTGTGAGCCCCAGCATGCTTGGTGAATAAACCCTTTGCTGTTTGCATGAGAACGTCTCTTGGTGCCTTTGTGAGAGCGGTGGGCGTCCCGGACTTAACACTAGCACTTAAAGTGGACTTTCAATACTAAGTTCTTTAAATGCTCATTTGACTTTCATAATAATCCTCTGAGGCAGATACTACTAATGCTCATATTTTATAAGTAAAAAAACTAAACTTCAAAGATAAGAGAAGGCTAAAGGAGTTCAGTACCACTAAACTAGCACTGCAAGAAATGTTAAGGGGATTGCATTAAGAAGAAACAGAAATAGAGGAACCTAGGCATAAGGAAAAAATGGCAATAAATAAGTACCTATCAATAATAACCTTAAATATAAATGACCAAATGCTCCAATCAAAAGACATAGGGTAGCTGAATGAATACAAAAACATTTCCCAATTATATGCTGTCTACAAAAGACCCACCTCAGAACAAAAGATTTACATAGGATGAAAGTGAAAGGATGAAAAAAATATTCCATGCAAATGGAAATGAAAAAACAAATCTGGGATAGCAATACTCATATCTGACAAAACAGACCTGAAAATAAAGCCATAAAAGAGACAAAGAATGTCACTACATAACACTAAAGGGATCAATCCACCAAGAGGAAATAACCCTGGTAAACATATATGCACCCAATATAGGAGCACCCAAATATATATAGAAATCTTGGTGGACTGTAAGGGAGAGATCAACAGCAATACAGTCATAATAGGGGACATTAATAATAGATCTTCCAGAGAAAAAAAATCAGCAAGGCAACAGTAACCTTAAATGACACACTGGATCAGATGGACGTCTTCAGAGCATTTCACCCAAAGCAGCATAATATATGTTCTTCTCAATTGCACACCGGTCATTCACAAGATAGACCACATGTTAGGACACGAAATAAGACTTAACAAGTTCAAGAAGATTAAAATCATATCAAGCATCTTCTCACGCCACAATGGCATGAAATTATAAATCAGCTACAATAAACACATTCAAAAACAACCAAATAAATGGAGGCTAAATAACATGCTATTAAAAAATGAATGGGTACCAAATAGATCAAAGAAGAAATTTTAAAAAGTCCTGGCTCTATGTGGTTTGGCTCAGTGGATAGAGCATTGGCCTGCAGAACAGATAGTCCCAGGGCCAATTCTGGTCAAGGGCACAGACCTTGGTTGCAGGATCCTTCCCAGCCCAGGCCCTGGTCAGGGTGAGTGCAAGAGGATACCAATCAATGTGGTTCTCTCACATCAATATTTCTCTCTGTCTTTCCCTCTCTCTTCCTCTCTCTCTAGAAGTCAATAGAAAAATATCCTCCAGTGAGGATTAAAACAAACAAGCAAGCAAACAAAAAACATTCTGGAAACAAATGCAAATGAGCATATAGCAATCCAAAAATCTATGGGACACAGTGAAAGCATTCCTGAGAGAGAAGTTCATAGCACTACAGGCCTACTTTAAAAACACAAAAACAAATAAACAAGAAACACTGGTAATAAGTTATCTAACACTACTACAATTTAAAAAATTAGAAAGAGGACAATAAGAAAAGCCCAGAGTAAGTAAAAGGAAGGAAATAATAAAAGTTCAGAGCAGAAATAAATGACATACAGACAATATATATATACATATACATACACAAAAGACCAATAAAACCAATAGCTGGTTCTTTAAAAACATAAACATGATTGATGAACCTCTAACCAGGCTCACCAAGAAACAGAGAGAGGGCCCAGAGAAACAAAATCAGAAAGAGGTGAAGTAACAACTGACACCACAGAAATACAAAGGATTATTAAAAAAAAAAAAATACTATGAACAACTTTATTCTAACAAACGAAACAACCTGGACAAAATAGACATATTCCTAGAAAAATCCAACCTTCCAAAACTCAATCAGGAAAAATCAGAAAATCTGAATAGGCCAATAACTACTGATGAAATTGAAGCAGTAATAAACAAACAAACAAACAAACAAACAAAAACTCCCAGCAAACTAAAGCCCTGGTCTAAATGGTTTCACAGGGGAGTTTTGCCAAATATTCAAAGAAGAACTAACCCTTATTCTCCTCAAACTGTTCCAAAAAATTCAAGAGGAAGGAACACTTCCAAATTCTTTCTATGAGGCCAGCATTACCCTAATTCCAAAACTAGATAAAGACACGACAAAAAAAGAGAATTACAGGCCAATATCCCTGATGAACATAGATGCTAAAATCCTCACCAAAAAATTAGCAAATTGAATCCAGCATTACATTAAAAAGATTATACACCATGACCAAGTAGGATTTATTTCAGGGATGCAAGGCTGGTACGATATTTGCAAATCAATAAATGTGATACAGCACATAAAGAGACTGCAAGACAGAAATCACGTGATCATATCAATAGCATTCAACAAAATCCAAGACCCATTTTTGATAAAAACTTAGCAAAGTAAGAAAAGAAGGAATTCTTACCATTTGCAACAGCATGGATGGAACTGGAGAGCATTATGCTAAGTGAAATATAAAGATAAAGATAAATATCAGAGAAAGATAAATATCACATGATCTCACTCATTTGTGGAATATAATGAACAACATAAACTGATAAACAAAAACAGATCTAGAGACAGAGAAGAATTGATCAGACCGTCAAACCTCAGAGGGAAGATAGGGGAGGCTGGGGGTAAGGGGGAGAGATCAACCAAAGGACTTGTATGCATGCATATAAGCTTAACCAATGGACAGACAACAGGGTGGTGAGGGCATGAATGGGGGGGGGGGGGGAGGCGGGCAATGAGGGGAAGAAAGACACATATGTAATACCTTAATCAATAATTTTTTTTAAAAGTGAGAATAGAGGGATCATATCGCAATATAATAAAGGCCAAATATGACAAATCTACAGCCCCAACATCATACTCAATGGGCAAAACCTAAAACCATTTCCTCTAAGAACAGAAATAAGACAGAGATGCCCTCTTTCTTGTTCAACATAGTTCTGGAAGTATTGGTTATTCCATAGTGATCAGACAAGAAGAAGAAATAAAATACATCCAAATTGGAAAGGAGGAAGTAAAACTCTCATTATTTGCAGACAACATGAACTATACAAAGAAAACCCTGAAGAATCTATTAAAAAATCAACTAGATTTAATAAATAAAATTAGAAATGTAATAGAATAGAAAATTAATACCCACAAATCTATAGCATTTTTATACACCAATAGTGAATTCTCAGAAAGAGAAACTAAACAATCCCATTTACCATTACAACAAAAAATTAAAATACTTAGGAATAAATTTAACCAAAGAGGTAAAAGACTTGTACTTGAAAAACTAGAGGATGTTGAAAGAAGATATAAACAAATGAAAGACTATACTGTGTTCATGGATTGGTAGAATTAGCATCATTAAAGCGTCCATACTATCCAAAGCAATTTATAGATTCAATGCAACCTTTATTAAAATACCAATAGCATATTTTATAGATCTAGAACAAATGCTCCAAATATTTATATGGAATCAAAAAAGATACCGAACAGCCAAAGTAATCTTGATGAAGAAGAACAAAGTTGGAGGGATCACAATACCAGATATCCAATTATACTACAAAGCCACTGTGCTCAAAACAGCCTGATATTGGCACAAGAACAGACACATAGACCAGTGGAACAGAATAGAGATCCCAGAAATTGATGCAAGTCATTATACTCAATTAATATTTGACAAAGGAGGCAAGAACATACAATGGATTCAAGACAATCTCTTCAATAAATGATGCTGGGAAAACTGGACAGATACATGCAAAAAAAATGAAGCTAGACCACCAACTTATACCATACACAAAAATAAACTCAAAATGGATAAAAGACTTAAATGTAAGTCATGGAACCATAAAAATTCTAGAAGAAACCACAGGCAGCAAAATCTCAGACACCTCTTGTTGCAATATGTTTGCAGATATATCTCTTAGGGCAAGAGAAACTAAGGAGAAAATAAACAAATGGGACTACCTCAAAATAAAAAGCTGCTACACAGCAAAATAAACCATCAACAAAATGAAAAGGGAGCCCACTGTATGGGAAAACATATTTGGCAAAGATACATCTGATAAAGAGGTTAACATCCAAAATATATAAGAAACTTATACAACAACAAGGAAGACAATTTAAAAATCAGCAAAGGACATAAATAGACATTTCTCCAAAGTGGACATACAGATGGCCAAGAGACAAAAAAAAAAATGTCAGTCTCTGATCATCAGAGAGGTGCAGATTAAAATGACCATGAGGTTATCATCTCACACCTGTCAGAATGGCTACCATCAACAAATCAACAAATGACAAGTGCTGGTGAAGATGTGGAGAAAAGGGAACCCTAGTACATTGCTGATGGAAATGCAGACTAGTGCAGCCATTATGAAAAACAGTATGAAGGTTCCTAAAAAAAATTAAATATGGAACTGCTATTTGACCCAATGATCCCACTTCTATAAATATATCCCAAGAAATCTGAAACACCAATCAGAAGGAATGTATGCACCCCTATATACATAGAAGGGCAATTTATAACTACTACGATCTGGAAACAGCCCAAGTGCCCATCAGTAAATGAGTGGATAAAGAAGTTGTAGTACATTTATACCATGGGATACTATGCAGCAGTAAAAAAAGAAGGATCTCTTACCCTTTGAGACAGCATGGAGGGACCTGGAGAGTATCATGATAAATGAAATAAGCCAGTCAGGCCCTAACCGATTTGGCTCAGTGGATAGAGCATCGGCCTGCGGACTCAAGGGTCCCAGGTTCTATTCCCGTCAAGGGCATATACCTTGGTTGCGGGCACATCCCCAATAGGAGGTGTGCAGGAGGCAGCTGATTGATGTTTCTCTCTCATCGAGGTTTCTAATTCTCTATCCCTCCCTCTCCCTTCCTCTCTGTAAAAAAATCAATAAAATATATTTAAAAATATATATTTAAAAAAATAAGCCAGTCAGACAAAGACAAGTATCACATGATCTCACTCATATGTGGAATCTAATGAACAAAATAAACTGATGAACAAAATAGATACAGAGACAGAAGCATAGAACAGATTGTGGAATCTCAGAGGGAAGGCATGGGAGGTTGGGTGTGTGGGAAGAGATAAACCCAAACTTGTATGCATATATGCATAACCCATGGATACAGACAACAGGGTGGTGGGGTGGTGAAGGCTTGGGGTGGGAGGTGGGCTAGAAGGTGTCAATGGGGGGGGGGAGGGCGTCATTTCTAATATGTTCAACAGTAATTTTTTAAATTAAAATATAAAAACAAAGAAAAAATTAACAAAAAAATTCTGGTGAGGATATGGAGAAAAGGGAACACTCGTGCACTGCTGACAGGAATGCAGACTGGTGCAGCCACTGTGAGAAACAGTGTAGAATTTCCTCAAAAAATTAAAAATGGAACTACCACTTGACGCTGAAATATCCTACTAATGGGAATATATCTTAAGAATCCTGAATCACCAGTCAAAAAGAATATATGCACTGCTCTGTCTACAGCAGCCTTGTTTACAATAGCCAAGATCTGGAAACAGCCGAGCTGCATTGATAGGTGAGTGGATAAAAAAGCTGTGGCACGTTTACACAATGGAAATACTACGTGGCAATAAAAGACAAGGAACTCTCAGGCTTGTAACAGCCTGTATGGACCTGGAGATTATTACATTAAGCGAAACAAGCTAGTCAGAGAAAGACAAATACCATATGATCTCACTTATTTGTGGAATCTAATGAACAAAATAAACTGATGAACAAAATAGAACCAGAGGCATGTATACATGGAACAGACTGACAGATGTCAGAGGAGGAGGGTGGGACAGATGGGATGAAAGAAAGTGAAAAGAACAGCCAAAGAACATGTATGTATAGTTCATGGACACAGACAGCAATGTGGTGAGGGCCAGAGGGAGGGAAGGTGGGTTCTGGATAGAGGTGGACACAGGGGCATCTGTAATAGTGTCAGCAATAAAAAACAAAATATTAAACAAATAAACAAACAAAAACTAAAATTTAGAGTGACAGAGGAATTGGCCAAGATCACACTGGGATTAGTGGCAGATCTGAATTTGGACCTTGCACTGACTTATAGCAAATTCAGGCTTTTAATCATGACATTATACTTCTGCTTAGTTTTATTCTGCAGTTAAAAGATGTACTGTTTTAAAAATAAGGCCATAGTAAAATCAAATAGCATTTAATTCCTGTTGAAAGAAGTCCTTGGACCTTCACTGGGTCGGCGCTAAGTCTTTCAGCAATCAGTGGGGTGAGTGAGAGAGAGAAGGCAGGCCAGCACAGAGATGGCAGTGACTGGCCTGGAGGGAGAGAGTCCACACAGACACCCGCACAGTACCCACCTCGGCAGGTGCCCTGCTCACACTGTCCTCCTTCATGGTGGCCTCCTGCAGCTCCATGGCCTGCTGGATGTACATCTTCCCAGCTAGGATTTCATTCTCCAGCATCGACAGCTCTTTCAGTGAAATGGGCCAATTCAGCCGTTCTAACGCCTCATTTAAAGCTGCTTTGTTTTCCAAGTATCGCATTGGTTTGTTTGCATCTAGCCTAAGAAAGAAAAAGGAATAAGAAACAAAAGAACAAAAAAAGTGACCATAATAGAAAAAATATGGAAAGATGGTTTTTAGTAAACTCTCTCCTGAGTAATGTCCGTGAATGCCAGTGTTGAGTGTCAGTTAACAGAATCACATCCACACCCTCTTGGTAGCTCGCCCAGGGTAAACATAACCATCTCTGTAAGTTATGGTAGGCTCTCTTCCTCATGACCTAATTTAATTATCTGATTTTAAGTAAGTTTGACACACATGACTTTTTTTCAAAAATTTCCTTTTGACATATTTAGAGCCCATTCCTTCCTCCTCAGGCCTAATAATTGGCAGAACAAAAAATGTGCTTCAAAGAAAATTCACACAATTGTCCCTTAGCAGTGACTCTGGAAAACAAAGGAGAAAAAAACTAAACAAAACCCACTGTCTGCCTCAGTGGGATAATTCTTCTACTTGCTCATTTTAGCAATATTGCTCTCCCTCTTGGAAGGCTAAACATGCCTCAACTTCCCTGGTTCAGGGTTTGGGTCCACAGGGAACAGAAGCTGGACTTTCTATGAGCTGATGAACAGGTGGTGGGATGGCCCAGGTCCTGGAGTCCACTACTAGGGAGTCACACACGGCAGAAGGAGAGAGAGGGAGTGGGTGGGGAGGGAGCTCACTTCATCACTGTCATTCTCTGACTGCTGAGAGCATTGCCTCCTTAGATACAGGGTGTTGCAGGAAGAGTGCAAACACAGCACAACCACAGGACTCAACCCACAAACAAACTTGTCTCCAGATGACAGCACAAATTCCTGTTAAAAATCTAACTTGGAGTGACGTCAGCAAGATGGACAAATAAGAAACCCCAGGCCTTGGTTTCACTACAGAATACTGACTTATCAACAATATATGGACCAAATCACCTTCGAGAGAATTCTAGAAACCACTTAGAGCTTCAGCAAGCCACAAACCCAAGAAGAGTAGGCACTGAAGTGGGTAGGAAAGTTTATTGCATTTTGCCTGGCCTAGCCCTACCTCTGCCCAGGCACAATGCAACAGAATTGAGAGAAAAACTTCTTCCTTGGGAGGTAAAGAGAAAGGGAAATATGCACCCAACTTCTGGCTTGTTGGGGTCTGCCAGAGGGACTGGTTTCTGTCTCATCTGACTCACAGTGCTGATGGGAAGGGCTGTTCACTTGGATTCCGGGTTAGGGGCAGCTGAGAACAAAGGCAAGTCCATGGCTGTCACAGCTCCAGAGATCTGCAGCACCAACCCCAGACACGAGGAGAGGGTGAGATTGTGGCTCCTGAAAAGAAACAGGGGAAACCCCCTGGGAAATGATGCACACAAGCCTGGAGAAGACACATCCCCAGGAAAGAGTGGAGAGATTCCTGGGATCTCCAGCCTGGATGGCTGCTCAAGGTCTTCCCTATAAGAAGACAGTTTACTGGTATAATGACTGGGAGAGGCGTCTGTTCCTTTCAAATGCTCTAAACTCAGCTAACGATGCTAAGGCATACAAAGAAATGGAGAAAGATGGCCCCATCAAAGGAACCACTTTAAAACGGCCAGCATTATCTCAGTGCCAACACTAGCAAAGAAACTAAAGAAAAGAAAGCTACAAGGCATTTCCCTTTAGGAATATAGGGGTAAATAGCCTCAACACAATGGAAGCAGACCAAATCAGACAGAGCATTAAAAACACTATACACCATGACCCAAGTGGGATTTAACCCAAGCACTCAAGGTGGTTCAACCTAAGGCGATTAATTGACTTAATGCACCACAGCCCATCAACAGAACAATCACCTCAATAGATGTAGGAAAAGCATTTTACAAACCCCAACAAATACCCCTTATGATAAAAACAATGAGCAAACTAGGGGTAGAGGGGACTTTTTTATATGGTAAAGGGTATTTATGAAAAACTCGCAACACCCCACTCAGTGGTGAGAGATTGAAAGCATTCTGTGATCAGGAACAAGACAAGATATCCCCTTTACCACTGGCATTCATTCAACCAGGTACAGGGAGTAGTAGCCAGATAGCTAGACAAGAAGAAAAACAGAAGGCCTACAAATTGGAAAGAAGTAAAACTATCTCTATTTCAGATGGAGACAACCTCAGTTCATATATAAAAATACACTCATCAATGACCTCAGTTAAGAGCTAAAGTTAGAAAAAGTAGAAGAGATTACAGGGGTAAATATTCATGACCTTATTTTGGCAATGGATTGAATTCTTAGGTTTGACACCACAAGGATAAGAAAAAGTAGATAAACCAATATCATAAATATTAAAAACTTCTGGGGACAAAAGGATGATAAAATATTGAGGAACCAAGATGGCGGCATAGGTAAACACTTATACTGCTGCCTCGAAAAACAATTTCAAAACTACAACTAAAAGACAAAATGAACATCATCCAGAACCACCAGAAAGCTGGCTGAGTGGAAATTCTACAACTAGAAGGAAAGATAAAAGGACACTGAGACTCAGAAGAGGTGTGGAGGGCAGAGGTGTGGAAACGCACACAAGTGGAAAGGGCAGGTTTTCTCCAACTGGGAGGGACACAAAGGCTCCCCACTGCACTGAACCCCAGTTCAGGGCGAGACTCCGGGAACCTAGACTCATACGGGGTGAATCTGGACTGTCAGGAGGAAGCATGCTGACACTTGGGAGCTGCAGAGGTGCACAAGCTCACAGAGAGGGCGCGTGGCTGGCTCTCTCATTTGGGAGGAAAACAAAACCTCCGGACTGCACTGTACCCCAGTTCCAGGTGAGATTTTGGGTATCCAGACTCATTTGGGGAGAAACTGGACTGTCTAGCTATGGGCAAAACTCAAGGACAGCTTTTTTCTCAGAGGTGCGTGCAGCTGTTGCCGAGGGACACAGAGACCCAGGCACCACTTAGAGCGGGGCTGACAGGAAACCAAGGCTGACTGCTCAGCCCTGAGATTCCACCCCATCCAAGCTGAGCACAGAGGCTCTCCCAGCGTAGACACAGCTGATCCTCACAGCCAATTGGCCTGGAGGTCAACACCTCCCAGTGATACCAATAACAAACAATACTTAACTACAACAAGGCTGAACACAGCCCATAAAGAGGTGTACCAAGAGTGTCCATCTCAGGTAACTGGGAGTGTCCATCTCTAGCCACTGTCCCTAAGAGGACACCTACCACACAAAGCTATTCGATCAACTCAGGGAAGCAGCAAAAATTCGGAGACAAGGAAACAGATCACAATTGAAAGAAATGGAGGAAAACAAATGACTGGACATAGAGTTCAAAACCACAGTTATAAGGTTTTTCAAGAGGTTCCTGGAAAAGACTGATAAACTTAACAAAACCCTTGAGGATATGAAAAAGGACTGACTAGAAATTAAGCATATACTGACTGAAATAAAAAACATTATACAGAGACTTAACAGCAGACTAGAGGACTGCAAGAATCACATCAAAGTTTTGAAATACAAAGAAGCAAAAACCATTCAGCTGGAAAAGCAAAAAGCAAAAAGAATCCAAAAAATTGAAGGTAGTGTAAGGAGCCTCTGGGACAACCTCAAGCATACCAACATATGAATTATGGAGGTGCAGGAAGAAGAGAGAGAGAGCAAGATACTGAAAACCTATTTGAAGAAATAGTGACTGAAATCTTCCCCCACCTGGTGAAAGAAATAGACTTAAAGTCCAGGAAGCACACAGAACCCCAAACAAAAGGAATCCAAAGAGGACCACACCAACACATAATTAAAATGCCAAGGGCAAAAGACAAAGAGAGAATATTAAAAGCAGCAAAAGAAAAACACTTAATTACCTACAAGGGAGCACCCATACGATTGTCACCTGATTTCTCAACAGAAACTATGCAGGCAGCTGGGAATGGCAAGAAATATTCAAAGTGATGAATAGCAAGAACCTACAGCCAAGATTACTCTACCCAGCAAAGCTATCATTCAGAATTGAAGATCAGATAAAGAGCCTCACAGATTTAAAAAAAAAAAAAAAAAAAGCTAAAGGAGTTCATCACCACCAAACCAGCTTTATATGAAATACTGAAAGGTATTCTTTAAGAGGAAGAAGAAGAAAAATAAAATTATGAACAACAAATACATGTCTATCAACAAGTGAATCTAAAAATCAAGTGAATTAAAAATCTGATGAACAGAATAAAGTGGTGAATATAATAGAATCAGGGGCATAGAAAGGGAGTGGACTGACAATTCTTGGGGGGAAAAGGGTGTGGGAGGTGAGGGAAGAGACTGGACAAAAATCGTACACCTATGGTGGATGAGGACAATGTGGGGGAGGTAAGGGCAGAGGGTGGGGTGGGTACAGGATGGAGGGGAGCTATGGGGGGGAAAAGAGAAACAATTGTAATAATCTGAACAACAAAGATTTATTAAATTTAAAAAAAAAGAATGTTCAAATATTGACCTGATAAAGGTTCAACATCCAGAACTTTTCCAAGGAACGATAAAAGGACAAGTAACTCAGTTTAAAAATGGCTGGAGGACTTGAATAGATATTCAGCTGAAGATAAACATATGGCCATATGAAAGATGCTCAACATCATCGGTCCTTAAGGAAGTGGAAATGAAAACTACAGCGATAGCACTTCACACTCATTAGGATGGCTTCCATTTAAAGAATGAACATAAGCCAGGATTGTGGAGGAACAAGAACCTCACATATTGCTGGGGGGATGTAAAATGGTGCAGCTGCTGTGGCAAACAATTTCGTGGTTCCTCAAAAGTTAAGCAGAACTGCCCTGTAACCCAGAAAATCACCCTTGGTCACGCGCTCAGGAGAAATGAAACCCGCGTCCACACCAGGCCTCTGCGCGCATGCGCTCTGCAGCCCGGCCCCCGGCCGGAACGGAAAACGCCGTCTGCGGCTGCGCAAACCGGCCGCATGTGCCGAGGATCACCGCTCTCAATAGACAGGATCGAAGCACTGCGTACCCACAACTTGGATGAACCTTGAAAATACTCAGTTTTTACAGTAAGTGAAGGAAGCCGGACGCAGAAAACCACACCGTGTGTGATTTCTTTTATATGATACAGCCAGAATAGCCGATGTAGAGGTGGAGGGGAGGGGAGGACCGCTTAATGGGGACACGGGAGTGTTCTGAGGCGGGGACAGTTTTGAAACCAGAGGGAGGCAATAGATTGTACAAAGTTTTGAATAATTTAGATACCATTGAATCGTTCACTTAAAAAGATGTAGGTTATCTAAATGACACCATTTTTTTTTTTTGAAAGTGAGGAGCTGGCTTACTTTTCTTTTTCCTCTTGCGATAATGCTCGCCAAACAATTTTGTTCAAGCGCCTGTTTAAAAGACAATTGACAACAGTTAGCACCAGTGCCTCGTGTCACAGCAGGAGGCTAGCCGGGAGTGAAGGGCAGGCGGGAGAGGCGGGCCGGTCCCCCTCCGCCCACGCTCCTCCCTCGGCGCCCCGCAGGCGCCCGGCGGCAGGAGGGGCGGCTCCCGGCTCGGTCAGGGGAGACCGGCCCGAAGAGGCCGCCACGAGCTGGGCCTCATGACCTCTGCGTGAAGACCGCTGTTGTTCTTCCAAAGTGAACGTAAGTATGGCGGTACTTTGCTTCTCTAGACTTTCTTCTGCCTCCATTCGCCGAGCAAAGGCGTTCACCAGGCTCACCCAGAACAGGAGCCGGGCACACTGCAGAGGCCGCATTTCCCAGACGAAGCCTCTGGGAGGGCGGACTAACGAGGGCCTTGTTGAACCCCACAGCTAGCTGGCCATGCTGAGACTAAACCGCATCACTGAACAGTTCGCAGAGATGCTTGTCAACCCAAGAGAAAGGAGGAGGTTGGAGCCTGATGGGTTTTGCAGGTGGGTGGGGCTCCTCCTCATCACTAACCAGCCATGCTTCTTTGCAGGGCTCCTGCCAGGCCTGTGCCAATGCTACGTCCTTACCCACCAGGCTTCCTGCAGGGCGGGGCACAGAGCACTGGCCAGGGGTGTGAGCGGGTATCCGTGAAAAACCTGCTTCAGTAAATGAGGTGGGAGAACACTGTCGCTCTCCACAAGGCATTCTTCTAACCCCTGGCCCAGCGTCAGTCACCAGGCCTCCGGAACAAGTTTGGAGGTTTTATCCTGCCCTGCTATCCTGTCACAGAAAGGGGGCTGGCGTGGGGCGTGGGCTGCACAGATTCAGAGCCAGACCCCTGGGCCAGACTCAGGCAGCTTCTCTTCCTGGACTTGGCGAGAAGCTGTTCTGTGGAATGAGGACCCTGACGTGCCCTCCTCGTGTTACTGCGAGGACTCAGCGGGGTGGTGTATGTCTGACGTGCGTGGATGCGCGGTAAGTGATAGAGTCAGGGAGTAGGAAGTAAGTCAGCTCAGTGCTCCTGTATCACTTGACGGTTTTGGTTCTTTGGGATCTATTTGAAAATTGGGTTTCTTTAACCATGTAGTTTATGTAACAAGGATCAGGGCTTCTGAGACTTAAAAATGATTCATAGGTCAACCAAAGGACTTGTATGCATGCATGTTAGCATGACCAATGGACATAGGCACTGGGGCGGTGGGGGCTTGCTCTCAGGGGTGGAAATGGCTGGGGGGGGGAGGGGGAGAGATCAACCGGAGAAAAAGAGACATATGTAAGACTTCAGACTAGTTAGTGGTTCTCAACCTTTCTAATGCCGCGACCTTTTAATACAGTTCCTCAGGTTGCGGTGACCCCCAACCATAAAATTATTTTCGTTGCTACTTCATAACTGTAATTTTGCTACTGCTATGAATTGTAATGTAAATATGTGTGCTTTCCAATGGTCTTAGGCTCTACAGCAGCGGTTCTCAACCATTGGAAAACACACATATTTAGATTACAATTCATAACAGTAGCAAAATTACAGTTATGAAGTAGCAATGAAAATAATTTTATGGTTGGGGGTCACCACAACCTGAGGAACTGTATTAAAAGGTTGTGGCGCCAAAACCAGTTTGGCTCAGTGATAGAGCGTCGGCCTTTGGACTGAAAGGTCCCGGGTTCGATTCTGGTCAAGGGTATGTACCTTGGCTGCAGGCACATCTCCAGTAGGGGATGTGCAAGAGGCAGCTAATCGATGTTTCTCTCTCATCGATGCTTCTGACTTTCTATCCCTCTCTCTTCCGCTGTGTAAAAAATCAATAAAATATATTTTTAAAAAAAAGGTTGTGGCATTAGAAAGGTTGAGAACCAGTGCTTTAGACAATTAAAAAAATGATTCATAGAATGCATTGTGTGTGTGTGTGTGTGTGTGTGCATGCGCAATTTTCTAAAAAAAAAAAAAACTTACTTAAAAATCCTCCTAAATCTTAAACCTTGACAGCGAAAGCAATGTACTAGGAAGGCTGGGCATGTGGACCAAGCTCAGAGCTACACAGGTTTGGGTTCCAATCTCAGGTCTTCACTGGCTGCTGTGTGATGTGACTTTTTGAAACTCTATTTTCTTATTGATGAAGCAAGGATAATAGCACCCACCTTGCACTGAGAGAACTGAGATGTATATCAGGGGTGGGCAAACGTACATTCCAGTTGTTTGAAATGGAAAAGGACATGCAGGTTGCGATTATTACAGGAGCTTCGTCCACTCAAAAGGTGGTCACAATGGGGCCGTGCACTTACTTTTGCCCACATCTGCCTGTGACCAGGGAGAACGCCGTGCTCATGCCTCCAGGTTCTGGAGAAGGGCAAGCCACGCTTGGCGGGCCGAGAAACCACTGGCTTAGTGAATGTGTGTCCAATTACTCAGCACGCCTCATTCTAATCCCATCCTTTAGAAAAACTGTTTCCAAGAGCACATGCTCATCACCTCTGTTATTCTCCTATTTTCCATCTTCACTAAATAGTGTAAAGCACACACGGTTGAAAGTGGGTGGGTGAGAGCTGATGCCAACTGAGAGTATGGGTCCCAGCTCCACGGACGGGGAAGGGATGGAGACCCTGGGAAGTCCCTTCACATGTGGGATTCGGGTGGTCCCTATGGGGTGCCCGAGGGCACTGGACACAGGCCGTCTCTGCGCTGGTCCAGCCCTTTGATTCAGGGATGCTACTACCCAGTTTCCTCTTCTATTGTATGGAAAGATTGAAATCTGCCTGGGGAGCATCTTTCACTCGCTTTCCATATCTGCTCCACAAACCGCTTATAACAAGAATGGCTCATTTGCAAAGCAACCTGTCCTAATGACATTTCAGAAGTCTAGGCAGCAGCCGATTATTTTGGGGATTGTAAATTACTAACATGGTCCCCAGGCCAGTTTACAACTGGTGCTTCTCCCATGGACCTGAGGGCTGCAACCTTGACCTTAGACTAAAAAATATCGGCAGAGTAATCACCCCAGAATCCAGGTGGTCCTGGCAATCTCCATGCAGAGCTAGTACTCAGACACACAAAACCAACATTGCTGCTTCCATTCTTAAAATATTGAGACAGAAGTGCTCCCACACACAGGCACTAAGTGTGACCAAAATAGCTAGTGTATGCCACCATATTGGCTGAAGGGCTGTGAACTTCCCATGTGCCTGCTTATGGGAAGTGATGTCTGGCTTACTTGTGGTGGGAAACACCTTAGAAATACTATTTTGGGGTGAGGCATTCCAGGGCTATCTATGTTTGCTGCTGCTGCTGAATTGGATAGTACTCGCCAGCCAGTTTTAAACAGCTGCTCCAGATGAGAAGTCTAAGCTAAAACAGGAGAAAAAGCCAAAACAAACAAATCCCACAGCCATATGCGAGAGCCGAGGAATACTCACTTTTCATAGGACTTAATTGCCTGCTCCACCTTTTGCTTGTAGATGTTGAGCTTGACTCCTTGGGGGTTAATTAATGTCATCTTGTTCGTGTCGCTGCACACGTGTGCCAGAGGGAACACCTACACAGCAACGCACAGAAAAGCGTCATTGGATAGGCTGACATGTTCTTTCAAAGGTGGCGCCACGTGGCTACACAGCATGTTTTTCTGACTCTAAGGTCAATATAATTGTAGCAAATTATAATATATAGAAAGTCATTAAGAAAAAAATCAGATATCATCGCTAACATTTTTTCTTCCGAAAACTCTATCTTTATAAATAACCACCACATAAAAAGGAAACAAAGCTGTTTGGGGAACTGTTGTCAGAACCAGTGTTATCTTCATGAATTCTGTCCAGTCGATGCATAGTGAAAAACAGGATCTTATTGTTGCTACTTGTAAATTACTACTTGGGTTATACATCTTTTTTTAATTTTCTTTTGAGAATATTGATGATAGTTAATATCTTTTGACCATTTTCCTTATCAGTTTATGGGATTCTTTTTTTTTTTAATTGACTTCAGAGAAGAAGGGAGAGGGAGAGAGAGAGAGAGAAACATCAATAATGAGAGAGAATCATTGACTGGCTGCCTCCTGCACACCCCACCCTGGGGATGTGCCTGCAACCCGGATATGTGCCCTGACCCGAATCAAACCTGGGACCCTTCAGTCCACAAGCTCATGCTCTATCCACTGAGCCAAACCAGCCAGGGCTATAAGAGGTTCTTATACACTGAGTGGCCAGATTATTATGATCTCTGAATGCATAATAATCTGGCCACTCAGTATATATCCTATATAATAAAAGGCTAATATACAAATTGTCCTCTTAAACCATGATTTTGACCAGCGGGCAGGCCGGCCAACCACCCATTTCCCCTCCCCCTGGCCAGGCTGATCGGACCCCACCCATGCACAAATTCATGCACTGGGCCTCTAATCTATATATCTATATCTGTATCTATATATCTATATCTATATCTATATCTATATCTATATCCACACACACTGAGTGGCCAGATTATTATGGGTTCAGAGATCATAATAATCTGGCCACTCAGTGTGCATGTCAGATGGAACTGCATTCCGTGAGAACCCAGAGCCCCAGTCTTCACTCTGGGCTCTGTCTGTCTGCACCTGCTGCTACCCTCTGGGCTGGATGCCTCTGCCTGCATCTCAGTACCTGTGTATTACACACTTAGGTCTTCCTAGCAGTGTAAGCTCCCCCAGAGCAGGCACTGTTTTAGTCACAACTGTATTCCTATCACCTAGCACAGTGCCTGGAACATAATGTGCCCTCAACAAATATTTATTGATCGATAAATATATGTTCACAAAAAGGCATATTCCATATTTTAATAATTAAACAAACCAAAAAAAAATTCTAACAAGATAATATTAAGCAATATCGTTTCAAAATTGTATCTGCTGCCGAGACCGGTTTGGCTCAGTGGAGAGAGCGTCGGATGGACTGAAGGGTCCCAAGTTCGATTCCGGTCAAGGGCAAGTACCTTGGCTGCGGGCACATCCCCAGTAGGGGGCGTGCAAGAGGCAGCTGATCAATGTTTCTCTCTCATCGATGTTTCTGACTTTCTATCCCTCTCCCTTCCGCTCTGTAAAAAATCAATAAAAATATATTTTAAAAAAATTGTATCTGCTTCCAACCACAAGGAGCATATAGGTATCTTGGAAATGTGAGGAATTGTTTTTAAAAAGCAATTTTTACTTTCAATCAATCAAGACAACATACATCATGCTTTTATGTACCTCCTTGCCTCCAAAATTACACAAAAATAGTACTGTTGTTGTTCTAGTTTAAAATAAAATGCATAGAAAGGAGAAGGAGTGGATGAGGGGTGGACGTCTTTCTAGAGGTGAAATTGGACAGAGCTGTGAGCAGACAAGCAGGTCTGAAGCCACAGGCTTGCTGGCTGGCTCCCACTAGAAAGGCAGGCAGTGGGGGTGCGCATCCCGGACAGCAGGCGGTGAGGAGGGCTCTGTGAAGCCAGCACTGGTCTCAGGGCCTCCCACCCCTGAAAGAAGGCCAGGCTAGGAAGAGGGCACTGAATCTCTAACCCACCCTCTGGTTCTATATTCCAGGGCCACCAAGGAGCTAGAGCGCTAAACGCCAATGAGGCGGCCCAAGGGATGGACTGAGGCAAGTGCAAAACAGGAGGAGAAAGAGTAAAAAACAGATTAAAAACTCTTGTTAAAATGAGCCAGCATAATTCCAAAATACACACACATACACCCACACACCACAACTGATAGCTGAGCAAATCATCAGAATGTCAATTCACTTAAGAAACTAACTTATGAGCCATCTAACAATAACTTTATATTCATTATGATTTAAATGAATTACGATTAGATTTTCAAAAATGTAAAAGTCATATAAAAGTACAAAAACATACAGAGTACCATAAAAAGAAATGAATGGGAAAAACAACAATATTTTAAATAATAAAAGAAATCTCTCTTGGAAAAAACAGTATTGAAATTGAAAACTAAATATATTAATCTTGTTAAAACATCAAGACCAAAACCAACAAGAAAAAAGACAAAAATTCAGAAAATTGATGAGAAAATCATAAAGTGATGAGGCCATGTAGTCAAGCGTTGCTACTTGTTAGAAACATTAATTCAGCTTGTGGCTTCTAATAGTCTCTGTCAAAGGCAGGAGCCAGAACAGTGGGTCAACTGGCCTTGGGAACGAAATGAAACTTAGAGGAAAAAAATCTTTCAAAATAAAGCTACATATCACATAAATTTCCTAGGGGGAGGGGATGAGAAGAGGGGGCAGAGACAATCTCAACAAAAGACCCTTACATTTCAGTCACCTCTGGGGATAAAACACCTTTACAAGTCTCTGAAAAACCTCCAAGTGTGCCAACTTATATGGCTTAGTCACAAATCAACACCACAAAATGCATAGCAATGCCACTCCATTCACCATTTTCAGTGTGGCCCCTCCCTGCACACACTGAAGAAAGCCATCAGGTCAGGTTCTACTTCCCTCTTTTGTGGACTTGGCCCGCATGCCTGGCATGGCCATAGTGTGCTTCAGCCTGGAAGCAGCTCAGGTTTGTGCGGGTCTGGCTCGTGCACATGCAGTCTGAGGGAAAGACAAAATCATATTCCACACCTTTAATCTGTGGTCTTAGTTTTTACAACATGGTGGTCACATGAATGTCCCATGGGATACTCTTTATGATGTCAAATTAGTGTGACTATGAGGTCACAGGGACTGGGAGGTCAGCTCATGGCCATTGGCTGCTTGCTGCCAGGAAGCCACAGTGAAGAACCTGCCAGCTCAACTTGAAAGGGAATAAACCCTGCTCACACCTCCTTTGAAATGGTGCATTCTTAACTCTTATAAGGCAAATAAGCATAACCAACTGATGAGAGACCCTTCTAGACAATATTCAATAACCAAAGGGAGCCTCATGGTATAACCTACTCAATTCTCTGAGGTTAATGTATAAACCTCACTCACCACACTGATATTAATAATCAATCACACTTTGCTTGAGAAGATTTTAACTAGAGGGAGGAAGTGACAGAGGGAGACACACACTGACCATAAAGGCAGAAGAAATTTCTAGAATTATGAATAGTCAATCTGGGCTGATTCTGTTAGAACTTTCCCCACTGTTGGACAAGAGATACCTTAAAGAAACCAATGTACTTGAGCATAGTTTTATCAATAATGATAATAGTTTATTCTTTACTCTGCCAACCGATAGGCACTCTGCATATTTTCTTTTTTTTAATCTTTATTGTTCAGTTTATTAATTACATTGTCCCCCTTTTTCCCCCCTATAGCTCCCCTTCACCTAGTACCCATCTCACCGTCCACCCTCACCTCCTGCACACTGTCCTCTCCCATAGGTGCTTGATTTTTGTCCACTCTTTTGCTGTACCTCCCACACCCCTTTTCTCCCCAAGAATTGTCAGTCCATTCCCTCTCTATGTCCATGATTCTGTTATATTCACCAGTTTATCCTGTTCATCAGATTATTAATTCACTTGATTTTTAGATTCATTTGTTGATAGATGTGTACTTGTTGTTCATAATTTATATTTTTACCTTTTTCTTCTTCCTCTTCTTATAGAATATCTTCCAGCAATTCATATAGTATTGGTTTGGCAGTGATGAACTCCTTTAGCTTTTTCTTATCTGCAAAGCGCTTTATTTGACCTTCAATTCTGAATGATAGCTTTGCTGGATAGAGTAATCTTGGTTTTAGATTCTTGCTATTCATCACTTTGAATATTTCTTGCCACTCCCATCTGGCCTGCATCGTTTCTGTTGAGAAATCCACTGATAATCGTATGAGTGCTCCCTTATTGGTAACTAACTGTTTTTCTCTTGCTGCTTTTAATATTCTCTCTTTATCTATTGCTCTTGGCATTTTAATTATGATGTGTCTTGGTGTGGTCCTCTTTAGGTTCCTATATTTTGGAGTTCTGTGCATTTCTTGGGTTTTTAAGTCGATTTCTTTCACCATGTGGGGGAAGTTTTCAGTCACTATTTCTTCAAGTAGGTTTTCATTATCTTGCTCTCTCTTTTTTCTGGCACCCCCATAATTCGGATGTTGGTATGCTTGAGGTTGTCCCAGAGGCCCCTTACACTATCTTCAATTTTTTGGCTTCTTTTGGCTTCTTGCTTTTCCGGCTGGGTGGATTTTGCTTCTTTGTATTTCAAATCTTTGACGTGGTTCTTGCGGTCGTCTGGACTGCTTTTAGGTCTTTGTGTAATATTTTTTATTTCAGTCAGTGTATGCTTAATTTCTAGTTGGTCCTTTTTCATATCCTCGTAGGTCTTGTTCATTTCCTTGTAGGTCTCAGCCTTTTCTAGGAGCCTCTTGAAAAGCCTTATAACCATGGTTTTGCACTCTATGTCCAGTTGTGTTGTTTTTTTCCTCCATTTCTTTCACATCTGATTTCTTTCCATTTTTCTGCATGGTGGCTGCTTTCCTGGGTTGGTCCGTTAGCTTTGTGTGGTAGATGTCCTCTAAGGGACAGTGGCTCAGCCTCCCCAGTTACCTGAGGTGGATACTCTTGTTGCAATCCTTTATGGGTTGTACAGAATTTTTGAAGTTAAGCCCAGCTTAATGTTGTTAGCACTAGGAGGGTTTGACCTCCAGGCCAATTGACTGTGAGGGTAAGCTGTGTTCAGCTTGGATGGGCAGAGTCTCTGGGCTGAGCAGGCAGCTCCACCCTATGCGGCACCTGCATCTCTGTGCCAGCTGGCACTGGCCGCATGCACCTCCGAGAGAAAGCCACTGCTGATCTCCACCCTCTGCCAGACAACTCAGCCTCTCTCCAAATGAATCCACAGCCCCAAAGTCTTGCCCAGGGTTGTAACACAATGCAGTCCAGTGGTCTCCCGAACGAGGGAGCCAGTCACATGTCCTCTCTGTGCGGTCGCACACTTCTGTTCCCAAGTTTACCCGCACTCTCCACAAGCTCTCCCTCTCCACAAGCTCTCCCTCTCCACAAGCTCTCCCTCTCCACAAGCTCTCCCTCTCCACAAGCTCGCCCTCTCCACAAGCTCGCCCTCTCCACAAGCTCGCAGACCTCTGCCGCGCCCGGGCTTCAGTGTGCTTTCCCACTGTCCAGTTTCACCCCGTATGAGTGTGGGTTCCCCGGACCTCACCTGGAACTGGGGAATCGGTGCAGTGGGACGCCTTTGCCCTCCCCATTGGAGAAAACCAGCCGGGTTTGCAGCCACCCACCTTCTCTGCTGGCGCGCGCGCAGGACTCCAAACCTCTGGCTCCATGAGTATCTTTAACGCTGTCCTCCACCGCTCCTCTGAGTCACAGTGTCCTATCTTTACTTTTATTTGTGGAATTTTCACTCAGCCAGCTTTCTAGTGATTCTGGATGTTTGTTCTGTCATTAAGTTGTAGTTTTGGAATTGTGTGGGGCAGCAAGATAGGTGTTTACCTATGCTGCCATCTTGGTTCCTCCTCCTTTGCATATTTTCTTACTCAAACCCTGTATCAATATATTCATACATGCAACTCTTTTATATGGCCTGCCTCTCCACTGAACTCTAGTTCTTTATTCCTTTTAAACATGCTAGTTTCTAGTTTTAGCCATTTGTTGAACACATGAAATAAAATTATGTATAATTAAAATAATAGCCAAGGCTCAAAAATTTTAAAGTTCATTTATATTGTAAAACATTAAGTTTGTATCCCACCAAATTTGAATCCTTGGTAACCGAGGTAAGAGCTAAGTGTAACTCTGCTATTTTTAAAGAGGTGTTTGTGAAGTATGGGTGAACAAAGTTTTAAGAAAGGTATTTAGCTTACATAAAATTATTCTTGAACAATATAGAATAGAAAATTAAAATGAAATGCCATTTCAGTAGGAATTGGAAAAGTTCTTAAATGTTAATGTTTTTACATGATAGCAGAGATATAGGAAAATAGGCATTCTTAAATTCCAAGTAAATGGCCCAATAATTAAGGTAATAGTTAAGTAAATTGTAATAACTCATATTATTGAGTATTAGTGCAACCATTAAAATCATCCAAAAATGGTCATTATAAGGAAATACATTCATAACATATGCTTAAATAAAGAAAGCAGAATACAGCTCTGGCTGGTGTTACTCATTGGTTATACTATTGGCCTGCACACTGAAAGGTTGTGGGTACAATTGCCGATCAAGGGCATGTACCTGGGTTGCAGGTTCAATCCCTGGCCCTGGTTGGGGTGAGTGGGGAGGCAATCAATGTACCTTTCTCTTCTCTCTCTCTCTCTCTCTTTCTTTCTCTCTCACTCTCTCTCTCTCCTTCCCTCTCTCACCCTTCCTTTCACTCTTTCAAAAAAAAATCAATGGAAAAATATCCTTGGGTGAGGATTAACAACAAAAACAAAAAGCAGAATGCAGAACTGTGCACTATTGGTTGCTAAAGTAGTGCAGACAGAATTTTACCTAACAACATTCTGTGTTTAAAAGCAATCCCATGGAGGAACCAAGACTGCAGCATAGGTAAACACCTATTGTGCTGCCCCACGCAACAATTCCAAAACTACAACATAACAACAAAACAAATATCATCCAGAATCACCGGAAAGCTGGCTGAGTGAAAATTCCACAAATAAAAGTAAAGATAGGATACTGTGACTCAGAGGAGTGGCAGAGGGCAGCATTGAAAATATGTGCAGAGAGAAGTTTGGAACAGTGCTTGCGCGAGCTGTAGGGCAGGCAGCAGCAATCCTGGCTGGATTTCTCCAATGGGGAGGGCGGAGGCGCCCCACTGCACTGACCCCCCAGTTCCAGGTGAGGTTTGAGGTCCGGGGTAGCCACGCTAAAAGCCAGGCACGGCAGAGGTCTGCAAGTTTGAGGAAAGTGTGCTAAACTTAGAACAGCATTTTGTGCGTAAACTTGGGGGCAGAACTTCGTGACCACGCAGAGAGGACTTGTGACTTGCTCCCTCGTTTGGGAGACCACTGGACTGCTTTGTTTTATAACCCTGGGCAAGACTTTGGGTGTGTAGACTCATTTGGGGAGAGGCAGAGTTGTCTGGCAATGGATGGGGACTGGCGGTGGCTTTCTCTCAGAGGTGCACAGCCGTTACCACCCAGAACAGAGACTTGTGCACCGCATAGGGCAGAGCTGATGCTGCCTGCTCAGCTTGGAGACTCCGCTCATCCAACTTGAACACAGCTCACCTTCACACCCAATTGGCCTGGAGGTCAAACCCTCCTAGTGCCAACAACAATTAGCTGGGCTTAACTCCAACAATACTGTACAACCCAAAAAGGATTGTAGTAAGAGTATCAACCTCAGGTAACTGGGGAGGTTGAGCCACTGTCCCTCAGAGGACATCTACCACACAAAGCTAATCGACCAATTCAGGAAAGCAGCCACAATGCAGAGAAATGGAAAGAAATCAGGTGTGAAAGAAATGGAGGAAAAAAGACGACTAGACATAGAGTTCAAAACCACAGTAATAAGGTTTTTCAAGAGGCTCCTAGAAAAGGCTGATGAACTTAATGAGAACTACGAGGAAATGAACAAGACCTATGAGGAAATGAACAAAACCTACGAGGATATGAAAAAGGACCAACTAGAAATTAAGCATACACTGACTGAAATAAAAAATATTACACAAAGACCTAAAAGCAGTCCAGATGACCGCAAGAACCACGTCAAAGATTTGAAATACAAAGAAGTAAAATCCACTCAGCTGAAAAAGCAAGAAGCAAAAAGAATCCAGATAATTGAAGATAGTGTAAAGGGCCTCTGGGACAACCTCAAGCATACCAACATCTGAATTATGGGGGTGCCAGAAAAAGAGAGCAAGATAATGAAAACCTACTTGAAGAAATAGTGACTGAAAACTTCCCCCACCTGGTGAAAGAAATAGACTTAAAAACCCGAGAAGTGCACAGAACCCCAAAATATAGGAACCTAAAGAGGATCACACCAAGACAACATAATTAAAATGCCAAGAGCAATAGATAAAGAGAGAATATTAAAAGCAGCAAGAGAAAAACAGTTACCAATAAGGGGGCACCCATACGATTGTCAGCAGATTTCTCAACAGAAACGATGCAGGCCAGACGGGAGTGGCAAGAAATGTTCAAAGTGATGAATAGCAAGAATCTAAAACCAAGATTACTCTATCCAGCAAAGCTATCATTCAGAATTGAAGGTCAGATAAAGTGCTTCACTCATAAGAAAATGCTAAAGGAGTTAATCACTGCCAAACTAATATTATACGAATTGCTGAAAAAATATTCTTTAAGAAGAGGAAGAAAAAAAAGGTAAAAATATAAATTATGAACAACCAATACACATCTATCAACAAATGAATCTAAAAATCAAGTGAATTAATAATCTGATGAACAGGGTAAACTGATGAATATAATAGAATCATAGACATAGAGAGGGAATGGACTGACAATTCTTGGGGAGAAAAGGGGTGTGGGAAGTGCAGCAAGAGACTGGACAAAAATCATGCAACAATGGGAGAGGACAGTGGCGGGGGGGGGGGGGTGAAGGTAGAGGGTGTGATGGGTACCGGGTGGAGGGGAGCTATAGGGGGGAAAAATGAGGAAACAATGTAATTAATAAACTGAACAATAAAGATAAAAAAATAAAAGCAATCCCACATTCCTCCTTTTGAAATGAGAAAATAGCATGAAACTTGTATTTAAATATTTATTCTTCAACCCTGACTGAATACACCAACTACTTTTTTGTTTTCAATAAAATCAGCTCTTCCAATAAGTATCCATACCTTGGTGCCAGCTTGGCCAAGAAAGGTCTAACTGGACATGTGCAATGAAAATGCAAAAGCTGTGCATATCCTGATGGATAACTCCGGGTACAAATAGATACTTCAGTTGTACAAACTGTCAAGTACTGAATCCTAGGTTTGCTTTCGAACTGCATCATCTCTAGTCTCCAGAGAGCAAAATGAAGGCAAGGCCATAAAATTAACTAGCAAAGCAGTGTGTCAATAAGATCATTCATAAACCCTGAAAATACGTTATTTACTTCAGTATAGATTACAGTATAGATGACATTTTATTTTTTTATCTTTACCAAAGGATATGTTTAATTATTTTTAGATGAGGAAAGAAAGAGAGAGAGAGAGAGAAGAAGAAGAAGAAGAAGAAGAAGAAGAAGAAGAAGAAGGAGGAGAGAGGAGAGAGAGAAACTGAGTGGATGTGAGAAAGAAACATAGATCCATTGGTTGTCTCCCAGACACTTCATCCTGACCAGGGATCGAACCTGAAACTTTTGGTATATGGTATGATGCTCCAACCAACTAGCCACTTGACCAGGCACATCTTATATATATTTTTTTATTATTTCTAAAAATATATTTTATTGACTTTTTACCGAGAGGAAGGGAGAGGGATAGAGAGTTAGAAACATCGATAAGAGAGAAACATTGATCAGCTGCCTCTTGCACACTCCCTACTAGGAATGTGCCCACAACCAAGGTACATGCCCTTGACCAGAATCGAACCTGGGACCCTTGAGTCCGCAGGCTGACGTTCTATCCACTGAGCCAAACTGGTTAGGGCACATCTTACATTTTTAAATCTAAACTTTTAGAATATAAAAGATTGGGTTTTTCTATTTAAATTTTAATTTAAAAATAAATAAAATGGTGTGGGAGATACACATTTGTTGGCCTGAAACAATGTTCACAATAGACTATTGAATAAAAGAGAGGGTACAAAACAGTATATTTAGTTTGACTTCATTTTGGTAAAACAAAAACAAAGAACAAAGGATTTACACAAGGTGAAAAGGTATAGCCAGCTAAACACCAGCGATTCGCCTGTGGTGGAATTATGACTATTGTTTCTTTTTCATTTAACTATATTTTCTATTTTTTACACAATGAATATATATTGTGTTTGCAATAACTGTGCTTTCGAATATTTAATTAAAGAAACTTTTCTGTCAATAGAAGTTTCTGTTGAATGCTACTATATTTGAAAGTAACAAAATGCCAGGTTTCCATGCATCCCCAGCCCCTTTGCACTTAACATTCTTCATCAGCTAAATGCTGCGAGGAATGGCCGCCTCGCTAGGTTGCTCTCTAAGTTTTAAATGAACTACTTTGATGACATCAAATGTCTCATTCAGAACCTAGTGTGAGGATTCCTCTCCTACTAGATCAGAGACCTTCCATGGGCCTCAGGAGTAAATGAGTTGGGGTGCCAGCCAGGGCTATCTGCCCACAAAGGTCTCTGTTGGACCCAGATTAGGGCAAAGCAAGGCCTGACTGGATGCTATTAAAGACACGATGATGATGATGATGATGATGATGAAGGAGGTGGAGGAGGAGGAGGAGGAGGAGGAGAAGATTTAGACTTTCCAATGATACGAACTAATGTTTCCAAATTATTTTGGTTTTATTATTTTCAAAACAATTGGCAATAAAGAGCATCAAACTCTAGATTCATCAAATACTAAAAGTTTTATTCTGTATATGGCTTAACAATGAATGGTTGTTTTTGAAAGAGGTAAGATAAAATTATCTGGTCCATTGCAGACTTAAACTGCCAGTTAGCATTTTGAAATGGAGAGTTGCTAGGGCAACCTCTCTGCTCACTATTTTATCTCCAAGGTGACAGATTTGATGCTGGTCCAGGAAACACTGAAAACCAAAACAGCATTGTGTTCCAGAAGAAGAGCGAGCCCACACATAAGTTATGAATGAAACAAAGAGTAGGGGACAACACCAAACATTGCTTTACAATTCCACCCAGATGGATGTGGTAACACAGGAGTCAATTAAAATTCTCAAAGAAGTGGGTTAAGGTTCATGTTTTCTTTTCGGCTCCATTCTAGTTTTTGCCTACTTTTTCATGAAATGTTATGTCTGTTTTCATAGACGCTATACATTCCACTAAGTGGGAATAATTTTAGATTATAGTTTTCCTATTTTGCCATTGACAGCCAGGGTCTCTTACAGTCAGAGGAAATATTAAGGAATAAAAGATGGAAGTGTGCTTTAAGGGTGAAATTGGAATTCATTACAGTATATTTCCATCATCATCATGACTCTTGCTCTTATTGTCAATAATAAAGGACAGTGAGCATGCTGGGCAGTGTGTTACCTACCCCAGGTTTGTGATGAGGACGTGCAATGCCACAAAAAGCACCAAGCACAAACCCCCTGGAAGATGCACTTGAAAAGCTTGGGCCTCTCTCCGTGGCTTTGCTTTCTAGTGTCAGAAGACTCAAATGTTCTGAGGACCAGGACCTGCACTACTCTTCCTCCCAATCTTTCCCTCTTAAATTTCACTCTTGACATTTTTCCCTTTCTCAGCTCCATGTGTTTTGGTCCCATCCCCTGTGTTACCACCTGAGTCACAGCCACTTTGACTTCTCACTGCTCCTCACCTTCCCAGCCTTGGACCCCTCCAACTCTTGTCCAGATTGCAATCAGAGCCCAAACCTGATCTTTTCTCTCCTCTGTAAAGAGCCTTCAGTTCCCTCAGAATGATATTCAAAGTCCTTAACTCAGTCAAGACCTTCCTTCCCAGCTGTAGCACCTTCCTGCAGCAATACCTAAGCTTCCACTGGAGTGAGAACTTTCTCTGACCCTGAGACTTCCCTGTGTGCTCCCCACTGCCTAGGACACTGTTCCCACCTCTGCACCTTCATAACTCCTTTCCCCCAGGCCCAGACTCGGGCTGAGCAAATGCCTCAGGTCTGAACTCTCAGGCCATGTTGGAGCATTTCTCTGACACCTGAAACTGAGGTGAGAGGACCCTCATATACTTTCCGAAGGTCACAAGAACTAGAACTTATTTTAGTTGCTATTTCCTCAACTGTGTGTCGTATATGTTACCAATATTTTTCTGAGACCTGCCTTAATTTTATTTATATGGTTTTATACAAAATAACATTTTTATTTATTTAATCCATAAACATGTCCTTCATGGTTTTTTTAAATCTTATTCTCATGTTTTCCTACCCTATCATGTTTGTTTTTAGAAAAACTTACTTTTGACGTATCTCAGCTTATTGAGAGGCTTCGAAGGAGACATGATAAGCTAAGAGAATTCTATTTCCAAGGGGAGTTCACTAAATATACTCTACTCCAAATAAAACTCAAGAATTTGATAAAATAAATCCACAGCATATGAGAAGTTGTCACCAAAACTTGCTAGAAGAAAGCTTCACGTGGTGAGTTGACACCTGATGAATCAGGTAGCGTATTCTGCAGGCATAAATAGAATCTGCCAGTCATAGGACCACTCACTTAAGCAAAGCCATCAGGAAGCCAGCCTAAGTGATGACACACACAGCCTCTGCAGCAAGAGTCACTGGTCACCCAGGCTGATGAGGAAGTCCGTGGGCATAATTTCTAAAATGACTAATAGGAAAACTCACTAATCCATCCGCTTCTTCCAGGTACACCAAATCTTGTTCAGCTATTGCAAGAGCAATTAGATAAAGCTCTTTTTAAAAGAAAGCAGTTTTCCTGCCTTTGATTTCTTTTTCAGCTTTTTATTGTGGAAAATTTCAAATATGTAAAAAAGAAGACAGAACAGTAGAATGAGGCCCCCACCATTCAATAGTCTTATAATCCTATCTAATAAAGAAGTAATATGCTAATTGACCCTCACACCATTGCAAACGATGGTGGTGCCCACAGCCAATAAGGAGGGAATATGCTAATTGATGCCCTCAAAAATGGTGGTGCCCACAGCCAATAAGGAGAGAATATGCTAATTACTGCCCCATCCTCAAAGATGGAAGCACCCACAGCCAATAAGGAGGGAATATGCTAATTGCTGCCACACCTTCAAAGATGGTGGCACCCACAGCAATAAGATGGCAGTGCCCAGTCCCCTCAGCCCTGCTGGGGCAGCAGGCATACAGTAAAGCTGGGTCTGCCCCCAGACAGGTCCGCCACTCCCTGCACCTGCCTCCAGAGTCCCTCAGTCCCCTCAGACTCCCAGCCACCCAGGGCCAGCCCAAGGCACAGGCAATCCTTACACAGCAGCTGCCCAGCCAATGCCCGAGGTGCAGGCAAGCCTTGGATGGCAGCTGCCCAGCCTCTCAGGGCTTCCTGAGGCTCAGGTAACCAGGGTTGGCTGAGGCTTGTGCAGCCAGCAATGGCAGCGGCAGAGGTGTGATGGGCATTGCCTTCCCCTGATCACCGGGTTGCCTCCTGCTCCAGAGGGCTCCTGGACTGTGAGAGGGGGGCAGGCCGGGCTGAGGGACCCCCCTCCAGTGCATGAATTTTCATACACCAGGCCTCTAGTCCAAATATAACAATTATCTACTATGGCCAATATGTTGCTTTACCTACTCCTCCCCTCCCCACACTGTTCCCACCGTGCAGATTATTTTGAAGCTAATCCCAAACACCTTCCATTCCTCTGTAAATATTTCAGTGTGAGATAAGGTTTTAAGGATATTCTTTTCATTTAGTGATTGTAAGGCCCATTATGTTCCTATTTAAATCATTAGTTGCTGTTACATTGAAGCCTGGAGTTCAAGCCTTATGTTCTCTTGTCTTTTATGTTCCCCATCCTTGTGCACTCTGGCTGCTCCACTGGGTCTGTTCTTGCTAAGGGCAAGGACTTCTCATCACACAAGTCAGTGGGAACTCTTCACACTTATTTGGCTTCTTCCAAATGTAACCCTTCCACATACCTTCTTACTGGAAGCTCTTAGCTCTCTCTCTCCTTCTAGGACATGAATGACTATCACTCATCACTCTCTAGGGCTCTTTTGTTTTGGCTAACTCTCCATCCATGTGTGTCTCTGTCTTCCTCCCTCTCTCCCCCTTTCTCTCTTTTTCCTTTGGACACTCTGATGCTGCACTCAGGAAGAGAAGGTAAGCAAGAGAAGCACCTCTTCTCTCACAGGCAGAGAACTCTGAACTGCCAACTAACAAAGGCCAGTTCTTTCTTAGCTTAACAGCAAACATGCTCCTTACCCCCTGTATAAAAAACTCCTTTTCAGTGGGTAAAATGCACTTTTGTTGCAACTGTACAAGACATTGGAGTGGGCAGCTTTTCATGTAAGCATCAAATGAAAATGATGATGAGAAGAGACACAGGAAATCAGTTTACCTCATCAAAGACCTTGGAAGTGACATGCTTGTCCAGGATGGGAATGTAGGTGGGGCTGTGCGGGACGGCTGTCACCGACAAGGCGTCCATGATGGTGAGTTTCCTGGCAACCAAGCTGTGGGTCTTGAGCCAGTTTTCTGAAGTCAAATCTGAAAAACTGAGAACGCTTGTCTGTGATATTTTAAAACTTACAACAACAACAACAAAAAAAACAGAACAAAACTGCCCCCGTAAAATTAAAACTCACTCTTGGTCATAAATGTAGCTTCCTTCTGGAGTCGTTCTTTCTAATGATATGTCGTCTAGATACTCGTTTGTCAGCAGGGTGCTCAGTTCTGTGGACAGGGAAATGGTGGCTGGACAATGTCCTCACACACTGGGTTCACAGCAAAATGCAAAAAGGGAACACACATCTCTGAGTTTAGCTGTGACTGGGCTGAGAAATGGATCTCACTTCAGAGAACATGGTCCCTCCGAGTGGTTCTCAGGCAATACTCACCTGCAGTTGACACTGAAGCCCAATGCCCAGGTGAGTACCACGGTGTCATTGTTTTACCCACCTCACCCCCAGGCCACAGAGATGTCCCTCCAGTGAAAACAGACATACGCATGCTCTCACTTTCCAGAGAACACATTTTTAGTGTTGAATAAGAATACCACTCACCACTGGTGGTTTAATGTGGCCCTCATTAGGCTCATCCCAAAGTACACAGGGGAGCTTTGATGGACATTTTAGTCAGTAACTGTTTAGAGTTTCCTCAGCTCTATGTAGGGAAACCAAATCCTTATTAGGTTCTGCTTAGTTGTAGGGTCAATTGCTCACATTGATATTTGGGGTTTTAATGTACACTCTTACATAAACTTGGATTTATTTATGAAAAGTAATATTATAGAAACCAAGATTGTGGTATAGGTAAATATTTAAACTACTGCATCACACAACAATTTCAAAACTACACCTGAAAGACAAAACAGACATCGTCCAGAACCACAGGAAGGTTGGCTGAGTGGAAATTCTACAACTAGAAGAAAAGAGAAAAGCACATTGAGACTCAGAGGAGCTGCAGGAGGCAGAGATACTGAGGCACGTGCACGAAGAGGACTGGCAACTGAATGTGCTGGGGGCTTTCTCAATCAGGAGGGAGACAAAAGCTCCCGACTGCTCTGAACTCCAGTTCCTGGCAAGACTCTGAGGAAACAGACTCATTCAGGGAGAAACTGGACTGTCTGGCAGTGGGGGGAACTCGAGGGCAGCTTTCTCTCAGAGGTGCTTGCAGTGATTTACATGGGACACTGAGATCCAGGGGCCTCTTAGGGGAGGGCTGATGGAAACCAATGCTGTGTACTCCGCCCTGAGACTCTGCCCCATCCAAGCTGAGCACAGAGGCTTTTGCAAGTCTTGTCTCATAAGGATGTCTCCAGTATAGAAGTTCTCCCAGCATAGACACAGCTGATCCTCACAACCAATTGGCCTGGAGGTTAATTCCTTTCAGTGATATCAACAACAAAGACTTAACTACAACAATACTGTGCACACAGCACACAAAGGGGTGCATTAAGAGTGTCTACCTCAGGTAACTGGGAATGCTGAGCCACTGGGCCCTATAGGACACCTAGCACACAAAACTACTCTATCAATTCAGGAAAGCAGCCAGAATGCAGAGACAAAGAAACAGATCACAAATGAAAGGAATGGAGGAAAACAAATGACTGGATATAGAGTTCAAAACCACGGTTATAAGGTTTTTCAAGAATTTTCTAGAAAAAGCTGATAAATTTAGTGAGACCTTCAAAAATATTAAAAAGGACCAACTAGAAATAAGCATACACTGACTGAAATAAAAAAATATTATAGAGAGATCTAATAGCAGACTAGAGGACCACAAGAATCAAGTCAGAGGGAAGCAAAGATGGCGGCATAGGTGAACACCTATTGTTCTGCCCCGCGCAACGATTTAGGAACTACAACATAACAGCAGAACAGACAGCACCCAGAATCGCCAGAAAGCTGGCTGAATGAAAACTCCAATAACCGGAGTGGAGGTGGGACACTGAAACTCAGAAGCGGCGGGAGCGCAGTCTTTCAGACGGAAACAGGTTAGGAGCCGTCCTGGTCATGCGCACACGGGCTGGGGCTGGAGCAGCAACGCCTGTCCCACTGCCCGGATTTCCCAGCACCACTCGAGATCCGTCCCACTGTCCGGATCCCCCAGCGCCAGGCAAGATCCAGCCGAGGTCCGGGGGACGCACCCTGGAAGCGGGGCACGGCAGAGGCTCCTGAACTGCGAGTTTCCGCGAAAGGGTCGCGCAAACCCGCGACTTGCCCCCTGGAAACTTGTCTCCTGGGTCTGGAAACCATTTACTTTTACAATCCTGGGCTAGACTTTTGGAGTGCAGGCACATTTGGGGAAAGGCGGAGTGGTCTGGCAAGGGAAAGAGACTAGTGGCTTTCTCTTGGAGCTGTCTGCAGCCATCCCCATCCAACAGAGACCCGCGCGCGCGAGCGATGCATAGGATGCAGCTGACGCTGACGCTACCTGCGCAGCTCAGAGACTGCGCCCATCCAAACGAACACAGTCTCCCTTCACAGCCAATTGGCCTGGAGGTCAAACCCTCCTAGGGCTAACAACAACAAGCTGGGTTTAAATTCAAAAATACTGAATACAACCCATAAAGGATTGCAGTAAGAGCACCCACCTCAGGTAACTGGGGAGGCTGAGCCACTGTCCCTTTGAAGATATCCACCACATAAAGCAGCCACCATGAAGAGACATGGAAAGAAATGTGAAAGAAATGGAGGAGAAAAGACGACAAGACATAGAGTTCAAAACCACGGTTATAAGGCTTTTCAAGAGGCTCCTACAAAAGGCCGATCAGCTTAATGAGAATTACCAGGAAATAAACAAGACCAACCAGCAAATGAATGAGAATTACAAGGAAATGAATAAGACCCTCAAGGAAATGAACAAGGCCTCTGAGGATACGAACCAGACCCTCACGGATAAAAAAAAGGACCAACTAGAAATCAAGCATACACAGACTGAAATAAAAAATAATACACAAAGTCCTAAAAGCAGTCCACAGGGCCACAAGAACCAAGTCAAAAATTTGAAATACAAAGAAGCAAAATCCACTTGGCTGGAAAAGCAAGAAACAAAAAGAATTCAGATAATTGAAGATAGCGTAAGGGGCCTCTGGGACAACCTCAAGCATGCCAACATCCGAATTATTGGAGTCCCAGAAAAAGAGAGAGAGCAAGTTAATGAAAACCTACTTGAAGAAATAGTGACTGAAAACTTCCCCCACCTGGTGAAAGAAACTGACTTAAAAGCCCAAGAAGTACACAGAACCCCAAAATATAGGAATCTAAAGAGGACCACACCAAGAAATATCATAATTAAAATTCCAAGAGCAAAAGATAAAGAGAGAATATTAAAAGCAGCAAGAGAAAAACAGTTGGTCACCTACAGGGGAGCACCCATACGATTGTCAGCGGATTTCTCAACAGAAACGATGCAGGCCAGACGCGAGTGGCAAGAAATATTCAAAATAATGAAGAGCAAGAATCTACAACCAAGATTACTCTATCCAGCAAAGCTATCATTCAGAATTGAGGGTCAGATAAAGTGCTTCGCAGATAAGAAAAAGCTAAAGGAGTTCATCACCACCAAACCAGTATTATATGAAATGCTGAAAGATATTCTTTAAGAAGAGGAAGAAGAAAAAGGTAAAAATATAAATTATGAACAACAAATACACATCTATCAACAAATGAACATAAAACTCAAGTGAATTGATAGGCTGATGAACAAGATAAACTGGTGACTATAACAGAAACATGGTCGTAGAGAGGGAATGGACTGACAATTCTTGGGAAGAAAAGGGTTGTGGGAAGTACAGCAAGAGATTGGACAAAAATCTTGCAACAATGGGAGAGGACATTGGGGAGGGGGAGGTGAGGGTGGAGGGTGGGATAGGTACAGGGTGGAGGGGAGATATAGGGGGATAAAAAAGGGGAAACAGTGTAATTAATAAACTGAACAATAAAGAAAAAAAATTAAATAAAAATTAAAAAAAAAGAATCAAGTCAAAGATTTGAAATACAAAGAAGCAAAAAACACTCAACCGTAAAAGCATAAAGAAAAAAGAATCCAAAATATATGAAGATAGTATAAGGATCCTCTGGCACAACTTCAAGTGTACCAACATCCAAATTATAGAGGTGCCAGAAGAAGAAAAGAGAGCAAGATATTGAAAACCTATTTGAAGAATAGTGACTGGAAACTTGCTCCACCTGGTGGAAGAAATAGACTTAAAAGTCCAGGAAGCACACAGAACCCCAAACCAAAGAAATCCAAAGAGGACTACACTAAGACACATCATAATTAAAATGCCAAGAGCAAAAGACAAAGAGAGAATATTAAAAGCAGCAAGAGAAAAACACTTAGTTACCTATAAGGGAGAACCCATACGATTGTCAGCTGATTTCTCAACAGAAACTATGCAGGCCAGATGGGAATGGCAAGAAATATTCAAAGTGATGAGTAGCAAGAACCTACAGCCAAGATTACTCTACCCAACAAAGCTATCATTCAGAATTGAAAGGGCAGATAAAGAGCTTCACAGATAAGAAAAAGCTAAAGGAGTTCATCACCACCAAACTAGCTTTATATGAAATACTGAAAGGTATTCTTTAAGAAGAGGAAGAAGAATGAAAAGGTAAAAGATAAAATTTATGAACAAATACATATCTATCAACAAGTGAATCTAAAAATCAAGTGAATAAAAAATCTGATGAACAGAATAAACTGGTGAACATAATAGAATCAGGGGCATAAAAAGAGAGTAGACTGACAATTCTCGGGGGGAGAGAGGTGAGGGGGTGCCAGGAGAGACTGGACAAAAATCGTATACCTATGGATGAGGACATTGTTGGGGAGGTAAGGGCAGAGGGTGGGGTGGAACTGGGTGGAGAGGAGCTATGGGGGGAAATAATCTGAACAATAAAGTTTTATTAAATTAAAAAGAAAATGTTAAAATATTGACCTGATAAAGGTTCAACATCCAGAACTATTTGAAATATAGAGAAAAGTACTACAGTAATTAAACTTTTAGAAATTTACTGTTTTAACAATAATGACTTTGGCAATCGTAATAAAAACTGAGTTTAAAAGCTATATTTTCCTCATGTTTAGACCCGAGAGGATGGTGCCACCTGTGACAGAAGGCAGAAAATAAACCACCTATGGCCCTGGCCGGGCAGCTCAGTTGGCCAGAGCATCATCCCTATACACCGAGGTTGTGGGTTCAATCCCCAATCAGGGCATATGCAAGAATCAACCAATAAATGCACACATAAGCGAAACAGCAAATCAATGTTTTGCATAAATAAATGGAGTAACATATCAATGTCTCTCTCTAAAAATCAACCAATAAAATATTAGTGATATCAAAAACAAACAAACAGACTATGAGTATTAGACACTCAGATTCAAACTCTTCGGTGGCAGAAGCATGGCCACTGGCATCGTGGCTGCACAGGCCTGTGTGTACTAAACTCCCAGGCACAGTGAGCAAGTCTCTCCCTAAGAAAACCCAGTTCACAAGAGCAGGAAGACCTGATTTACAAGAGAGTCCTCTGAATAGAAAGCAAACGGGATCTACTTAGAAAGTACAGCCTTCCCCCTAAGAATCTACATGCCCAGCTCACAGGAGCTGACACTGGGCAAAGGGAGCGGCCTGGCCTGCTGAGAGAAACCCCTCTGCCTTGCCTCTGCCACTGGGGGGCTTCCAGCTGCTGGGCGTGGGAAGGCCATCCGTCTTCTTGCTGGAAGCTGAGCTCGTGAGGTTGCGCATCTGGCTTCTGAGCAGGCTGGTTTTGGTCGATTCTGCAGGTGTGACAGGGAGCGGGGTAAAAGGGGTGCGGGATGGAAACAGATACTTCATTAGATGCAACTATTTTCTTGGATCCTTAAAAGCAGAATCCAGCCAAAACCGGGTGGACTCAGTGGATAGAGCGTTGGCCTGCAGACTGAAGGATCCCAGGTTCAATTCCGGTCAAGGGCATGTATCTTGGTTGTGGGCACATCCCTAATAGGGGATCAATGTTTCTCCCTCATTGATGTTTCTAACTCTCTATCCCTCTCCCTTACTCTCTGTAAAAAAAATCAATAAACTATATATATATTTTAAAAACAAAACAGAATGCAGCCTCAGTTTCCCAACCTCAGAGCATGACTCTGCCAGCACCTGAATGCTGTGATGCTGGCTTACTCCACTCATCTTAGTTCAAGCTCTGGCCCTTTGGAGAGAACTCTGCTTCCAAGGTTCAGTTGTTGGCAGATTCACTCCCTTGCAGTTGCAGGACTAAGGACCCTGCTTCCTCGCTGGCTGTCAGCCAGAGGCCTCGTTCTGCTCCTCACTAGTAAGGCACCGCATTTCTATTCTGGTGACTCCTCTATCTCCAAGCTGCCATAGCACACTGGGTTCCCCTCATGCTCGTTTCTGATTTTCCATTTTGCCACCAGCTGGAAAGTGCCTCTGCTTCTAAGGGCTGTGTAAGTACCTGCACCCCCCTAGACCCTCTCTCCAGGCCGACATGGGAGCGATCATGGGAGTGATGACTCAGAGTCACAGGTTGAGGGGTCAGAGGGGACATCTTTCAGAGGCTGCTTTAGAAGCTCTGTCTCCCATAGTTGCTGCCCACACCTTTATATTACTTTTCTACCTTCTGTTGGGTCCCTTCAACTTTAGCACGTGGACACTTATCAAATAGTGATATTTAATCTGTGTGCGATAGAGGATAATGAGCCTATACCAAGATACCTTGAGTTTTCACATGTGATTTCTTAAACTACACTAATTGTAGATGTGTCTGTACTTCACAATTTAGAGGCTCAAGTATCAAGACTTTATGTAGTATTCATGAATGAAATATGTTCTTATTTTCAACAAGAAGGGACTTACCATCTCCCATAAATTAGATAAAGTGAATAATAGTTAGCATTCTGCAAACTGTCTTTTGCACAGAAAGGGAATACTGGGGCCTCCATGCATGGAGATAGGAGTGTGCTATGTGTTAGTCATTGTTTTTCTAGGCAACAAAATGTGGTTGCCTCTGTAACCAGGAATTAAGAAGGACGCATCTTCTTGGAGCTATGTCTGTGAAAAGCAGATAAATGATTCACACAGGAGAGCTGAACTCCTGCCCCTGACCACAAGGACAGCCCACGTTGACCAAAGTGACTAGGCAAAAATAACCACCACACAGCTGTGCCAAAATGAAAATAAAATTTTCCTTTAAAAGTCTCCAAGCACTTTCCCTCTCCCACTCTCTCTCTGAAAAGAAAAAGGACCAATGGAAAAATATCCTCAGGTGAGGATTAACAAAAAAAATAAGAAATTAAAAATAATAGTCTCCAAAGCATAAAAACTGCACTATTCACAAACTCTTCAAATAAAACATATTTATCTGCCAGTGGATCCAAGCATTTAACTCCTCCCTAAGCTCTGTACAGTCCATCCCCACGTTCTTCACTTTATTAAAAACTGAAACAGAATGAAAACTCAGCACAGAGTTGCCTATCATTGGCCATGATTCCACATCTAAGTGAAATGATGGAACTGACAAAAAGCCATTAGACTGTTTAGGATGTATACCAAGCAGCATCTTTAGCAGATTTCTTGGGAAGGGCAGGCAGATCTGGCAAAAAGGATGCAGCCACACAAGTGGCCCCGTATGGGAGCCTCTTTGTCCCCAGGGGCCTGACACATTCCTCCCTTGCACAAAGACCCTAGGACAAGTGGACAGATAATTCAAGAGGGCCCAAGACATGCAAGTGACCCATCCTAGGAAGCCTGTCCATCTCTCTGGATGTGAGGACACCCTGCGACAATGGTGGAGAAGCCCTCGAAACCCTCCTGCACTGAGAGGCATCTGTAGTCCTGGCCTGAGGAAGCGCAGCAGCCCATCAGGGACCAGAAGCAGCCCCAGTAACATCAGAAAACCAAGCACCAAAACCACACACAAAGGCTGTGAAAGTTAAAATGCGATTGGAACCACAAAACCGGGCCGAGGTCTATATGTGAACCCTGACCAGGGCACCTACTTACTAAAAGAAAAGATTTCAATAGGACTCAGAGTGCCTGACATCATACCCCAAACAAATGTTCAGGATCCTTTTAAAAAACAATCATCCAGCATATTAAGAACCAAAAAAAATCACACCTTGAATGAAAAACACAATCAATGACTCCAACACGAAGATGAATCAGAAGATGGAATTATCTGACAAGAAATTCAAAGAAGCTATCATTTTTTTCTCACCCTTAAAAAAACACGTTTTTATAGATTTCAGAGAGGAAGGGAGAGAGAAAGGGAAATAGAAACATCAATGATGGGAGAGAATCATTGATCGGCTGCCTCCTGAGTGCCCCACACTGGGAACCAAGCTTGCAGCCTGGGCATGTGCCCTGACCAGAAATCGAATTGTGACCTCCTGGTTCATAGGTCAAAGTTCAACCACTGAGCCACTGGCTAATGGACAACTGGACAGTAGCTATGATGCCCACTGACTGCCAGGGGGCAGAAGCTCAACACAGGAGCTGCCAAGCAACAACTTTGCAGAGTGCCCTCTTGCACTCCGGGGCCCCTTGGGGTGTGGAGGAGGGGATGTCGGTCTGACCATTTTGGACCAATCCCCGCAGGCCAGGCCAAGGAACTGCACCGGTGCACAAATCTGTGTACCAGGTCTCTAGATAATTATAAGTTCTCTTGAGACAAATGCACAAATAGAAAATCTCAGAAAATACATATAAGTTATAAAAAATTTCCAAGTGGAAATTATAAAACTGAAAAATAAAATAATAAATTATCTTGAAGAAATGAAACTTATGTTCACATAAACCTTGTACATGAACGCTTATAACTGCTTTATGTAATATTTCCAAACTGGAAACAACCCAAATGTTCTTCAACAGATGAATGGTTAAACCAACTCTGATATATCCATATCATGGAATACTATGCAGCAATGAAAAGGAACGAGCTATTGATACATGTAAAAACTATGATGAATCTTCAGGAAAATATGCTGAGTAAGAACAGCCAACCCCCAGAGGTTATGTACTGCATGATTATATTTATGTAACATTTTTGAAATTATAACTTTTTAGAAATGGAGAATTCAGTGGGTCCTGGGCTTAGGAAAGGTAGGTGTGGTTGCAGAAGAGCAATACCCAGGATCCTTGTGGTGATGACTGTTCTGTATCTTGACTGTGAGGGTGGAAACACAAAACTACTTGTGTGACAAATTCATATAGAACCACATACACACAGACACACACAAAAACATACACAGACTCAAACACACAGAGACACACACACAAAGACATACACACATAGACACACACACAGACAGACACATACACAGATACACACATACACATGAACACAGTAAAACTGGGTAAATTGAATAAGATCATGTAAATATCCTACTTGGAATATTATACTATTACTAGAGGCCCGGTGCACAAAAATCCGTACACTCAGGGGTCCCTCAGACTAGCCTACCCCCTCTCGAAGTCTGAGCCCCCTTGGAAGATGTCCACCTGCTGGCTTAAGCCCGCTCCCCGGGGGATTGAGCCTAAGCTAGCAGTCAGACATCCCTGTGGCAGCCCAGGAGTCTGACAGGTTAGGCCCACTCCTTGTGGGGAGCAGGCCTAAGCTGCAGTCAGACATCCTTAATACTGCTGAGAAGGTGGGAGAGGTTCCCGCCAATGCCGCTGCGCTCACAGCCATCAGCCCAGCTTGTGGCTGAGCAAGCTCTTCCTGTGGGAGCGCACCGACCACAGCTCCTCCATTAAGCATCTACCCCCTGGTGGTCAGTGCGCATCATAACAACCGGTTGTTCCTGGTTGGTCCACCATTAGGGTCAATTTGCACATTACCCTTTTATTATATAGGATTTTTTGTCACCATTGGGGGACAGGGGAAGAATAGGCATACAGGATTTCTCTTTAGTATTTCTTATAACTGCATCTGAATGTACAAGTATCTCAATAAAAATTTCAATTAAAAACCACAGGGTTAGGCTTCTTTTATAATATTGTGTGGATTTCATTTTATTCTACTTTCTTTGAAGAACAACCATCAATGACATTCAAGCCATTTTGTTCACTGATACCTGCATGGAGGAGTTTCTTTTTCTGAATCTGTTGGTGTGAAAGGTCTTCTGGTACTTTCGACATATCTGGGGAGGACACCCAGGTTGCCTCAACATCAGAATGAGGATTGGCACATTTTTCTGGGGTTGAAACCAAGGAACAGATTTCTTTTTGATGCCTGTTTTAATTTAGATTTTAAAAAAATAGACAAAGAAAAAGGAAGAACAAAAAGAAAAAAGGAGGGAGAAAACATAAAATTTTCATCAAGAAGGCAGAGTTAGATCAACAGTCATGTTGAAAGTTGCAAACTTAAAGAAGTGGGTTCCTCTCCCCACTTACGAGTAGGTGACGCGTAAGAACAGCCCTTGATCGCTGCCCCACTAGAAGAACGGACAGGGACCCGGATCTGGGGCCGCTAGGTATGGCTCACATTGCAGCTCTCGTCCTTTCTGTGACTCAGGGAGGTCACTCACCCCTCTTCGAACTTCCTCACTGTCCTCATATACAAATGGGGAGCCAGCTGTGCTCTGACTGCAGGGGCCCATGTGAGGACCAGCGTGAGGAGAGCTGGCTGTAAACCAGGAAGCACTACAGGAACCCACTTCTCTGACCAAAGGGTTTAACAACCAACTCTTATAAAAGCCTTGGAACCCCGGCAACACCAGTCACAGCAAAACATTCTGGTGCAGGTCTGAGGCCAGAAGAGATCCTGAAATGCCCCAGTATTTTCCCAGTCACACCTTCTCTGAAGCTCTGAACACAGCAGTCACAGAAAGGAAAGTTTCCAGAACAATCTCCTGCTCCAGCAAGTCCAGCATGCCCTCCCTCTTCACTCCATCCGCCCCACACCGTTCCTGCTCCATAGAGCACCCACCCAGTGTGCACAGCCCTGTGTACCCCACCCCACTGTGCATCCATGACAAAGGGGCCACATTCCTCTGTGTGTCCCAGTTCTCGTGGTTCTTCACTTGTACTCAGTAAATGTTTGAAAAAAGAAGGAAGAGAAGACATTTGGGGCTACTTTTCTGCTGGTAGAAAACTAGAACCCAGCAATTTGTTTTTGACTGGAGCTAAATCGGTGAATGAATTTTTCTTCGTGATGTTACAAGGATATAGAAACAGGAGGCACTGCAGTTACTTTCCTCTCTATTAATTCAGAGCTCCTGTTACGTGCGAGCATGCTCTCATTTAGTCCACCCAACTACTCCATGACTACCTTACTCCCATGTTATAGGTGAGGAGCCTAACACGCAATGGGAGGAAGCCCGGAATAAAACATTTTCCAGATTACATAAGAGGTCACACTGGTGCTCCGGAACTCGCAGCACCCTCCAGCCCCTGAAAAAAGAAATATAAAAGAACTAGAATGCAAGTATAGTCAACTGACCAAGCCAACTTCCTGAGGTTTTCATTTGATTAAACAAGGAGGCAAGGGCAGTTGAGGTACTCGCTGAAGCACAGAGAATGTAATTTACACTGAAGTGCTGCCAATTAACTTGATTCTGAATTTACTTGTTCAAATCCTCTCAATTTAGAAGACATATCTGAGATTTCCCAAACACTTCAAAAATGATACTATAAAGTCTCATTGTAAGAGATGCCCAGTATAACAGTTATCTTGTTTTACTGATTCCATATTCATATCCTGCCCCCAGCCCATATTAATGTTTAATTTGTTAATAGAAAAATAGTGAATTTTCATGAAGAGGAAATGATGGTTAATAAATGTATTTTTTAACTTCTTTCCATTTTGCTATCTTCTTTTCTTTCTTTCTTTATATTTTTTGTTGTTAAATTTTCACCGAAGGATATTTTTTTTAATTGATTTTTTTACAGAGAGTAGAAAGAAGGGAGGGAAGGAAGGAGGAAAGACAGAGAGAGAGAAGGAAAGAAGCAAACAAAACCGATGTGAGAGAAACATCAGTTGGTTACCTCCTGCTTGTGCCCAACCAGACTAGGGATTGAACCTGCAGGCACGACCCTTTGGTGTGCAGTCCGATCGGAGCTCTACCCACTGAACAACACCAGCCAGGGCTGCTATCACTCTTTTAAACAGAAAAATCCTCCTGATAGGGTATTTATAGGAAGCTGTGGTACTTGAATATCTGCACAATGCTAAATAATTTTAGTACGATTTGACACATTTTCTGAATGTTGGGGTTGGTTTTGATTTTGTGTTTAAATAAAAACTACTAATTAAAAACACATTAGAATATAGAATGGGAAAAGACGCAAGAAATCATCTATCCCAAATCCTATTACCACACCCACCATTTCAAAGATAAAGAACCGAGACTCACAGCAATGGATGTTGTGGAGGGAAGAAAGAACTTGGCCAACATGCAGAGTGAAGTTGGACTTGGGTTCCCTGCACACTGGTGCCCTACTCTGCCTCACAGGCTGGGCCTGTTCACACCGGTGTCAGGCCTCCTTCCCTGCACACTGGTGCCCTACTCTGCCTCACTCAGGCTGGCTGTGTTCACACCAGTGTCAGGCCTCCTTCCCTGCACACTCGTGCTGTGCCTGCAGCGCTTGGGCTGGGCCTATTCACACTGGTATGAATGAAGCTGGCACTGCCACTGAGGTCCATGCAAGGGCTTCAGAACTTACTTACCAAGTGATCATGTAGCCACCTTAATTCAAATGTTATTAAATTATTGGGTGATAAATTCTCTTTGCTTAGAAAAATCCCTACGAAGTAATACTGTGTGATTCTTTTCAAAGAGACATCACAAGGCATCACAGAAGGAAGAAGTGCCAAGGAGTGCAGAGCATGGGCGAGGCCCGGGGCAAGGAGACAGGCGGTTTGGCAGCTCACTTGTCGCCTTCCTTTTCGGCGTTGTACCACCAGTCCATGATCAAGGACTCGGAATACAGCTCTTGCATCTTCTCCAAATCACTGCGTCCCTGTTCCATTTCCTTAATTAAAAGAATTAGATCTTCATTCTGCCCAAATGAGAAGTGAATAAATTTGAGATCATAAAAGAGTTTACTCTACAAACACGCCTAACACAAGATCAAGTGTAGCAGGAAGAGAAGAATCTAAAAAATATCATGTATTTCTTAAATTACTCCATTTTTAAACAGCTTTATTGAGGTATAATTTATGTACTGTGAGCTAAATGTATGGAAAGTGTACCGTGTGAATAGTTTTGACAGTCAAACCTGTGAAACCATCATTGTAATCAAGACAATAAACATATCCACCACCCCCAAAAGTTTCCTCATGCTCATTGTACTAGTAAATCTGCTTTCTCCCACTTCAAGATTCCCTCCATTCCCAAGCATCTATTCATGTGCTTTCGGTCACTATACATTAGTTTAATTTCCCAGAATTTTATATAAATAGGATCATAGAGTATGTACCCTTTTTTATATAGCTTCCTTCACTCATACAATTATTTTGAGCTTCCCTCATGTTGTAACATGAATCAATAATTCATTCATTTTTATTGCTCAGTATTATATTGCATACTGAATACCAACATTTAACCACCTGTTGATGAGCATCTGAGTTGTGTCCAGGTTGGGCTGTTATAAATAAAGCTGTGAACATGTGTGCACAAGTCTCTGTGTGAACACCTGCCGTCATTTCTCTTGAGAAAATATCTAGGAGTTGGAATGGTTGGATCATATGGTCAGAGATGTTAAAATTTTAAAGAAACTACCAAACTTGTTTCCAGAATGGTTGTACTAGTTTACATTTCCACATTCTCCACATTCTTGCCAATACTTGGTATGGTCCATCGTTTTAATTTTACTTATCCTAACAGCTGGGCAGTAGTATCTCCTCCTGGTTTTAATTTGTATTTCCCCTAATGATGAATAATATTAAACATCTTTACATGTTCTTATTTGCTGTACATATATTTTCTTTGGTGAAGTGTCTGTTTAAATCTTTTGCCCATTTTTTTGAGTTTCTTTATCGTTGAGTTTTTAGAGATATTTATATATTTTAAATGGAAGTCCTTTATTAGATATACAATTTGAAAATAATTTCTCCCAGCCTACAATTTGTCTTTTCATTACCCATTTTATTAATTTGTTCTTATACAGGTCATGCTTTTGAAATCCTATCAAAAATTTTTTTCTAATATAAGATGACAAAGACTTTTTCTTTTAAAAAATATTTTTTTATTGATTTCAGAGAAGAAGGGAGAGGGAGACAAAGATAGAAACATCAATGATTATAGAGAATCATTGATTAGCTGCCTCCTGCATGCCCCCTACTGGAGATAGAGCCTGCAACCTGGGCATGTGCCCTGACCAGTAATCAAACTGTGACCTCCTGGTTCAGAGATTGATGCTTCACCACTGAACCACACCAGCTGGGCACAAAATTCATTTTTTATATTAACTTTGCATTCTACAGTCTTGCTAATTAACTTTAGTTCCAGCAGCTTTTTGTATATTCCATTGAATTTTCTACATTGATAACTATGTTGAATGAAAATAAAGACAGCTTCACTTTATTATTTCCAATCTGTATGTCTCCCCTACCTTGTTTTATTATTCTAACTAGAATCTCCATTACACTGGGTTAAATAGGCATGGTAAAAGCAGACATCCTTGACATTTTCTTGCTTTTGAGGGAAAGCACACACTCTTTTACCATTAAAGTATGTTGTTAGCTGTAGGATTTTCACAGAAACTACTTGTCAGACTGAAGAAGTCCATGCAATTCATGCTCTGGTATCTTTTCCTTTTCTTAGAAGGACAACAGTCATTGTGGATTAGGGTCTCATCCTTGTGTTTTATTTAACCTTAACTACTTCTTTAAAGGCCCCACCTCCAAATACATGGGGGTCAGGGCTCCAGCATATGAATTTGGGGTGGGAAACACAATTCCATCTATAATCATGTTTAATGCAGATTTTTTATTGCTTGTTTCCTTTTTCCTACTTCTGAAATAGCAGAGAGGAAATTAAAAGTAACATTTTGATTTTTTAAATCCTGAATATATAAGTAATAATGTGAGCAAAATACGCAAAGAAAACAAAATAAATGTGGTATAAATCAGAGTTGTCACAGAGGTTTATTTGAGAATGCTGTGTTTGGGTATAGATCACCTCGGTCACTGGCATACACAGACCAATGTCCAAAAGGTGTTTGTTGATTGACATTTAGTAGAACTGCCACAACCTTTGTTATTATGTGTGTGTTCTGTGTCTAAAATGTCCATAAGTAGCTGTGTTTAATACCATATAGATAAGTGGTTTATATTCAAAAAGCATTTATTCATTCATTCAGTAAACACTTGTTCCTAGGCAGTAGGCATATTTTAAAGACTTTGTGGTATTCTCCTTGAACAAAAGTGAGAAACCCTATAATAAATATAAATCTCTATTTCTCACTGGTTCAAAGAAATAGGCAAAATATTATGGCTATAAAGTAGTTCATAATTCCCTCTCTGTTATGAATTAGAAATTTGGGGGCAAAATTCCATAGTTTTAAGTCATAAACATTCTATGTTGAGCAACTCCTACTCAAATTATTCTGTAAATCTTCATTCATTTAAAAATTATATAATATGAAAGGTAAATCATTAACAAGTTTTAGGCATATTGTAAGTATTCAACAGTTATTAGTCCTTAAAAGAGCAAAACTTCAAAATATGCATGATGAAAAAAGTCCAAATATTTATTTAATATAGGCCACATCTGTTTCCTCTTTTATAAATAATAGCAGACTTCATTTTTTAATCTTCTTTCTTTTTAAAAAAAATATATGTTTTTATTGATTTCAGAGAGAGGAAGAGAGAGGGGCAGAAAGATAGAAACATTAATGATGAGAGTGAATCATCGATTGGCTGCTTCCTGCACACCCCCTACTGGCAGCAAGCCCAAAACCCAGGCATGAGGTCCCAGGCAAACGGGGAGTGGAACCATGATCTCCTGGTTCATGGGTTGTTGCTCAACCACTGAGCCACACCAGCCAGGCTGTCTTCTTTCTATCCCATATCTAATCTATTATTTTTATTTTTTATTGATAGATTTTTTTTAGAGAGAGAGAGACAGATGGAGACAGAGAAACATCAATTTGTGGTTCCACTTACTTATGCATTCATTGGTTGATTCTTATTTGTGCCCTGACCAGGGACTGAACCCTCAACCTTGGTATATCAGGACAAAGCTCTAATCAACTAAGCTACCCAACCAGAGCCTTAATTTTTCTATAATGATCATAAATTGCATGTGCAAGTTTTCAAAATAACATTTGTTTAAATTAGGGGTGGGGAACATCTGGATATGGCCCACAAAATCATTTGGTCTGGCCCTGCCAAGGCATTAGGGGTGAGTTAACTAAATGTTTGACAAAATATAACAGGCTAATTTTTAAGTTGATAATTTTGTATGGCCCACAAATGATGTTATAAAAATCCAAATGGCCCTTGTCATAAAAGAGATTCCCCACCCCTGTGTTAAATAGTCTTCTGAAGTTTTTTTAAAATCTAATTCAGTACAGAAGAATAAAATTTTTCAAGTAAGTACTTTCTCAGGCCTCTAGAAATATAGGGTGGGACAAAAGTTGGCTTACAGTTGTGAGTACACAAAACACAGAATTCATTATTATATTACTAGAGGCCCAATGCATGAAATTCATGCAAGCATAAACCTTCCTTTCCCCAGCTGCTGCCATTGGCTTTCCTCTGGTACCCAGGACCCAGGTTTCCCTCGCAATCTCGGCTTTGTCTGGAAGGTTGTCAAGAAGGATGTACAGTCTAATTAGCATATTATGCTTTTATTATTATAGACTAAAGGCCTGGTGCATGAAATTAGTGCACTGGTGGTGTGTGTCCCTCAACCCCTCGGGGGATGTCCCACAGGGATCGGGCCTAAATAGGAAGTCAGACATCCCTTTCACAATCCAGACTGCTAGCTCCCAACTGCTCGCCTGCCTGCCTGATCACACCCTAACCACTCCCCTGCCAGTGTGATCGACACCTAACTGTTCCCCTGCCAGCCTGATCGTCAACAACTGCCTGCCCTGCATATTCCCTTTTATTAGATAGGGTTTTTCTTTATCATTTTGGACAATGTACCTGCCATAGTCTTAACAAACCAGTAAAAATGTAAACCCAAACTAAAAGTGTCATAAAATAAACTCCTTAAACAGGAATTTCATGAGCCCTTGGAAAGGTGATGATATCATGTGGTTGTTTCTTCCTTTCTTCCTTCGCTTTCTTTGTCTTGATGTTTGTCCTTTCTTTTCTCCTTTTATTCCTTTTCTGTCCTCTTTCTCTTAACTTTTCCATTGGTAGAATCATCAGTACTTGAATCTGTCTTGCTTCCAGAAGTCAAAGAAGAGGAAAACACATCGTCATCTGAAGAAAAAGATGATCTATGTTGGGATAGGTGGTCTTTCTGGTTTTGCTCTTTTCCCAGTCTGTCATTGCTGCTGGCCCGGCATCTTCAGGACTTGTGCGTGGACACTTCTTATTCATGTCTACAAAACCTCCCTGTCTTGGTGAAAACTGTAGGGGAAAAGGCCTTCCTGGATGGGCTCAAGCCCTGCCCAAGGTGCTGAGGAACCAGGGTGGGGAGCACCCACCACCGCCCTTGCAGAGCCAACCTCCAGACCTCGGGGTACTCTCCAGTAATGTCCCCGTTTGCCTTCAGAAATTAGTTGTAAGTTACTTCCGATATGAAACCCTACCTCAGACATTTCCTTTGCGGTTTCTAAAGATTTTAAACAAAACCCATTTACCTCCCTAACCTGGTCAGAAGTTTCTAACCAATGGGAGAGGTTTGCTGGGCAGCATCGCCCAGATATCACCCCCATCTCCAATCACTCAGCTGGGGGCAAGGGAAGTTCCAAGGCTCTAAGTGTGTGTGAGGCGGGAATCACTCCATGGAGGCACAGGCCCTTTGGAGGCTGACACCCCAGGCTGCCACTGGTAGGGGGTTGCTCTGGGAGGGGGGGGGGGGCGTGACTCCCTCCCAGGCCTACACCCCCGGCTGCAGCTGGGAGCTGATTGCTCGGTAAGGGGAAGGGCGGAGCAGGCACCTCTCAGGCCCATAGCCCCGGCCACACTCTGCTGGCTCTCATCAGCAGCCCTCCCTGGAACTGGGGGATTCCGGTGGGCCTGAGAGGACTGGGTGCCACCATCTTGTGTCTATGGGCACCCCCATTTTTGTCATGGAGTGATGGTTAATTTGCATATTACTCTTTTATTATATAAGATTGTCTTGTTGCCATGGGTAAAGCTTCTGGTGGTATGCAGAATAAGAGTGGTTAGAATGGAGTTCCTTGTCTCTTTCTTGATCTTAGGAGGAAATTAATCAACCTTTCACTATTAAGTATGATTTTAGCTGTAGGTGTTATGATGATGTAAGTTGTGAAGTTCCCCTTTATTCCTATTTTGCTGAGAGTTTTTTTGTTTATTTGTTTGTTTTTTTATCATGAGCAGATGTTGGCTTTGGTCAATGCCTTTTCTGCACAATTGATATGACCATATGATTTCTCTTCTTTACCTTTTGATATGCTGGATTACACTAAATGATTTGGATTTTACTGCTTACATTGACTTTCTAATGTTGAACCAGACTTATATACCTAGTATAAATCCCCCTGACCATAATGGATAACTCTTTAATACATTGCTGGATTCAGAGTACTAATTTTTTATTGAGGATTTTCACATTTTTGTTCATGATATGTAGATTTTTTTATACTGTCTATTTGGTTTTGGTGTTTTGGTTTTTCAGGTACTATTGACTTCATAAAATAAATTACAAAATGATTCCTCCTCTTCTATTTGTTTAAATAAATTGGTTTAGTTATTCTTTGAATATTTAGTGAAATTCTCCGTGAGCAATCTGGGCCTGGGTATTTCTTTTTCAGAAATTACTTGTAAAATTACTAATTCAATTTATTCACAGTGTCTGTTTTATCTTGTCTGAGTTGTGGTAGCTTGTAGTTTTTACGCAAATTATCAATTTTTTCTAAGTAGTCAAATTTATGAGTGTAAGTTGTCCACTATATTCCTTTCTTATCTTTTTAATGACTACAAGATCTAAGGTGATGTCCTCTATTTAATTTCTGATAGGAAATTAAGGTTGTTTTTTCCTTTGTGAATGCTATTTTTGCCTTCATCAGCCTTCCAAGAGGTTTTATCAGTTCTTGAGCCCCCCTCCCTCACCCTGCCCCAAAAGAGCTTTTTGTCTCATTGACTTCCTATGTGTTTTTTTCTATTTTCAATTTCATTGATTTATGCTCTTTTCTTAATTGTTTCCTTCGCTTTGGATTTATTTTGCTTCTTGTTCTAGTTTCTTGGTGCAAGAACTAAGATTATTGATTGAATACCTTTCCTTGTTTCCAACATAAGCATTTAGTACTATTAATTTTACTCCCAACTCTGTTTTAGCTTCATAGTTTGATATGTAGTGTTTTTGTTTTCATTCAGTTTTAAGTATTTTTTATTTCCTTTGAGACTTCTTCTTTGACTTCTGGATTATTTAGGACTGTGCTATTTAAATTCCATGTGTCAGACATATTCCCCCTGTCTTTCTTTTATTAATTTCTAGTTTGATTTCACAGTAGTAAGAAGACAAACTCTGTGTGATTTCAATTAATTGATTTTAGATTAGTTGAAATTTATCAACTATTTGATGGCCTATCTTGATGAATATTTTGTGAGCACTGGAAAAATGTGTATTCTACTGTTGTGATGGAGTTATATATCTACATTGATTAGATCCTGATGGCTGATTGTATTGTTCAGACCTTCTCTGTTCTTGCTGATTTTATGTCTAGTAGTTCAGTTCTATCAGTTGCTCAGAGGGAAATGTTGAGGTCCCCAACTATAATTTTGTATTGATTCATTTGGTTTTTTTTTTTTTATTATATCAGTTTTTGCTTCATGTCTTTTAAGACTGTATTGGTTTGTGCACACATACTTAGAAACTTTATATTTTCCTGGTGGATTGATTCTCTTATTATTATGTAAACTTTATTTGCTCTGAAGTCTACTTTACTAGTTATTAACATGGTCAGCTCGTGTTTTATTACTTTTATGGTATGTCTTTTATATCCTTTTATTTGAACCCACCTCTGCCATTGTACATGAAGTGAGTTTATTGTAAGCAGCATAAAACTGAGTCATGTTCTTCTATCCACTCTACCAATATATATTTATGTAATTAGAACATTTACATTTAAAATTATTATTGATGTTAGCACTTACTTCTATTATTTTATTATTTTCTGTATGTTTTCATTGTTCTTGTTTCTCTGCTTCTCTTTTCTTGCCTTTCCCCAGGTTATTTTAACTTTTAAATATAATTATACTAGAGGCCCAGTGCACAAAATTTGTGCATGGGAATGTGTGTTCCTCAACCCAGCCTGCACCCTCTCCAATTTGGGACCCCTCAAGGGATGTCCGGCTGCCCGTTTAGGCCCAATCCTACTAGGATATCTCTCTCACAATCCAGGACTGCTGGCTCCAAACTGCTCACCTGCCTGTCTTCCTGATTGTCCCTAACCACTTCTGCCTGTCAACCTGATCACTCCCTAACAACTCCCCTGCCAGCCTGATTGATGCCTACCTGCTCCCCTACCAGCCTGTTTGCCCCCAACTTCCCTCCTCTGCCAGTCTGGTCACCCAAAACTGCCTTTCCCTGCAGGCCCGGTCACCCCCAACTTCCCTCCTCTGCCACTCTGGTCACCCCTAACTTCCCTCTCTTGCAGGCCTGGTCCCTCCTAACTGCCCTCCTCTGCTGACCTGATCACCCCCAACTGCCCTCCCCTGAAGGCTTGATCACCCCCAATTACTCTCTCTTGCAGGCCTGGTCCTTCCCAACTGCCCTCCCTTGCAGGCCTGGTGTTCCCAACTGCCCTCCTCTGCTGGCCATCTTCTGGTGGCCATCTTGTGTCTACATGGGGGCAGGATCTTTGACCATATGGGGGCAGCCATCTTGTGTGTTAGAATGATGGTCAATTTGCATATTATTCTTTTATTAGATAGATCCTAATTCATTTTTTGTGCTTTTGAGTGTATCTTTCTGTGCAGTTTTGGTAATGGTTGCTCTGCATATCACAACATACATATGTTATTTATAAAAGTGTACTAGCAATCAATATTTTACTACTTTGAGAGAAACTGTAATTTTATTTAGGTCCCTTCACTTTCCTCCCTTTCAAATATTATTATTGTCTTGAGTAACCAACAGTGCTATGTTTTTATTTCAATTATCAAATATGATTAATAAATTGTATGACGAAAGGATAGTCTATTATATCTATTCACTAGAGGCCTGGTGCACAAAATTCATACACGGGGGTTGAGGGGGAGTGTGTCTGCCCCTCAGCCCAGCTGCACCCTCTCCAATCTGGGACATCCTTCTCACAATCCAGGACTGCTGGCTCCCAACCACTCACCTGCCTGCCTGCCTGATTGCTCCTAACCACTTCTGCCTGCCAGCCCGATTGAACACTTAACTGCTTCCCTGCTGGCCCGATTACCCCAAACTGCCCTCCCCTGCTGGTCCGGTAACCCCTAACTGCCCTCTCTTGCCAACCTGGTTGCCCCTAATTGCCCTCCCCTGCTGGCCTGGTCACCCCCATCTGCCCTCCCCTGCAGGTCTAGTTCCCCCCTCCCCCAACTTCTCTCCCCTGGAGGCCTGGGTCCTCCCCGCAACTGTCCTCTCATGCAGGCCTGGTCTCCTCCAAATGCCCTCCCCTGCTGGCCTGATCACCCACAACTGCCCTCCCCTGCTGGCCATCTTGTAAGTTGGAATGATTATCAATTTGCATATTATTCTTTTATTAGATAGGATATTTTTGCTCTTTTTTCCTTTCTTCCAAATGTTCCAAGATTTCTTCTTTCATGATTTCCTTCTGCTTGAAGAACTTATTATAGCCAATATAAGAGCAGGTCTTCTAGCAACAGATTCTTTTAAATTTTATTTGTCTGAGAGTATTTTCATTTCCTTTGCATTTCTGAAGGATATATTTATCAGCTACAAAATTTGTGGTTGATGCTCTTTACCTGTCACACACAAAAAATACTGTGCCACTTTTTTTTCCTGGCCTTCTTGGTTATAGATGAGAAATCTTGTGTCAAATCCACTGTCAATTTGGTGTCATTTCTTTCAGGCTATTTTCAAGATTTTTTCCTCTGGGTCTTTGATTTTTTAAATGTTTAACTATGATGTGTCTTGATATGAGTTTCTTTGGGATTATCCTGTTTGGCATTTATTTAACTTCTCAAACCTGTGTATTTGTATTTGTCATCAAATTTTGGAAGTTATCAGCTACTATTTCATCACATAGTCTTTCACTTCCTCCTCTCCTTGGGGAATTCTTAGGATACTATATTGGATCTTTTGTTATTGTCCCACTGGTCCCTGTGGTTCTTTTCTTTCCTTTGTTTAGCCTATTTTCTCTCTATTGTTCAGATTGGCAGAATTCTACTATTTGACCTCAAGTTTATTGATACAATTTCATCATCTCCACTCTATTATTGAACCTATTCAGCGAGTTTGGTTTCAGAAGGAGGGAGGAAAAGAAGGCGAGAAAGAGAGAGAGAGAGAGAGAGAGAGAAAGAGAGAGAGAGAGAGAGAGAGGGAGAGAGACCTTCATGTAAAGGATGTGAGAGAGAAACATCACATTGATTGGTTGCCTCCCACCCATGGAACCTAGAACTTGGGTATGTGCCGTGACCTGGAATCTAGCCTGAAATCTTTTTGGTGTACAGGACAATGCTCCAAATGAGCCACAATGACCAGGGTGGTTTTTGTATATATTTTTAAAGATTTATTTCACCTACCTTTTTGAAAGAACATATAGATTATTGACAACATATAGATTATACAATGACAGGTTTTTCTTTCAGTACTTAAAACAATGTTACTCAGCTGTATCTCCACTTGCATCATTTGTGATGGGGAGCCTATTGTCATCTTTATGTGCACCATTCCTCTGTGCATGACATGTCTTCTTGCTCCCTGTTGTTTTCTCTTTGCCATTGTTTCTGAGGAGTTTGATTCTAATGTGATTTGGTGTGGTTTTCTATATATTCCTTGTGTTTGGGATTCAGTATGTTTCTTGGATCTGTGGGTTTATAATTTTAAGCCAAGTTGGAAAATTTATGGCCACTATTTCTTCAATTACACATCCACTATACTACTTGAACTTTTCCTCAGCTCACTGATACCTCTTTTTGTTGTTGTTGTTTTGATTTTCTTTCTTCTTTGTATTACATTTGGATAGTTTCAATCTTTTGTTCTGCAATATATGACCTGCTGTTTATCTCATTCCACGTATTTTTCATCTCATACACCGTGGTTTTCATCTTTAAAAGTTTGATTTGTACCTTACTTGTATCATCCATGTTTCTCCATAACTTTGCAAATACAATAACATTAACTGTTTTAATGCACTAACATCTGAGCCAGTTATAGGTGTATTTTTATTTTTCTGCTTACATTTTCTCATTATGCACCTATATTTTCCTGCTTCTTGCATACCTGTATGCAATATACTTGATTGGATACCAGAAATTTTCAACTTCACTTTGTTGAGTGGTGGATATTTTTGCTTTCCTATACTTATTCTTGAGGTTTGTTCAGGAATTCAGTAAAGATCTTTGGAAACAGTTTAATCCTCTTGGTTCTTGTATTTAAGATTTTTTAGGCAGAGCTGGGTCAGTGTTTGGTTGCTCCCAATACTGAGGCAAGACCCTTTTCTATATTCCACCCATTGCCCATAGAGTTATAAGTTTTTCCAGTCTAGTTTATGGGAATAGTCACTATTTCCATTTCTGTGTGGACTCTGAGTTCTGTTCCCTGCAATCCTCTTGGATGATTCATTCCCCAGAACCCTGTAGTTTCATCACTAATCAGTACTCTGGCTCACTCCTCAGGACAGACAATGAGATGAAAAACACATTCTCTAACAGGGCATTCTTGAAATATATATCCTCAAGTCAAGACCGAAAAATTTAAAAGTAGAATCTTATTTACTTTCTCCCACTAGCCTACTAGAATGAATTGCTTCATCAGATGGTCAGGTGGTTATGTAGTCAAAAAAGTCAGAAGACAACTACCTAGTATCTAAACTTTTTGAAAGTATCCCACATATGTCCATAAACAGCAGTGGCTAACAGATTTCACATATAGATCCCCTGGGTTGTTTGTTAAAAATACAGATTCCTGATGTTTAGTAAAATGTTGATAATTGTTTAATTTGACTGATGGATACATGGGGGGATGGGTACTCTTCTACTTTTGTTAAGTTTGAAAGTTTCCACAATAAAAAGCTTAGAAGAAAACCAAATATAGTAAGGCCTTAGGGTTCTATGCCTAGAGCCTGACTTAGTGGCTCCATACGGGGACCCAGGAATCTGCATGTTTATCTGTGCCTTAGCCCAGGTGGTCCTGGAGAGATACTGGTGTACTCACCATCAAGGGATCCATTTTTGCAACTTCATTGGCTTATGGTTGCTGTTTTCCCAGGTAAGGTGTGGCCCCTGGGCCTCCAGACTGTGATGTTCAGTTAAGTGAACACGCTTCTCAGCTCATCAAGCTCTTACCTGAACTGCCTCCAGAAGACAGGGGTCTTTGGAGGCCGCTTTGTAAGAACGGAACTCTCCTCCAGTTAAAGAAGCAAGTTCTTTCAGAAAGTCATTTGCCATCTTATCATTGTAATTGAAGGAAATGGTATAAATAGGAATTTTCTGAAAAAATTTGACTTGGTCTATCACCATTTCAGGTGGCTGAAATGATAAGTTTTGAGAGAGAGGCAAATAGGAGATGGAAAGAAAGAAAAAGAGAAAGAAAAAAATAAGATGTAAAATCGCTTTGAGCATTTGCTCAAAGATCGTGAAATCTCAACTAGTAATTACCTATTAGCAGGCAGTGAGTGGCTTCTTAGCAAGATATCAATTCAGTTCAGTGAGGAAACAAGCACTGCCAGCCAGTGAGAGCACAAAGATCAATGACATGGCCCTCACCCTCTGTGGGTGCGGAAAGAATCTGGGAGGAAAACTTAGCTAACCGAGTCCCGCAGCTTTAGGTGCGCCCAAACTTGGAATCCATGCTTTTCAGGTTGGGCTATGCATGAGACTCCCTAAAGTACTGTGCGGTCAGAGGCCACGAGTAGAGCTTCCTGACAATAGGGATGCCACAGAGTGGGGACACTGGATATTCACATGGCTTCCAAAGATCTCCACCAACAGAGCAATTTCCAGCTCCAGACAAGCCATGGTCAGTGTGTCTCCCACGAGAGAAAACCAAGAGCCATCAAGTGTCCTTCTGTGTGCTGGGCATTCTATTGGGGCGCAGTGTCCCAGTTAACCCTCACACTATCTTGTGAAGTAGATTTGGAAAGACTGTGCCTTCTCAATATCCTGCCATCAGGGGTGTTATATGGTATATCTTCTTGGGGCGGGGAGGAGTGTTATTGGGCAGTATCTATCAAAACATATACCTTTTCCCGAGTCCATCTCTCAGAATTTACCCTACACACATACTCATACATGTGCACAATGATAGATAGGCACAGCTACTTTTGCAACGTTGTTCATAACAAAAAGACTAAAAACAACCTAAATGTCCATCTTTAGGGGACATGGCTTAGTAGCCACGTGATAAAAGAGTAGGCAGCTATAAGACAATGAGGAACTCTTTATATTGTCTTATTAACAAAGGTCCTCAGAGCTGTGGTGTAACATGCTATTACTTGTATATTTTAAAGAAAATGTGTGTATAAGTACCTATCTGCTTGCAAACAAACTATCTCTGAAAGAAGAGAGGAGACACCGGTAACATCCATTGCCTCTTAGCCGGTGAACAGGAAGTAGAAGGAGAATTTTCTCTGTATGTTCTTTTGTACCTTTGTAATTTACACCATATCAGTGCTTTAGTATTAAAAAAAAACAAAAAACAAAGTAATTTTGAAGGTGGATTTTTTTATAGTGGAATATGATGCAGTCATTGAGAATGATGTTTCTTAAGAATTTCGCATGACTTGAAAAATTTGCACATATTAGATTTTTTAAAAGCAAAATTGACTTATGAATGACTTAACTTTTATTCTTTCTTATGCTTGTGCTTTTCTATATTTTCTAAATTGCAATAAAATCAGTGGAGTTTGCTAAGAAGAAAAGGACCTCTTATCCAGATGACTTCCAAATCAGACCCTCCATCCCATTTCTAGAGGCTTCTGGACATTCAGGAACTATAAATGCTCAATCTCGGCTTCCTCCACCAGCAACCTCAAACCTTCATTAAATTAAGTCAGTTAATAACATAATCATTATAACCAGAAATCAGTCAGCTTGACCTCTTCTCCCTTGCTCCCACTTCTCCACACTTGGCCGGCCCCACAACCCCCTCCCAAGTTAGTTACAGAGCCCTTTGAGGCCACTTCCATCACTTCATCTTAGAAAAGAGTCTCCTTGTCCCCCTTTCTGACGCTCTACCTGAGGAGGGCCCTGACCAGTTGATCAAGGTCTCATCTTTCCCTGGCACTGACAGGCATATTTCTAACACATGGGCGGACAGAACCATATGCTCCTCTGAGCACCCCTCCCTGCCTGTGGTGAAACCCACCCTTTCCATGTGGCCTTCAAGGAACTTCACAGTCTCCCCAACCTAACTTTTGAGGCTCTGCCTGACACTCTTCTCTCATTGCCTTGTTCTCACATTGTTTCTCTGTTCCTCCTACCCAGGATACCAGTCACCTCCTCTGTTTACAAGATTCCTTCTCCTCTTTCCAGACCCAGCGGAAGTCCCCCCTTGGTGGAAACTTGCCTGGCTTCTCTTCACTCAGACATCGCAGAGCACAAGCACGCCCATCGCGTCGGGTTAAGTGGGTGCATCCTGCGTGTCCCTTACAGTGCCAGCTTCCCTAAGCAGCCATATAGTCACCTTTGCAGCCTCACACCTGGCACCACATGTAGACCATAACAGGGCACACACCCTGCTTCTGAGAGAAAGCGCAGTGACACAGATGGGAAAACCATGTCAAGTACAACTTTACATACACTGCCTCTGCCTCAATAAGTCCAATGCTGCAGTGAGCCCAGTTGCTCTACTATTTCATCCTGGGCCACTGGACACAGGGTCTGGGGTACACTATTTGCCTAGCTGTCTTCACATGCACACAGCTCACAATGAAGGAGACAAGTGGGTGCCAGTTCACTCCAGTGGTTTATTTACAGGGCACTGGCCTGTAAATTTGTGTATTTAATTAATGCCCAGAGCATTAGTCTCTCATTCACAAAGCTCAAAAGAAGATGACCAGACTCCACTAAAACTAATGCTCTGTCAGGCTAAACAAAACAAAGAACATTCCACTAGAAAGGCAAGTTTTCATTTAAATGATCACCGAATTAACATTAGGGGTAAAACCAAGGGCATTGTGTAGTGACATGTTTAGATTCAGAGTCCCCAAGAGAAAAAAGAAAAAGAACCTTCTCCCCCTACATTTATGATAAAATGTAAACCAGAGTCGATGGGAGGGTGGAGAGCTCCCTACATGGCGTGGTCCCCAGGCCGGTGGGTGTGCGGCCATGAGCCAGACAGCACTGAAAGGCCACATCAATGTCCCCAGTGCTTCCTTAGACAAAGGAATTGCTCCAGTATCTTCTCACCTCAGTTCTGGGACCCTCAGCCAAGGTGACAACTTCTGACAGCTTTTAGATGGCAGTTTAAAAGACCCCCAATCCCTTCTTGGCATCGAGTTTCAGGGCACTGGTGAGTCCCTCTTTGTCCCAAGCTCTGATAAGTACCTGGTCAGGTCTCCCATCTGTCAAAAGGTAGATTGCTTGTGTTTCTTTATCAGCAAAAGCAATTTGCAGGGCATGCAGGGTGTTTGTGGAACTCCCGACCTACAGAAAAGAGGGAGAGATAGCCAGCACATACTTAAATCTCAAAAAGATCTCAAGCAAATGTTATGTTCTGCTTCCAGAAAGAAAGGAGAGTAGTTGTGAAATAAAAGATGCGCGAAAATGATATTGAGATAATAATTTAAGCCCAGGCATTCCAAGAAACTAGCCCCTGGGTGTGCCGTCAGGTCTCTCCCCACGGCCCCAGGGCCAGGACTCCCTGTCCTGGGGGCAGAGCTCTAAGTCCTGTGTCTGTGTGAGGCGCTAACGCAGCCACTGCTCATCCTGCTGACAAGCATGGCTTAGACCTGCAGCATGAGCACTCCCGGAGGGGATATGTTTGTTTCAAACCAGGACTAATCATGACACCCGTATTTACAACCATCATTAGTGATCTGGAGGTACAACGAAGAAACTATACGTTTTAAAAACTCCTGAGGTTTCTGCCCAGGGATGCAGAGCACTGGCATGAGTGCCACTCCAAAACTCGCAATGAAAAATCCAGACAAGTGGCCGGCACGGGTGGCTGTCACACCCACCAGAGGGCACGGGGCGGCCACTGGCCCAAATACCGGGCAAGACAGCACCTGCCCTCAGGCGGGACACACCGGCTTTCCTGGCCAGGATGCAGCCAGGCACTGGTAGGAAGAGTTTTTCTGGGGTGCCTGTGAATCGTAGAGCTACCCAGGTGTACTCAGCTTGGGTACCACAGCTACAGGGCAATCTGCTCTCTTGGCTTTTTCACCACAAACCCCGGGGCTCACAGAAGAGCCTGGGAGAGTCCTGAGAGCGCCTCCTTCATGGTGCAGGACGGGGAAAGGCACAGCGACCTGACTCTCCAGAGTCCCTCCCCTCTGCCTCCCTACAGAACCAAAGCCTCAGTCTGCACCTGTGGGAGTGGTGGTGGGATTGGGGACAAGGGCACCTGCCACTGTGGGGCCCGGTGGAAACCAGGACACTGGAGGAAGGAAAGAGGGAGCAACAAGCCCTGACACCTGTGGAGGAACAGGCTAGGACTGGGCTCCGAGCTGCTGGGAGGGCCACATCCTTGGAAGACACTGGCCACCGAGACTGGGTTCATGTGACCTGAGGAAACCAGATGAGCGTGTGTGTGAAGCCACTGCCATCCTTGGAGCTCAAAGCGCTTCCTCCGGGATTTCCCCAGGATAAGCTCAGCAGTGATCCAGAGCGGCCATGTCTCCCAGCCCAGCCTCCTTCTCACCTTCATGTCTCTAACCCAGGACTGAGCCTCTTGCAAATTATCTTCATTGATTTCAACAAGTTTTTCCTGCCAAGCAACTGCTTGGGCATGAAACTGCACAAAATTGAATTTCCTTTTAAATTTCAGCTGTTCCTGTAAGAGACAATTATTATTTAACCATCAAACCACTCAAATGTAAGAAAATATTAGGACAGGTCATGGTTTGATAAGTTTTAATCACCATGATATCTATTTTCAGTTCTAGAAGGTAAAAATTACATTCAACAGAGAAAATCTTTTCTAGTACAAGAGGCTTTTAGGTAAGTTATACACAGTTTTGATAGTAAACCTTTACAAATGTATATAAGCATGAATATATATAATGTATTATATATATATATATATACACACACACACACACATACACACACACACATATATGTACACACACACACACTAGAGGCCCAGTGCACAAAATTCGTGCACAGGGCGGGGGATGTCTCTTAGCCCAGCCTGCACCCTCTCCAATCTGGGAACCCTTGAGGGATGTCTGACTGCCCTTCTCACAATCCAGGACTGCTGGCTCCAAACTGCTTGCCTGCCTGCCTCCCGATTGCCCCTAACCACTTCTGCCTGCCAGCATGATCACCCACTAACTACTACCCTGCCAGCCTGATTGATGTCAAACTGCTCCCCTGCCAGCCTCTTTGGCTCCAACTTCCCTCCTCTGCCAGCCTGGTCACCCCTAACTGCCCTCCCCTGCAGGCCTGGTCCCCTCCCAACTGCCTTCCCTGCTGGCCTGATTGCCCACAACTGCCCTCCTTTGCAGGGCCTGGAACCTCCCAATGGCCTTCCCCTGCTGGCCATCTTGTGGTGGCCATCTTGTGTCCACATGGGGGCAGGACCTTAGACCACATGGGGGCAGCCCTCTTGTGTGTTGGAGTGATGGTCAATCTGCAAATTACTCTTTTATTAGATAGGATAGAGGCCTGGTGCATGGGTGGGGGCCAGCTGGTTTGCCCTGAAGAGTGTCCCAGATCAGGGTGGGGGTTACCTTGGGGCAAGGGGTGGCCTGGGTGAGGGGCTTGTGGAGGTTTGCAGGCCAGCCACGCCCCCCAGCAACCCAAGCGGAGGTCCTAGTATCTGGGATTAATCTATGTCTACAATTGAGATTTTGTAGCCTGGAGTGGAGCCAAGCCTTTTGCTAGCTCTGGGGTGGCAGCCATTTCTGTTTGAAACTTTGTAGCCTAGAGTGGAGGTCTAGGCTGGCAATGGCAGGCGGAAAGCTTGGCTTCCTCCATTGCCAGGGAAACCCAAGCCTCTGTTCTCTCCAGCTCAGTGGCTGCCACCATTTCTGTATCTTTTATAATTGAAACTTTGTAGCATTGAGTGGAGGCCTAGGCAGGCAACAGCAGGCAGAAAGCTTGGTTTCCTCTGTTGCCTGGGAAACCCAAGCCTTCCTCCTGCTCTCAGTGGTGGCAGCCATCTTGGTTGGGGTTTATTTGCATAATGTGCTCCTGCTTCCAATGAGAACTGGGGTTCTCCCAGGGAAAGGAGCCTTTTCTGAAATTACTGGCTATCCTGTGGACGTTTTAGCGCAGACCTCGCTGGTGCACCTCCGTTCCCACAGCAGTGATGCCCAGCAGAGATGTTTTCACGATACACAGGCCCCAGTGCATGGGCTGCTAGCTCATCTAACCTGCATAAACTGGATGATCTTGTCCTTCACCAAGTCCAGTTTGCCCTTCATTGAGTGAGATGTATCAATCAGTATGTAGACGCAGTCCTTATACACTTTCCCAAAGAGGATTCGACTCCCAGCCTGTAGCCATTCAATCCTAGGCAGGAAATAGTTTGAACATGAATGGTTAGGGCCTGTGAAGCGAGAGCACCTTCCTAAGAACTTCATGAGATGGAGGCGGCGGAGCCGGGCTGCGTTGTTACATACAGTCTCCTGCAGATGGATTACTCACGCTGAAGGCTTTCTGTGGACAATCCTACATTGGAGCTAGTTCCCTCATTGACTCCACCTTCCCGAACCATCGTCATTCCAAGTAAAACAGAACCAGGAAAATTAACGGGACATGAAATAAATCCAATACTAAGTTCTAAAGTCAAAAGTAAATTATTTGCAGTCATCTGAGAGTTTAAAGCCCTCAGCTATGGCTTCAGACTACTTTCCTTCTAACCCTGCTGACCATAGTCCACTGGTAATGTCAGCGCATTCCTGAAGCCTCAATGGACCTCATGCACAATGCCAGGCCACTGTGTGTGCAGGGCTGCTTTGGGCTGGGCTGGGCACCCATCACAGGATGCAAAGTTACATTCATAGCTGCAGGCAAAGTCTGGGCAAGGGAGCAGCAAATGGAAAAACACCTGAAACTGAGTTCAGGGTTCAGCAAGGCCTAGGCAACTAGAACTAATAGGACAGACTCTGGAGAGTATTGAATGAAATGAAATACAACATGATAGAATTTGTGAGAGACAGCTAAAGAGCTACTCAGAGGAAAGTTTATAAAATAAATGTTTATGCCTTAGCTGGTTTTGCTCAGTGGATAGAGTGTCGGCCTGTGCACTGGATTTGATTCTGGTGAACAGCACATGCCCACATTGTAGGCTCAATCCCTAGTAGGGGGCATGTAGAAGGCAACCAATCAATGATTCACTTTCACCATTGATGTTTTTATCTCTCTCTCCCTCTCCCTTCCTCTCTGAAATAAATAAAAATAAAATAAAGGCAAAACAACAAAATACACAAAGAAAAATAAATGCTTATACTTGTAATAAATGTTTATAAAGAAAGGTCGCAAATCAGTGATATCCATCCTAAGATACTTAAACCCAAAGTAAGAGAAAAATAAATAAATAAAAAGAGAGAGAGTAACAATTAATGGCATAGAAAGGAGAAAACCCTACAGAGAGGGGGAAAAACCCCACAGTAAAACCAAAATAAAAGATGAATAAAATGGATACCTCTAGCCAGACTGCTTAGAAAATAAAGATGACAAGTTAGCAATATCAGCTCGATGAGTATTTACAGAAATTGAATACCTAATTAAAAACCTTCCCACAAAGAAAAACTCCAGGCCCAGACGGCTTCAGTAGTGTCTTCCACAAGCACTTAAGGGAGAGATGATACCAATTCTCCACAGGAAACAGAGGAGAGACGACTTTCCAACAAAAAAACAGAGGAGGAGAGACGACTTTCCCACAAACCTGGTGTGACAAGAGGGACACAAGACCTGGCAGCTGCCAGGCAGAATGTCTTCTAAGCAGCATCCTTTTGCCCAGAACTGAAATCCAAACAACTCTCCCCAAAAGTCATCCTTAAAACTATAGGCAGAGATGACTTCAGAGACAAGGATTACTTTTTCTGAATAACCCTTCGCCAATAACCCCTCACCAACTGGGTTTTGAGAAGTTGGGGCTCCGAAGACTTAATATGGAGACAGGTGTCTGCAGCCTATACCTTTACAGTAGACAACACAGAAGGAAGGAGGGAACACTCATTTCTAAGCGGCTACTACAGATGGGTACTCGCCTATACTCATTACATTTAGTATCTAATCTAATCCATAGAACATATTTCTAAATGGCATTACTATTCTCATTTTATAAACGAGGAAGCCAATGCCCAAATATATCAACGAACTTGCCCATGGTCACACAGCAAGTGCAGAGCGGGGATTAGAATCCAGCTCTCTCTGACCCTGGAGCCCATGCCCCTGAATGGATCTCGTCCTTAGGGCCTAAGCTGTCCCTGCCTTGGGAGGTGAAAGCACAAGGTGGATCATCCCCAGGGGTCTGAGGCTGAGACCACAGCAAATATTAACAGTAGGGTGGAGAGGAATCACATGATTGTATTTCTAGCAGATTTTTAAAGGACATATCTGTATACACTGAGTGGCATAATAATCTGGCCACTCAGTGTGTGTGTGTATCTATATATATTTATTAGAGGCCCGGTGCATGAATTCGTGCATGGGTGGGGTCCAGCCAGCCTGGCCAGGGGGAGGGGAGATGGTGGTGGTAGGCTGGCCTGCCTGCTGGTCAAACTCTGAGTAGAGGGAACAATTTGCATATTAGCCTTTTATTACATAGGATAGGATATACATTGAGTGGCCACATTATCATGCATTCAGAGATCATAATAATCTGGCCACTCAGTATATAAAAATCTAAGTGACCGTTAGGACTAGTCGACTGAATGACTGGTTGACTGGTCACTATGACATGCACTGACCACCAGGAGACAGATGCTCAATGCAGGAGCTACCCTTTGGTCATCAGTGCGCTCCCACAGCCCATCTCCCACAGCTGGCCAACTCCCCCGATTCCTCCCCCTGGCAGCCCTGATTGGAACTGGGTGAGACAGCCGAGGGATCCCACTAGTGCACAAATTCATGCACCGGGCCTCTAGTATCCATATATATTTTCCCACTATAATCAAATGTTTCACATTGCAACAGTCACCCTGAAATGTAATATTCAAGAGGACAGATGGAATACAGTCTCAATATACCTTCGCCCACAACTCTGAGAAGCATTCCTTAGCTGCTTACGGTGGTGAACAGCCAGCATGTTGACTACACCTTTGCTGTTTTTAAGAATCTGAATCCAAATGTCACCCTTTGGTATTAATAACAAGGCCACCAGCAAACCACAGCAAACTTGACTTAACATGTTTACTGGCCATTTCTCTTTGTTACACTTTTAGAAAGAGGTCAAGCAGATTTGAATTCAGAGAGAATTCAGACCTCTTGTACCCTCCTGCAAACACACCAACCTGCGCCGGATCTGGGCCAGGACTGCATGGATTCTCTCAGTGTACCACGTGCACTTCTCCTTGGTAATGCAGACGTGGACCAAGCTCCCATCCTTCCAGGGAGCATGGACAAATCTGCTACAATATTTTGCATGGACTGTCTTCCTGTTGGTCTCCTAAGGAAATGACAAAGGACAGAAGCCACTCAGAAGCCATTCCACCACGAAAAGTCTCCAGATAGCACCTCATCTCTGCCTCAGTCATACAGCTCATAACTCTCACTCCCACATAAGATCATTCCACTGTTACTTCAACCAAGTACGCACTGGGGTCTGCTCTATATGGAGGCCTGTGCTAGATGTCATGAATGATGTCAGAAAGATGTGTGCAGCCCCGTGTATGCCCCAGAGAAGCTAACGTTTCCTGGAGGGGAACACTAGCGATGAGTGCAGACAGGAAAAGGTCTGAGGATGGCGCCTTGAGGCCTTCAGCATTTAGCTTGGAAATAACAAAGAATGCTGAGAAAGAGTAGAAGTGAGATAGGAGGAAAAATAGGACAGTGCATTTTCTGTGAGTAAGAGAACTCAAGCAAGTAACCAAACTACATCAAGTGCTAATAACAGAGAGACTGAGAATTAATCCCTGGACTCAGCAACTCAGGTGTCCCTTCAAAGTGGGTTTTGGTGGAGAGGGGGCCTTTGCCTGACGGGAGTGCATGCAAGAGCATGGGAGAAGTGCAGAATTTGAGAGTGGGGATGTATAAAACTCTTAGAGGATTGAATACTAGAGAGAAGCTGAGGAATTAGGCTAAGGAGGCAGAACTGGAGGCCAGTAGAGGGTGAACAGACTATATTTAAGATGGAACAAATAGCATCATGTTTATAGGCTGATGGAAAAGATTTAGAAATGAGGGCAATACTGACAGTATGAATTAGAAAGGGGGAGAATGAATGAATGAGGGAATTGGGATCAGTGCACACCTGGAGGGGTTGGTCTTAGACAGAAGCAAGGGCGGTTTAGCCATCCTAGAAGAAAGAAGAGAACATCTAGGCACAGATGCTAGGAAATTTGTAGCTGTTTATAGGTGTTCATATGTCACTTCAAAGTTCAGGGCAACAGGAACAAGGTCGCCTGCTGAGAGCAAGCACGGAAAAGATGCTGAAGTTGGAAGAGGAAGAAGGAAGTAGACATCTGGCAGGATGAGAGTCTGCATGCACTGGGAGAGGACATGGGACTGTGGTGCAGCACAAAAGAGCAGCCTGAAGTTACAGGTCAGGGGTTGAAGGTGAAGCCAGACACATGGCTGTGTTTTTCTCCTCCTTCACCCACTGGAGTCATCTGCACAGGTATAAGGCAAAAATGGCAGAAGTAGATTTAACTAGGGATAGAGTTTTGCCAGAGAGTGCAAGAACATAGGATGGAAAAAGTAGTTGAGGATGTGAGGGGGACTAAAGGATAGAGAGAACAGAGAAAAGATGGCAGAAACATCAAATCAGACATCCAGTGAGGTCGAAAGGTTAATGCAATTAAGACAGCAGAGGAAATGATATAAAAAAGTGATCAAACAGTGGACCTTTGGAATTGATTTATATGGGTTATGACAATGTCAATGGTAGCCTATGACAGAAGTGGTATGTAGTGAGTAGAGGGGAATGTCATTGGAGAAGAGTAGGTCAGAGAAATGAAAGGTTGGGCCATCTACATGGTATTGACATCACTAGGAATTAAAACAGGGCCAGTGACAGCAAGCCACAAGCTTAATCATCAAGGACTAAGGAGGTGGCCTGGGGCACAGTAGGTGACAGCCTAAGAAGTGTAGTGGGTGGTACATTCTGATGACCTGGGAAGAGGGCAGGAGAATGATCAAGAAGCAGCGAAGAGGCTACTGCCCACCGCTGCCCTCCCCCAGCCCACAGGAGAAGAAGAGTGAAATCAGGGTCCACAAGAGAAAACCCAGAGGAGCAGGAAAAGGGTTCTCAGATCACCTGCAGCTCCAGGGGTTTGTGGATGACTTCTAGGTTCAGAGGGCACAGTAGGTGGGTTCTGGGAGTCAGGGAGAAAGGGAGGCTCCGAAAAGGGAGGTCAGAGCCACACATGAGATTCAGGGGCCCTGTGGTGACTGATGCGAACAGGGTTGAGGGTGTTGATGAAATCAGCCCTGATGCCACCAAGGTGGGCAGAGGGGAAGCACATCTCCCTGCAGCCCCAAGGGAAGGATGTCCTCTCATTCTTACCATGTTCCTGGGATGGCACCCACAAGAGTATGTCTACTCTGCCCACTGTGCCTTACACACTCCCAAGTAGAAACACACCAAACCACATGGTGCGTGAATCCAGGGTCAGGCAGAAGAGTTTCAGAATGGGGAAAGCACGGTGCGAGAGCCCGGCAGAGCTGAGTGCAAACCCGGCCTCCACCTGCCATGAGGTGGCAGGTGAGTGGCCTCCCTTCCCGGAGGCCCTGTGACTTTGCTTTTTTGTGTGTGATATGAGAGAACAAATATGCAACTTCTGTGTAAAGCACATGGGCATTCCATAAGTGCTGAGTCCTCGTGAGTTCAGTAAAGAAGGTGGGCAACGTCTGCTGGGCATCTCCTGGGCACGAGGCTCTGTGCTCAGACATGCATTTCTTTTCATTTGGACCTTACACCACCTTCTACAGCTGTGGAGAGTGAGACTAAATGAGGCTAAATTATTGCTCAACACCTCATAATTCGTAACTGGGAGAAACTGTTCATACCCAGGTCTCCTCTCTCCAAATCTGGTGCACTTTCCCCCAAACCAGACTGCCAGGTATAGAGCAAGGGCTCAATGAACATTTGTTAGAGGAATAGATGGTGAGACCAAAGTAGATTTGGGAACATCAGGCCTGGCTTTGTTCGTGAGCAGCATAGGCAGCTGTGCCCGTGATGTGATTTCAGGGGTGCCCCGAAATTTCACGTTAATAGACTTTGCCTGAAATGTCCTAATTAGAAATGAATTCTGTCTCCTCTCCCACCAGCTCATTATCTTGGAAATGCTCCATAGTGAGGCTTTTTAGTCATTTATTTCTCAGTGCAAACGAGTTTCCTAGATCAGTACCTACAAACTGGTTTTTATAGTTAAGAGTTTATGAGGCCCTCCATGGTAGTCTGGGAGAACCCTAAATAATCTACTTCTTTCACAGCCCCAGTTTCTCCCTACCTTATACACATCACAATTTTAGACATAAATCTGGTTTCAGATATGTAGCCCCAAATACTAGAAATGAAACTGTCCCTTTTTTCATCAATATTTGTGAAAGAGGATAGCTGTACTGTATACTTCTCAACTTTTACTATATTATTATTTATTAGCACAAGGAAATTGAGGCAAAATATTCCTCATTTATAAGCCAAATTATTCAAACTTTCCCTATAAAATTTCATATAAAACTGTAGAGGGAAGAAGGATAAAATCGTGTTGGAGAGGCCTGAGTGCACCTCCACATGGCCAGGAAGGAGCAGGAAGCTAGGTCCAAATGGTCAAAGATTCATATTCTTTTTAAATTATTATTATTGTTTAAAGTATTACATATGTCTCCTTTTCCCCTGATTGACACCCCCTCCCCTGCCACGCTGTCCCCCAGGACCAGCCCCCACCGCCCCAGTGTCCGTGTGCATTGGTTATGCTAGTATGCGTGCATACACGTCTTTCGGTTGATTTCTTACCACCACCACCACTCCCACCCCCGCCTTATCTCTGAGGATTCGTATTCTTAAATACCCAGGGCCTAATGCACCTTTTAAAATGAAAATTTAGTTATGCTTATTTCCTGATGTAATGATATTACTGAATGATGTCTACAAAATCAGGAAACCGTCAGGGAGAGGCAACAGGTGAGATGTCTCCCCAACGCAGCAATTACTCTGCAGCCAGCATATATGCCAGGAGACAACCCTGCAGCAATCCTGCATTTTTCTTCTAATTGTTTTTCTATTCTCCTCCTTGCAGTTCATTGTCAGGACACAGCAGTAAAGGAGCAAACATGCATCAAGTGGGCTGCAGGCCTGAGAGAAAGGCGCTTCCTTGAAGAGCTGTGGCCAGCCAGTCTGAGTGGTGGAGAGCCTAGGGTTTCACTTCCCACTTGACAGCCATCTCAGTGACGAACTTCACCTTGAACTGGAGATTAGAGATACACAGAGTGGTCTCCCTTTGAGAAGGACCCCGACTTCCTCTCCCAGTCATATCCGCTCTGTTTCTGGCATTTCAGCTTTCACCTTGCAGTGGGTACCTGGGTTGTTCCTACTTCCTCTTAGAGCTTTTCTTCAGTTCAGGTACATTTAGAATATTCATTTTATCCCTATATCCTGTTTCATATTGTGAGACTTTTCAGTCTTTCCATAATTCTGAACTTTTGACATTTTGGGTTCTATTTACATCTAGCGTTTCTCAAAGTATGGCCCCTGGGCCAGAAGCTTCCGCATCATCTGAAGCTTTGATCTAAATACACATTCTTGGCTCAAACCCCAGACCCTCTGACTCACATGTGTTAATGTTTAGGAGCTGTTATTATAGATCCTTATCCTTCCCTGGGAGCCAAAGCTGAGCACTTAAAGAAGTTCCCTCCTTCCCAACCCATTGGCACAATGGAACTACAGCTTTCAAAGGTTCTCAACATGCACACACCCTTCCAGTGGCTAGCTCCTTACAAAACTGATTTGTGTTCACTGGGTATGCACTAAGTGCTGGCTGACAGTCACTAGGATTGGTGCATCTTTAAGATGGACCAAAGGATGCCTACTTTGGGCATATTCACAAGTAGTTTCCTTCTTCCATTCAATATGGAGGAGCAAAGGGTGTCTCCTTAGAAATAACGTTGCATATTTCTGAGACATATAATGCCTGAATTACAACAAGCCCAGATCTTGACTCATGTGTAATTATCGTACAGTTCATTTATCTCTAGAAAACATTCTCAGAGCTGGTCTTCCCCCCCCCCCCCCCCCCCACAGGTGGAGTGTACGGTCCTTCTGCATGGACACACCAGGCAGCTTAACTCCACACCACCTTTAACCTGGTGCTGCCCAAGGCTCTGGCCTGAGGGATGCCTCACTACCTACTCAGGGCACCAAGAGAAGGCATGACCCCGCGGGAGTACACTTACCGCACTGGTCTGTATAGATTCGTCCTCAGGTTTGGCTTTTATATCAACAACTCCATCAGCATGGCGAAAGGAACAGTCAGCAAGGACATCATAAAATGACAGCTTTTGGGCATGTAAGCCATATTTCTGCAGCCACTTCTTAGAGTCCCATATGTCTTCTGGATTGGGTTCACTTCCAACAGAGGTTGTTCCTGACTCTATTTTTGGAATCACAGTTCATTAGCCATTCAGATTATACAAGCCATTCATATTTCACCTCCACTGTAACATTCACCACGCTCAAACATGTTCTTTGTGAGACCCCACTCACTTCAGGAAGCGTGCTTTCAAAGCAGGGATGGCAAACAATCTGTTCACGAGACTAGAAGGCAGGGACCTGCTACTCCTCATCTTACTTCCTCTCTACCTAAGTTGATTGGCCCCATGCATAGGTGGAAATGGCCAATAGACCAAGGCGATGTGTTTGGGAGGGCATTAAACTTGGGGGTCAGAAGCTCTGGGTTCAAGTCCTACCTCCATCGCCTTCTAGCTCGGGCAAGTTCCCACACTTGGGCAAATTGCCCCACTTAATTTCTCTGAGCTTTAGCAGAACCTTCCTCTGCAGGTGGAAGAAGCATCCACCTCACCTTCCTAGGTGTGTTGAAGTGACTCAAGGAGGCAAATCATGTGGAAGTGCTTTGTAATGAGGGGGGTGGGGGGAGAAAGGAGGAGCATGTAACCTGCATTGAGGCGGAAGTCAGTCAACCCCAGAAGATGGGTGGGCTGCTTTCCAGGAGCTCCCATGGACTTGGTGGGTTTATGCTGATTCAGAGTCTGGCCCTCCATTCTGCAAGCTCAGCAACTTATGTGTCAGCAGCTGGAGCTGATCTATGACAAGTCACCTGAGTTAGATTCACAGGTAAAGCATAATCCTGAAGGGCAATTGCCTAAATACCCCCAGCCTTAGGTACATGACCTTGGTGTTTTCCAGAGGTTTCTTATACTCTCTAAGTGTGTGTGTGGGGGGGGGGGGGAGGAAGTTTTATGCTACTGATACCATTATAATTAACCTGGTTATTAATAACAGGACAGGACAAAGGGAAAGCTAAATATAGGCACGCCATTTGCGCAGCTCTGCCAGGAAGCTACAATCTAATATTCCCCAGGAAACCACCAGTTCATTCCCCACTGGACAGAACAGACATGCCCGGTAAGTCTGAATGAAATAGGGAAGGTTCTTGATTATCAGTCACATCTGGGAATGGGTCATTGGCCAGAGTAGGCATGGCCACTGCAAACACATGAAGATTTGAGATATTTAATCCCCTAAACAAAGGAGTTTGCTCTCTTGTGCTCTTAGTGGCTTCTTGGCCCCTGGCTCTCTTGGTCGCTCTCATGTACCTGTGATCCTGCACTCACCCACATGGCCCACAGCCATGCGGACCCCACACCATGGACTGATGGACTGCAACCAGCCTGATGCTGTGCCAAATGCAGCTCCACCTGGAAAGGAAACTTGAGAAACTGGCTTTGCTTCTAGCTCTTCTAAGTCCCCAGCTGCACTTCTTCCAGGACTGGATTAAGGGCAATGGGACTTTGGAAACCCAGGAATGTTATTCCACAGAAATAAAAATCACTCATGCTCCCTGCAAGTCTCAGAAAATTCTTTTTCTCAAGATATCATAAAGACTCAGTGGGAAAAGGGACACCACACTTCCACTGATAACACTACCTGAGCAGAAAAACCATGACAGCCAGCTTTCATACAAACAAAAAAGTATTTATCTAGTGGCACAAAACTCCCGTCTGCCACCTAAGGGAGACTGGAGTGCCTTGGAGCGGGCACAGAGGAGAGAGGAACAAGTCTGAAGCTGAGGAGGATCAGGGTCTGGAGCTGGCTGGCACTGGCCTGTGAGAGCTGACCCTGCGCCTCTCCTTCAGCTGGGCTAGTGGAGCACATTGCTGGTGTGAAACTGACTATGCGGGGAGAATTTACAAAACTTGGAGATCAGCAGTAGGTACAAATCCGGGCTTTTTTTATTCTGAAGTGCAGATGGTAAACATGTACCTGCATGCCACCAGAAGGCAGGCAGAAAGGACGGAGATTTTAGCCCACTGGGACCAGCAGGGCCCTGGGAGAGCCAGAAGGGGGTGGGCAGAGGTGGGTTTCCAAGCCTACAGAGTCCATTTCCACTTAGATGAGTGATTCTAGCCCTGCACACTGGAATCCTCTGAGGAGTTCTACAAATACTCCCGGGACCCATCCAGGCAGAAGCATCAGATTCTGTTCTAATTGGTCTAAACACTGGGATTTTTCAAGCTCCCCAGTGATTGCACTGTGCAGCCAGGCTTTGTGCCTGGCCCAAGTGGAAAGAGCTTTTTAAACTGTGATCTGGAGATCCCATCTGCCATGCTTCAGCAGACACAGATCCAAGTCAGATTGTACTTTAACTTAAAAGTAGCACTCACTATTAGGGACACAAAAATATTACCCATTCTTACCCATTCCTCTATTAAGGGGTTATGTAATTAGAATCTAAGATTTGAGGACATAAAAACACTTTAGAGCCAGTTGTTTTGAAAGGGCAGAGCGGGACTGCAAAGACAGCTGCCATTTTGGACTGTGTGACTCGGCAGCCACCATGTAGGCCACGTGATATGTAAACTTACCTGGAGGCTGCCATCTTGAAATCACAAAGACCAAACCTTGCCTATGAATTAGCCAATCACGAAAGACTGTGCACTTGAGCTCCAATCAAGAGCAAAGGACAGGACAGGTCACATGCATTAGGGATTATTTGCGTCACTAGCCCCAGCCCTCACCCAACCAATTGGAATTGGCCAACTCAGTGGTTCGCGTCCGGCCCCACCTCCCTATAAAATCGCCATGTTGTCAGATATCCCACCCCCCTTGCTTCCTGCCACGGTGATGGTGGAGGTGGAGGACCAAGCCTGGGCTTGAATGAAGGCTCTTTTGCTTTTGCATTGGAATTGGTTCCCTGGTGATCTCTGGGGATCTTGAAACCTGGACATAACATTTGGGGGCTTGTCCGGGATCCCCAAGACCCACAAGGGACCCAGACCCAGAGAGCCTGATTGACCGCAGTAGGTGTTTGTCTGTGTTTTCTGTTCTGCGAAAGCTCGTCTTGGGTCTGGTTATGCCTGAAGTGGTCTGGGTGGATGCACTGAAAGACCACAGGCCAGAGGATTTGGAAGACGTTCCGATCCTCTGTCTGGAGAGATGTGAAATCCCCTCACCCTGGAGGGACATGGAATCCCCTCAAATCTGAGACAAGGTGGGTCGCTCCTGCCGATCGGCATGAGGCCGCCGTCTGGAGAGACATGGAATCCTCTCACAAATCTGAGCTAGTTTTCAGTTTTGCTTCCATGGAGTTGGAAGACAGGTGTTTTGTTTTTTTTTTGGGGGGGGGGGGACCTTCGTTTGTCTATTTGTGTGTCTCTGGCTTATTCTGTGGACTTACTGGACAGACATTATGGGACAGACTCAAACTACTCCTTTAAGTATTATGATTGATCATTTTAAAGAGATTAGGGAAAGACCCAAGACCTCAGTGCGGAGGTCCAGAGGGCCAGTAGACCTATTCTTGCTTTGCAGGCGGAGTTAAGCCTGCCCTGCTCAGAGGTAGCAGCCTGCCTCCGTCATCACTCGGAAAAGCCGGCGGGGCTCATTGATTTACTAGATTCAGTTCTTTTCAGCAGTGTTTGTGGGTCCTGTTTGCCTCCAAGGGGAAGGGGAGGATCCTTCCTGGAGGCTGGTTCTGGGCACAGACGGGAATCCTACACCGTTTTTTTTCCCCCTCTAGCTAGGCCTGAATGGGATTTCAACACGGCAGAAGGTAAGGGGAGGCTCTGGGTCTACTGCCAGGCTCTAATGGGGGGGGGGGGGGTCTTCGGATGGCTGCTAGGAAGCTGATTAATTTGGAATGGAAGAAGAAGGGTAGTTCTTCTCCCCCCCCCCCCTCCCCAGTTTACAGGTAGAAGGCTTCTGCCATTTAGCCATTTTAAAGAAAGAAAGAATGTGGTGATTTGCATTTGAATACCTCCAGGTTTGGCATTCAATTTCCACAGGCAAAGAAAAAAAAATGATCAGTTTAAAGTCTGAGCAGCTTAAAACTTTGGGAGGTTGCTTCCTCATGAGAAATACCTAGAGGGCAGAATTGAAGCTATTAATTGATAATATCTTGTATTTTTCTTAGAAATGTGAAGTATATTAATCTAAGAACTGCTAAATGTTTCACTTTTCAGCTTTAGAGGTTCAAAGTGCAAATTAAATTGGGAGAAATTATATAAAAGTGGTAATTAAATGCCTAAAGTATAACTTGTGGGTTTTTTTGGGGGAAAAATCTTGTTTTCTCTGATAATTGGACTTGTTGGTCTACATTTCTTAATTATGGCCAAATTTTTCAATGGCAGTAGAATTTTAAGAAAGACAAAAAGCCCTAAGCTGCCTGCACTTTTAAGTAGGTTGGTTGTGGGACAGTGTGCTTTGTATATCAGACCTCTAAACTAAGTTTACTGAATAAGTTTCTTTGTTTTTTGTTTTTGTTTTTGTTTTTTAATTGAGGATGCCTTCTTGGGTTGTTTTGTGGAATTGGTTTTCTTAAAATATAAACAAGGTCTCATAGATTGGGCTGCACTGAGAAGCCAATGTTTTTGTGGGTAACTGAATTTGAGTGGAATCTGGGAAACAGATTGGAGGCCACCATTTACTGCCCGAGTTTGGTAGCCGTCTACATTCTTAATTGAGCTATAGGCAGGGCAACATTTTTGGCTTGTGAAATTTGCTTTACTTTTTAAATGAAGATGCTTACTTTAATTACTTAAATAAATTAATTTTTTAAAATTAAGATTAAGGTTTCCAGCTGGATGAAAAGCCAATGTTTTTGTAAGCAGTTCTGGTGAAGGTCAGAAACAGCTAGTGAGATTTCTGATTGGCTTCAATGTGATTTTGATTTAACAAATTAAACAGCTGCCATGATAAGCACATGGTCACTGATCACATGGGGCTGCTGCCATCTTGAAATAAAGGCAAGCCTCCTTCTTTTGAATAAGCCAATGTCTTTGTAAGCAATTTAAATGAGTCTTCTAAGAAATTTACTCAAGACCTCCCACAGTCCCTCTGTGAGTGCAAATAAACCTAAGGGGATACTCTTTAAAAAAATAAAATAAAATTCTAGCTTAATAAAAAGGAGAAATTTGAAAAACTTTGAAATCTCTTTCACTGGTATTTATAGGATAAACTGAGGATTGTTATTAAAATATTAAATCTAATCTGTACTAGTGGTCACCATAATCTTAAGAGAAATTGTTTCATGTAACAAAGTTTTAAATAAAACTCTATGAAGCCTGAAAATTATTTTGAAAGGAAATAATGAGAGATTTCCTTCAAATGTCTTAAGGAATGCCCCACTTGTATGTTACATGTACCTCAAGAGCCTAACACAGGAGTCAACCCTAGAGGTTTGTTCAGAGACCATATCTGGCAAATGGATGTAATGCATTATACTCCCTTTGGACACCTTGGAGAATTACATGTCTCTGTAGACACCTTTTCAAAAGTCCTATGGGCTACTGCATCTACAGGAGAAACGGCAAAACAGGTTATTAATCACTGCCTAGTTGCTTTTGCCATCATGGGAGTTCCAAAAAATTATTGAAAATGATAATGGGCCTGCTTATACAAGCTGTCAATTCTAGAAATTTTATAAAAAGTGGAAAATTCAGCACATTATACCTTATTAATTCCCAAGGACAGGCCATTATTGAACGACAGCATCAACGGTTAAAATTCCAACTTGAAAAACAAAAAGGGGGGGATTATGGAGAAATCACCTGTGGGTAGGCTGCACCAAGCCTTAATTACTTTAAATTTCTATACTTGTGAAGGAAATGGGAAGACACCGATGAAGAGATCCATTGGTGTCAGAATATAATAAAAGAAAATGGTCTAGTTAAATGGAAGGATCCCGAATCTGGTTTATGGAAGGGACCTGATCCATTATTAACATTTGGCAGAGGGTATGCTTGCATATTTCCAGAGAATTTTTCCAAACCCACATGGATCCCTGCTAGAAATATTAAACTGCAACAGGGATCCAAAAAGGAAACTAGCCAGAAGAGCAGCAGGAGGACGAGCTGGACAACAAAGAGCCCAGAGACCACCCAGGGCATGGTAAAGAAGATGGTACAGATGCCTGAGGACATCTTTCTGGCCATAGTAACAGTAATCAACTGTGCTGTAATATTATCTGGAGCAAACTGGGTAAGTATTTTAGACTTATGTTCCTGACCCTTCATGGGTAAGAACCCTTATGTGGGTTGATCACCTTATACCAAACACCTTGGTTCATCCAGGAGCAACAGGGGTGGGGCAAGAAAGTATAACTACATAGGTGTGACCACCCAGCTTCCCTTTTGTATTGACACAAATTCAAATCACTACTCCTTTGTGTACAAAATTAAAGAAAGCTTCTGGCTTGCATGGACACCAAAGGAGGGTAGACAAAAGTTAAAACATGTCTACTATCACTACTTACTCCTAGGAGAGGTACAGAAACATGAAATTAGACCTTGTCTATATAAAAAGAAATTGAAATTGAATTGCCATGGCTTAAAGCAAAGAATATCCATACAACAGTATATTGTACAATTATTTCTAACATATTTATAAACTAAATCTTTGAATGATTGGCAGTAATTTAAAAAGGACATGAAAGGATTTAATCCCTTCCACTGTGTGGAAGGCCTCTTGGGTAGGCACTTGAGCATTCTATGTTGGCCCTCTTGCCAAGAAGGGACCCTCTTCTCACAATCTAATTGCCCACAGCTGTTGCCTGAGTTTTCTGTACATGCTGAGGTTGAAGCTTCGTGGTTGCTGGTACCATGGATCTGTCTGTCGCCCAACGGTGTGAGGCGGGCCCTCCCTGCAGAGGAAACCTGGATTCCCTGAGATATGTGATGAGTGCTCGGGCCCCCGACAGATGCTGGGTGTGGGGGCCATGTGGGCACAGGCTACCAAGGAGACAGAAATGAACCTCACATCACCCTACTTGGCCCCAGAGGATGGCTGGTTAGCCAGAGACGGGTAAGACAGGAGAGGAACAACCTAAGACAGGAGAGGAGCAGTGGAGGGCAGCATTGAAGATATGCACAGAGTCAGAGGCTTGGAGCCGATAGGGATGGCAGCAGCAAACCCGGCTGGCTTTCTCAAATGGGGAGGGAGACACAGGCATCCAACTGCACTGATTCCCCAGTTCCAGGCGAGGTCCAGGGAACCCACACTCATATGGGGTGAAACTGGACAGTAAGGAAGCGTGCTGAAACCCAGGCCCAGCTAAGATCTGCGAGCTTGTGGAGAGGGCGAGCTTGGTGAGAGGGTGCGTGGACTTGGGAAAAGAAGTGTGCGAGCACGCAGAGAGGACTCGTGACTTGCTCTCTTGTTTGGGAGACCACCGGACTGCATTGTTTTACAACCCTGGACGAGACTTTGGGTGTGCAGACTCATTTGGGGAGAGGCTGAGTTGTCTGGCAGAGGGTGGACAGTGGCGGCAACGTTCTCTCAGAGGTGCATGCAGCCATTACCACCAGGCACAGAGACCCAGGTGCTGCATAGGACGGAGCTGACACTGCCTACTCAGCCCGGAGACTCCACCCATCCAACCTGAGCATAGCTGATCCCTACACCCAATTGACCTGGAGGTCAAACCCTCCTAGTGCTAACAACAATAAGCTGGGCTTAACTTCAACAATACTGTACAACCCATAAAGGGCTGCAGCAAGAGTATCCACCTCAGGTAACTGGGGAGGCTGAGCCACTGTCCCTTAGAGGACATTTACCACACAAAGCTAATCCACCAACTCAGGAAAGCAGCCACAATGCAGAGAAAGGAAAGAAATCAGATGTGAAAGAAATGGAGGAAAAAAGACGAATGGAGATAGAGTTCAAAACCACAGTAATAAGGTTTTTCAAGAGGCTCCTAGAAAAGGCTGATGAACTTAATGAGACCTACAAGGAAATGAACGAGACCTACATGGTAATGAACAAGATCTACGAGGAAATGAACAAGACCTATGAGGATATGAAAAATGACCAACTAGAAATTAAGCATACACTGATTGAAATAAAAAATATTACACAAAGCCCTAAAAGCAGTTAGAGGACTGCAAGAACCAAGTCAAAGATTTGAAATACAAAGAGGCAAAATCCACTCAGTTGGAAAAGCAAGAAGCCAAAAGAATCCAAAAAATTGAAGATAGTGTAAGAGGCCTCTGGGACAACCTCAAGCATACCAACATCCGAATTATAAGGGTGCCAGAAAAAGAGAGAGAGCAAGATAATGAAAACCTACTTGAAGAAATAGTGAGCAAAAACTTTCCCCACTTGGTAAAAGAAATTGATTTAAAAGCCCAAGAAGTGCACAGAACCCCAAATATAGGAACCTAAAGAGGACCACACCAAGACACATCATAATTAAAATGCCAAGGGCAAACGATAAAGAGAGATATTAAAAGCAGCAAAAGAAAATCAGTTACCTATAAGGAAGCACCCACACAATTGTCAGCAGATTTGTCAACAGAAACGATGCAGGCCAGATGGGAGTGGCAAGAAATATTTAAAGTGATGAATAGCAAGAATATAAACCAAGATTATTCTATCCAGCAAAGCTATAATTCAGAATTGAAGGTCAGATAAAGAGCTTCACAGATAAGAAAAAGCTAAAGGAGTTCATCACCACCAAACCAATACTATATGAAATGCTGAAAGATATTCTTTTAGAAGAGTAAGAAGAAAAAGGTAAAAATATAAATTATGAACAACAAACACACATCTATCAACAAATGAATCTAAAAGTCAAGTGAATTAAAAATCTGATGAACAGGATAAACTGGTGAATATAACAGAATCATGGACATAGAGAGGGAATAGACAATTCTTGGGGATTAAAGAGGTGTGGGAAGTCCAGCAAGAGACTGGACAAAAATCATGCACCTATGGAAGAAGACAGTGGGGGGGAGGTGAGGGCAGAGGATGGGATGGGTACCGGGTGGAGGGGAGCTAAAGGGGGGAAAAAAAGGGAACGATGTAATTAATAAACTGAACAATAAAGATTAAAATAAAATTTAAAAAGGAAGTGTAGTTTAGAGGCACAAATAATAGACTGAGAGGCTAAACTTAGATATAAAATGTCTAAAGCAAAATAATAATAATAAAGAAACACTATTTGAAGATATTTATCCAAAAGTATTCTAAAATTAAAAGATAGACCTAAGTTCTTAACTTGCAAAAAACAATTCCACTTAATGAGTGCAATAAAAAAGATAAAAATACCCTCAAGCAAAATGAAGAATTTTTTATAACTAAACAGGACATAAATTTTTAAATAAAAATATATACTATCAGAATAGAATCTCTAATAATAAAAGCATAATATGCTAACTAGACCAGAGCATCTTTGGACGAAGCCAGGGCTGTGAGGGAAGCTCAGATCCCGGATGCCAGAGGGAAGTTGGTGCCAGCAACTGGGAAAAGGAAGGCCTACTCTTGTATGAATTTCATGCACCAGCCTCTAGTAGGATAAATAAAAAATAAATTCTCGCTGAGACTGGTTTGGCTCAGTGGATAGAGTGTCGGACAGTGGACTGAAGGGTCCCGGGTTCAATTCTGGTCAAGAGCATGTACAGTGGCTGCGGGCACATCCTCAGTGAGGGATGTGCAGGAGGCAGCTGATTGATGTTTCTCTCTCATCGATGTTTTTGACTTTCTATCCCTCTCCCTTCCGCTCTGTAAAAAATCAATAAAATATATTTAAAAATAAATAAATAAAAATTAAAAAAAATAAATTCCCAATGAATATATTAAAAAAATATTTCATGAAAAATGTGTTTATCATTAAAGAGAACCCAGACAGGCTTTTTTTTTCTTCTCTGCAAAGAGATATTATTTGTTTTCCTTGTGAAGTTAGAAAACATACTTTTGTGCTACAGTGCTAATTCTATAATAAAAAGTAGAAAGCATTCTTTAAAAAAAAAAACAACAACCTAAGACAGGCACAGTCGCAGAGGGGCTATCAGGAGAGAACATGGGGGCCAATAGAGGTGTTGCATAGAACCTCATCCCCCCAGCATTGCAGGGGCTTGAACACTCGCCCCTTCTGAGGGAGGTCTCCTGCCTCATGGCTGCTTCACTTCCCATACCCTGCTCAGATCAGTACCCAGGTAACAGACAAAGACTTGGACCAGCCCATCAGGACTGAGGCAACAAACAGAAATTTGGCTAACAGCGGCTAGCACCAAGGATGCTCAGGGCCTACTCAAGAATGCAAAACAATCCTTGCCATTAATAATTACAGGGTAAACGAAGATTGTTGTTGGAGTATTAAATTTGACAGTAAAATAGCAGTCAAGTTTTCAGATTCGTTTAATTTGGCTAAGGTAGGTAATGTATAGCAGGAGAAGGACACCTTTTCTGGATGGGTAGAGGCATGCCCAACCAAGCATGAAACAGCTCAGACGGTGGCTAAGAAACTGCTAGAAGACATCCTACCCAGGTATGGATTTCCTGCTATGACTAAGGAATCCATGGCCCTCATAAGAGAGGGAGCCAATTTGCCAAAGGGCGCATAGGGGTGGTTCAGTTGATGGTTCTGCGCGCCCAGGAAGGTGAGGCAGAAATGCAGTCTGTCTCATGATTGAGCCATAAGTTCCAAGACAAGGGGGGAATGAAAGGGCAGAGCGGGACTGCAAAGACAGCTGCCATTTTGGACTGTGTGACTTGGCAGCCACCATGTAGGCCGCATGATGTGTAAACTTACCTGGGGAGCTGCCATTTTTAAATCACAAAGACCAACCCCTCCCTTTGAATTAGCCAGTCACAAAAGATTGTGCACTTGAGCTCCTATCAAGAGCAAAGGACAGGACAGGTCATGTGTGTTAGGGATTATTTGCGTCACTAGCCCCAGCCCTCACCCAACCAATTGGAATCGGCCAACTCAGTGGTTCGCGTCTGGCTCCACCTCCCTATAAAATCGCCATGTTGTCGGATATCCCACCCCCCTTGCTTCCTGCCACGGTGATGGTGGAGGTGGAGGACCAAGCCTGGGCTTGAATGAAGGCTCTTTTGCTTTTGCATCGGAATTGGTTCCCTGGTGATCTCTGGGGATCTTGAAATCTGGGCATAACAGTTTCTCAATAACACAAGATTCTGTCCACCCATCCTACATCTGAGCCATGTCCTCAGATTTTCAGAGATGTTTCAAATAACTGAAATCTACTGGAGCTGGGACATCGCAAAGAACTCTGCTTTTGGCTTTTGCACTTTAAACCATCCTGCCATCAGATGCTGGGCTGAGCTCACCCAGGCAGCTCCAGCCAGAGGCTTCAGGGCCTCTGACCCCAGGTTCCCACGTGCTCACCTGCATCACAAAGACGCAGCACAAACAGAATGGAACTGTTGACTCATTGGGTCAGCTGCCTTGGAAAACCCTTCCGGTGGCTATTTTTCCTCCACTTAGAATACACTTGTTAATTCTATCCTAAGCCTTTGTTATTCCTGCTTCATTATTCACTTCCCTTCTTTCTAATCAATAGGTGCAGCAGGAAATAAACTTTTTCATTCAGTTATTTCCATATCATATATTCTGCTCTGTTTTATTTTAAACTTGACTTCTTTTAAAACAACAAGAGCCCTTTATTAATGATAAAATTTGCTTACCTTGAAAGAATTACATAAAAACACATCATATCAATTTTAACAAATGATTTTAAAGGTTCAGAGAACCTACAGGCTATGTCTAGCAGAAAGAAAGAAAGACATTCCCAGTAGCCAGGAAGAATGTTTAAACCCACAAAGCTGAGAGGAAATCACTGTGGAGCACAATTCCAAGTGAAGAGTTTTGAAAGACAGATTTTAATGTGCCTATTTCTAAAATGGCATTTAAAACAAATTGAAAATAGTTGAGTATCAGCATTGTAGACAACAAATTCTATCTTTACAAAATAGCATGACCTGCAAGATATACATAAGCTAATTCAAAATGTTTGGTATAAAGAAGAAAAATCAAGATTGAGAATTGGGAAAAGTATTAATGGAGTTTGGGAATTTGAGATTCAGGACCTGAAATCTGTGTAGAAGTGAGAACCAACTCTGAAACCGACTGGGGCTATTGGAATTAAACCCAAACAGAAATCTGAATCTACTTGTCTTGGGGAATTAAAATTGTTGATCTTGCATCACTATTGCCAAGGCATTTTTCCCCCATTTTTAGTCAACATATTTATTTCATACTAGAGGCTCAACGCATTAAACTCATGCAAGAATAGACATTCCTTCCCTGGCTGCTGGCTCTGGCTTCCCTCTGGCACCCAGGACCCAGACTTCCATTGCAGCCCCAGCTTCGTCCAGAAGGTTGTCCAGTCTAATTAGCATATTATGCTTTTATTATTATAGATATTATTTTTAAGTATTTGTTGAGATATAACTTATCTACTATAGAATTCATCCTTTCCAAGTGTATAATGCAGTGGGTTTTAGTTTGTTATAAAGTTGTGCAACCATTATTTAATTTCAGCACATTTTCATCACCACAAAAAGAAACCTTATACTCATTAAAAGTCACTTTCCATTTCCCTTCTCTTCTTCCCTCACCCCCACTAATTCACTGTATGGATTTACCTATTTCATTCACATTTGCGTAAATGAAATCCTACAAATTGTGGCCTTTTGTGTCTGGCTTCTTTCATTTAGCATAATGTTTTCAAAATTAATCTGCATTGTAGTATGTACAGTACCTTCCTTCCCAATCTGGACCCCTTTATTTCATTTGTGTTGGCTAAATCTTCAGTACAATGTTGAATTGCAGTGATAACAACAGACATTCTTGTCTTAGTTCTGATTTTAGCAAGAAGTTTTCAGTCTTTCCCTACAAGCATGAAGTTAGCCATGAGTTTTTCATAGATGCTCTTTACCAGGTTAAGGAACTTCCCTTCTATTCCTATTTCTTTTAGTGTTTTCATCATGATAGGGACTGGGATTTCATCAATTGCTTCTTCCATATCTACTGAGATAACTATGTGATTTTTGTCTTTTAGTCTATTCATATGGCATATTACATTGATTTTTGTGTGTTGAACCAAACTTGCATTCTGAGGTAAATTCCACTTGGTCAAGTTTGTTTAATTCCTTTTCTATGTTGCTGGATTCAGTTTGTTAATATTTTGTAGATGATTTTACATGAGATATTTCTGGGTTTTTGTTGTTCTTTGTTTTTACTTTTTACATCTTTGTCTGGTTTTGGTGTCAGTACAATACTAGCCTCTTAGAATGAGTTGGGAAGTGTTTCCTCCTCTGTATTTTAGAAGAATTTGTGAAGAAATTGTGTTAACTCTTCTTTAAATACTTGATAGAATTCACCAGTGAAGCAATTCAGTCCTGGATTTCTCTTTTTTTGGAGAGAGAAGGGAGTTGTTTACTAATTCTATTTACGATAGGTCTATTCAGATTTTTAATTTCTTCTTGCATCAGTTTTGGTTATTTATATGTATCTAGGAGTATGTCCATTTTATCTAGTTTATCTAGTTTGTAGGCATACAGTTGTTCATAGTATTCCATTATAATCATTTTTATTTCTGCAAGGCCAGAAATAAGTAATATCAATCTTCTCTCACTCTTCTTTCCTTGGTTAGTTTAGGTAAGGCTTTCTTAATTTTGATGATCTTTTAAAAGAACCAATGCTTGGTTTCTTGGATTTTTCTCTGTTATTTTTCTATTCTCTATTTCATTTATTATTTTCTCTAATATTTATTACTTACTTTCTTCCAAATGTTTTCAATTTAGTTTGCCTTTCTTATTCTAATTTCTTAAGTTGGAAGGTTAGTTTATTAGAGATTTTTTATCTTTTTACATTTTTTATTTTTTTTCTTCTTTTAATCTTTTTTAATATATGTGTTTAAAGCTATAAGTTACCTTGTAAGTACTGCTTTAGCTGCATCCATACATTTTTATAAATCAAGTTTTTCGTTTTCATTCACTTCAAAGAATTTCTAATCCCCCTTTGATCTCTTTCAACCATTTGTTATTCAAAAGTATGTTGTTAATATACAAATATTTGTCAGTTTCTAAAATTTCCATCTGGTTTTTATTTTTATTTCATCCATTGTGGTCAGAGAACATATTTTGTATTATTTCAATCCTTTTAAATTTATTGTATGGCCTAATATATGGTCTCTTTTGAAGACTAATTTGTGTGCATTTGAGAAGAATGTGTATTCTACTGCTATTGGATGGGTATTTTATGATATCTAGTAGGTATAGTTTGTTTAATGTGTTGTTAAAGTTTTCCATTTCCTTATTGATTTTCTGCCTATTTATTCCACTCATTTTTGAAAATGGGATATCAAGGCCTTCAAGTATTATTATTGAACTATTTCTCCTTCCAATTCATCAGTTTTTTCTTCATATATTTAAGGGATATGTTGTTAGGTGCATTTATGTTTATAATTGTTATACCTTCTTGGTAAGCTGACCCTTTTATGATTAAAAATATCCATCTTTGTAAAAATGTTTGTCTTAAACTCTATTTTGTCCAAAATTAAAATAGCTACTCCAGCCCTTTGATTGTCACTTGTTTGAGTGATATATTTTCCATCCTTTACTTTCACCCTATTTGTGTCTTTCAATCTAAAATGTGTCTATTGTAGATAGTATACTGTAGGACCATGTTTTTTAATACTTCCTATTTATCTCTGCTGTTTAATTGAAGTGTTTGATCCATTTGTGTAATATAATATAAATAGGATTTACATCTGCCATTTTGCTATAGGTGTTCTATATGCCTTAAATATTTTTTGTTATTTTATTACTACCTTCTACATTAAAAAGATCCTCTAGCATACCATTTAATTTTGTTGGCATTTCCTTAACTACGTATTTTTTAGTTGTTTTCTTAGTGGCTGCCCTCAGGATTATATGAACATCTTAATTTATCACAATATAGTCTGGATTAGTGTTAAATTAATTTTAATAGTATTAAAAGCTTTGCACCTTCATATGAAACCCTAGTCCCAGATGTCATCATCTCTTATCTATATTAACATCTTAATTCTCTTCCCTCACCCTTGTTTGGACCTTCCCTTCCAACCTATATCCCACTAAGCAGCCAAAGTAATTTTTTTTTCCAAGTGCAAACCAGTATTATTATTCCCTTGTTTAAAATCTTCCAATGGCTTCCCGTTGGACTGAAATTAAGGACTGACTCTCATAGCATGGCCTCTATAGCCAGAATGATCTGGTTCTTGCCTACCTTACCAGATTCATCACAGAGCAAATGCTAACTTGAACTCTGAGCTTCAGCCACACCAATCTTTTCAAAATTCTTCCAAAGTGTCATGCTCTGCCCTGCCCCAGGGCCTGTGCTGTGCTGTTCTTCTGCCTGGCGTACACTCTCCCATTACTCCCACCCCTTCACCTCATTAACTTGCCTCCTCAATCTTCAGATACCAGCTCCAATGTCATTGCCTCACCAAAGCTTTCCTTGACCTGAGAACAGCTCAGAAGCTCACACTTTTCCTTGGCCATTCTGCCCCAGTTGTTAATTATACTTCTATGTGAGTCTGATTTTCCACCCTCAGCAAGAAGTGGTACAAGGTCCTATTTTATGAGGGCCCATTCCATGTCTAATTTACTCACCATTCTCCTCATTGTCTAACACAGAGCTACATATAGGAACCACTCAATAAATAAAAGAATAATTAAACTGATTAATCTTTTATTAAGCTATCATTGTATTCTAACTATAGGCCAGCATAGTTTTCAAGGTCTTACCTGTATTTTCTCATTTGATTCTCAGCCTGTGGGATAGGTATTATCATTGTCATCCCAATTTTGCAAATAAGGAACTGAAGCACAGATAATAAATGCCTTTTACGGGGAGTTTGGGGGAGAGACGTCACACAGGAGTGGGGAGAACAGGATTAATATCTTCCTAACTCCAAAACCTGTGTACTTCACCATTACCCACGACTATAGAGAAATTTGGCTGATAATTTAACTCAATGCCAATAAAATGAGATAGGTGCACATTAGTTTAAAAAGTGCCCCACTAACTGGTTTGGCTCAGTGGATAGAGTGTCGACCTGTGGACTGAAGGGTCCCAGGTTCGATTCCAGTGAAGAGCATGTACCTTGGTTGTGGTCACATCCCCAGTGGGGGTGTGCAGGAGGCAGCTGATCGATGTTTCTGACTCTCTATCCCTCTCACTTCCTCTCTGTAAAAAGTGCCCCAAGCTCCTTTAGAATTCCTGGTTAAAAGTGCCCCTGGAGCTTGAATGAGCCTCTAGCCCCTTCCTTGTCTTCTGACACTGAAGTACTCAGAACCCAGTCTTGTCATGACTATACATGATTGGACTAACAATCTCTAGTGGGTCATAAAGTGGCTGTAAAGGTTATCCCAAATGTAGGAGCTCCTGGAATGTTTTGAACTGCAGCATCATCAAAAAAGAATAAACTTTCCCTAACTTTGGACAGATTCTTGAACGTTTTGAGAAAAGTTCCCTTCTCATTTGAGAGTTGCATCTGGCATACACACAGATGCACACACAAAGAATGGTCAGATGTACCAACACTAATGTGTCCAAACAGCTCAGCACCTCAGGAGTGACCACATCCTCCTCCTTCATGTTATTAGCAGCTGTGTGAATGTATACTAAACGCAATAAACCACACACATTCCAAATGTACAGATTGACAATTTTTGACATATATGTGCTTAGGTTTATGCCTATAATCTTGCTAGTTTTCTATTAGTCTGTACTGTCCTTGTTCTCTCTTTTTTTTTTTTCTGACAGCTTTTGCATTGAGTATTATTAATTCCATTTTATCTTCTTTGTTGGCTTGTTTCATCAGTTAGTGGTTATTTTAGGTTTATGGTATATATTTTTAATGTCTTATGGTCTAATTTCAATTGTTATTAGACCGCATACTGCAAGGTACAAGAGCCTTGTAATAGCATATTTCTATTTCTCCCCTCCTAGGCATTTTTTTGAAATTCAGTGGTTTATTGTTGTTGTTTTTTTAAATATATTTTTATTGGAAGAGAGAGGGATAGAAAGTCAGAAACATCGATGAGAGAAACATCTAGCCTCTTGCACACCCCCAACTGGGGATGGGCCCGCAACCAAGGTACATGCCCTTGACCAGAATCAAACCTGGGACCTTTCAGTTCACAGGCCGATGCTCTGTCCACTTAGCCAAACCAGTTAGGGCTATTGTTGTTTTTAATTGTGGTAAAATATATACAACCTAAACTTAACCATTTTTAGGTGTGCAATTCAGTGGCATTAAGTACATTCACACTTTTGTGCAACTATCACCACCATCAAACTCCAGAACTATCAAACTCCAGCATAATATCTTCAAGGTTTATCCATGTTGCAGTATGTTTCAGAATTTCCTTCCTTTATAAAGCAAACTAATATTCTATTGTGAGTACATACACATTTTGCTTATCCAGCTGTCCATCAATGGACACATGGGTTATCTTTGGAATAATGCTGCTATTCTTTTCCTAGCTTTTATGCTATTATTGTCATACATTTTACTTATGCATCTGTTATAGACACACTATTTTTGTTCTTATGGTAAATTGTTTTAAATATAACTAAACTACACGCCTGGTGCACAAAATTCATGCATGGGGGCGGGTGCCCAGCCTGCACCTTCTCCAATCTGGGACCCCTCCAGGGATGTCTGATGCCCCTTTGTATGATCCTACCCTGGTAAGATCAGGCCTAAAAGGGCAATTGGACATCCTTCTCACAATCCTGTACTGCTGGCTCCAAACTGCTCACCTGCCTGCTTCCCTGATTGCCCCTAACCACTTCTGCCTGCCAACATGATCAGCCCCTAACCACTACCCTGCCAGCCTAATTGATGTCTAACTGCTCCCCTGCCAGACTGTTTGCCCCCAACTTCCCTCCTCTGCTGGCCTGGTCACCCCCAACTGCCCTCCCTTGCAGGGCCTAGAACCTCCCAACGGCCCTCCTCTGTTGGTCATCTTGTGGTGGCCATCTTGTGTCCACATGGGGGCAGGATCTTTGACCACATGGGGCAGCCCTCTTGTGTGTTGGAGTGATGGCAAATTATTCTTTTATTAGATAGTACAGAGGCCTGGTGCATGGGGGGGTGGGGAGGCAGCTGGTTTGCCCTGAAGAGTGTCCCAGATCAGCGTGGGGGTTCCCTTGGGGTGAGGGGTGGCCTGGACAAGGGGCCTGTGGAGGTTTGCAGGCTGGCCATGCCCTCCAGTGACCCAAGAGGAGGCCCTGTGATCTGGGATTAATGTATGTCTACAATCGAAACTTGGTAGCCTGGAGCAGAGCCAAGCCTTCTGCTTGCTCCCTGGAGGCAGCCATTTCTGTTTGAAACTTTGTAGCCTAGAGTGGAGGCCTAGGCCGGCAATGGCAAGCTGAAAGCTTGGCTTCCTCCATTGCCAGGGAAACCCAAGCCTCTGTTCTCTCCAGCTCAGTGGCTGCCGCCATTTCTGTATCTTTTATAACTGAAACTTTGTAATATTGAGTGGAGGCCTGGCAGGCGGAAAGCTTGGCTTCCTCTGTTGCCTGGGAAACCCTAGCCTTCCTCCTGCTCTCAGTGGTGGCAGCCATCTTGGTTGGGGTTTATTTGCATAATATGCTCCTGATTGGCTGGTGGGGATGGCTTGTGGGTATGGCAAAGGTATGCTCAAATTTGCATATTACTCTTTTATTAGATAAGATTAGATAAGATAGAGGCCTGGTGCATGGGAGGGAGCCAGCTGGTTTGCCCTGAAGGGTGTCCCAGATCAGGGTGGGGGTTCCCTTGGGATGTCGGGCAGCCTGGGCGAGGGGCCTGTGGAGGTTTGCAGGCTGGCCATGCCCCCCAGTGACCCAAGTGGAGGCCCTGGATCTGGGATTAATCTATGTCTACAATTGAAACTTTGTAGCCAGGAGCTGAGCCAAGCCTTCTACTCCCTCTGTGGCAGCAGCCATTTCTGTTTGAAACTTTGTAGTCTAAAGTGGAGGCCTAGGCCAGCAATAGCAGGTGGAAAGCTTGGCTTCCTCTGTTGCCAGGGAAACCCAAGCCTTCCTCCTGCTCTCAGTGGTGGCAGCTATCTTGATTGGGGTTTATTTGCATAATCTGCTCCTGATTGGTTGGTCGGTGTGGCTGTGGGCATGGCTTGTGGGTGTAGCGAAGGTACAGTCAAATTTGCATATTACTCTTTTATTAGACAGGATAGAAAAATATCATATAATTATCCATGTAGCTCTTTCTGGTGTTTCTTTATTACTTTGCGTAGCTCCACATTTCCATTTATTTTTCTCTCCTCCTGCCTGAAATTGCTGCCAACATTCCTTCAATGCAACTGTGCAGGATAATAAGTCTTTCAGCTTTTGCATGTCTTAAAAAGTCTTTATTTTTTTTTCCTTTGTTTTTGTCGTACATTTTCAGGGGCCATAGAATTCGAGATTGAAAATTTAGAAGACTGAATGAAAGATGTGGCCCCACTGTCCTTTCACTCTCAGCAAGAAATCTGTTGTCATGCTTATCTCATGCTCCTTTTTTCTCACTCCCAAACTCAGGCCCCTCTAAATCCTCTTCTCAATTAGACTGTGATCTGGGACTTCCTGTTTGTCTTTGCATTGCCCCATTTCAGTAAAAATCCTGCTAAGTCAGTTTAGCCAGAATCCCTTCGATACCCCCAGGTGACCTCTGATCACTGTGGCCTGCCCACAGCAGGAACCCCGACAAGTTGGTTTAGCCAGAAATGACCCCCTCCTCGCCAATTCCTGATCTTTCTCAGTAGATTTCTGTCTACTGAACCACCCCCAACACTGCTGCCTGGCTATAAATCTCAGCTTTCCCATGTTCATAACTGAGCCCAATTTGTATCACCTTGTTTCCTGTTGCAATAGTTCCTTAATAGAATCTGTTCTTATTGCTTTAACTACTGTCTGGCTCTCGTTTTTATTTAGTAATCTTCATATGCACAAAACACACACACGTGCACAACCACATACAAACATGCACGCACACATGTGTACACATGCACATGAACACATGCCCCACAGCTCCAGATGCCCCCACAGGCTGGGCTCGGGAGTGCTCCTTGGGAAACAACTTGGAAGCAGCCCCACCCCAAACAGCAGCAGCTCTGACTCCTCAGGAGGAGCAGTACCCACCGCTCTCCGTTGCGGCCACATCAGACTCGGAGAGCTCGGCCACCAGCTTCTGGATCTGGGCCAGCGTGCTGTAGGCTTCCTCCATCTCCCTCCAAATGAGAAACACATCCTCTCGGACTCCGGCTCCTGGGAGGGAAACACAGTGTGAGTGGGTGACCGTGGCTGGCAGTCCACCCTAGCCAGTTTTCTAGAACATTTTGAGCATCAAATTCCATGTGCCAAGCAGAACATAAACAGACTCATAGATACAAAGAGCAGACTGATGGTTGTCAGAGGGGAGAGCAGTTGGGGGCTGGTGAAAAAGGTGAAGGGATTGAGAACTACAGGTTGTACTTACAAAATAGTCATGGGCATGTAAAGTACAGCATACAAAATACAGTCAATAATCCTATCTAATAAAAGAGTAACATGCAAATTGACCATATCTCCACTATGCTACTAGCCAATCAGGAGCAGGGGGCATGGCCAGCAGGCATGGCCAGCAGACAGGGGGCGTGGCCAGCAGGTGGAGGGCGTGGCCACAGTGCCGAGTAAGCAAGCACCACGCTATAAGCTGCCCATATGGTACTTAAGGGCTGGCGAGATTCCTCTCTCGTTACACTTATTGTTGACTGAGTCACAACCTTTCGAGGTGACCTTGGGACAGTTAGGGGAATTTTATGCCATGATATCCCCTCATGAGGCTCACATGTACGTTGCTCTGTTAGGCTATGACTGAGGTGTGGGGTTTACCTGTCGCGTGGGACACGCAAATGAGTGCCAGGGGCACTTTGCGTAATGAGCGCTCATAATCCTGCCCGGGTGGAAGGACCTGCAGCGCCCCACGGAAGCCTCGACTGCCCTTGGAAGCCGGTCCCCTACCGTCTCCCGCTGGGCTGGGGCTGCCGCCGCCGCCACACCCAACTGTTTTGTCGCGGCTTTGGTGCGTGCGTGGGGACCAGGGTCCGGTATGGCGAGCCCTTCATCCTGGGAAACAGGGCGCAGCCCTCCCACATCCTTGCAAAGCATGGTCATGGGGAACCTGGCCCTAAACCATTCTGCTTCTGGGTCGGAGTTTCCTGTGTAGAAGAGCAAGTCCCTCGCTGCGATCTATTGAAAGTCGCCCTCGACACAGTGATTCCATTGACTCAGCATCAGATGATGCTGAAAAGGAAAATTTTCCCATTGAATTTCTCAACAGTATTACTCCGTCAGGAATGCCGTGTCATAAATTAAAATTGAAAGTGAGTGCAATCATCATGCTATTGAGAAACTTAATAGTAAATGGGGTCTTTGTAATGGTACCAGATTTATTCTCAAAAGATTACTACCTAACATTATCAAATGTTAGGGAGAGGTTGTTCTGATTGCAAGAATTGATTTGTCCCCATCTGACACTGGCCTCCCATTTAAATGAATTTGACGACAGTTTCCCTTGATGCCAGCATTTGCAATGACTATTAATAAATCACAAGGACAAACTCTAGACAGAGAAAGAATATTCCTACCTGAACCCATTTTCACACATGGTCAGCTATTATGTTGCTTTCTTTCGAGTTCAAAGAGCATGTGATGTTAAAGTTAAAGTTGTAAATACTTTATCCCAAGGGAAATTAGTCAAGTACTCTGAAAGTGTTTTCACTGTTAATGTGGTACACAGGTAGATATTAGAATAAATTTAATCACTTTATCAGTCATTATTTGCTTCAATGTTGTTTTCATATCATGAGTTTGTTATTGTTGTTATATCATTTTGTTATTATTTATTTATAATGAAATTATGTATTATTTTCATATACATTGTACTCATTACCTTTGATCTATCACACTTTTATTATAGATAAAGGGGAAATAACACTATTAAAATATTTCCTCTTATTAATACCCTTTTAACGTGCACGAATTTCGTGCACTGGGCCACTAGTATTGCAATAATTATGTATGGTGGCATACTGAGGGAACGTTTTGTAGAGAATATGACTGTCTAACCAATATGCCATACACCTGACACTAATTCAAAGTAATACTGAATATAAACTGTGATTGAAAAATATATAAATAAATGTTCCCTTTCCTCTCAGCACCCTCTCCCCCAGCCCCTCCTGCACCATGAGCAACCTGAAGCCGATGACGACCCAGCACCAGCAGCAGCATGGGCTCAGGCTCGGGCTCCAGCGGTGCCTGGAGGAGCAGGTCCAGACACTGTTCGTCAGTGGCCTCCCTGAGGACATTAAACCCAGAGAACTCTACCAACTCTTCAGGCCGTTCAACAGGTACAAAGGGTGCCTGATCAAGCTCACATCGAGACAGCCTGCTGGTTTTGTGATCTTTGACAGCCGGGCAGGAACAGAAGCAGCCAAGAATGCGTTGAATGGTATTCACTTTGATCCTGAGAACCCACAGACCCTGAGGCTAGAGTTTGCCAAAGCCAATATCAAGATGGCCAAGAACAAGCTAATGGCTATACTAAACCCCATCAGCACTCACCCCGCCCTAGGAACACACTTCATCGCACGAGACCCCTATGACCTGATGGGGACTGCTCTGATCCCCACATCCCCAGAGGCCTGGGCCCCCTACCCTCTGTACAGCACAGAGCTGACCCCAGCTATCTCACACACTGCGTTCACCTACCCAACTGCCACTGCTGCTGCCACTGCCACCAGCACGCTCAGGTGCATTGGTACCCTTCCTCTGACACCACCCAGCAAGGATGGAAATACCATCAGTTCTGTTAGTTTCTCAGTCTTGTTACTACAGCTTAAGGCTCCCACCCCCTGCTGGTGAGGAAGCTGCCCACTTGCCCGCAGCTTCCACTGTCCACAGGCGGCCTGTGGAGAGCTGCTGCTTTCCTCCAAAGACTGAATTTTAAGCTTGACTCAGTGGATTGCTTCCTGTTTCTCTCTCTCCTCTCCCTCAGTCCTGTATTGCTCACAGCCCATCTCCAAGGCCTCAGGGGAGGATTCTGGGACACCCAGATCCAGTTCTGAGGCCTCCCTGGGACCGAGCGAGGCCCGACCTCCCGTCCAAACTTACTTTTGTAGCTTCACCTCGGAGAAACAGAGTGTTTGACTTTGCATGTTTTTTGGTATGAATTAAGACACTTACACTTGTGTATATGTGAGTGTACAGTTTGTTCTCACACTGTCACTATAGCAACAGGTCCTGGCCTTTATGGTTCATCCTTCTTGGTCCCGCTCCCCGCACCCCTCCCCTACACCCACCCTGCTTCAGTGAGGCCCGCGCGCCCTGCCACCACTTCCACTGCCCCACACACTTCCCGGCTGAACAGCAACGACCCCCTACAGAGTGTTTCCTTTCCCTTTCAAATCGGGGTCCTCCGCTTCCTCTTCAGATGGGCCAGCAGCTCTTCAGAGCATCCCTTTTCTGTCCATTTTGCTCACCTCTCCACAGTGCACCCTACCCCTGCCACTGCTCCTCATTCTTTCCAAACTACAAAAACAACCAAAAAGTGAAAGTATTTTTGTACCCTGTGTAACAAAATATTTATGCATCATAAAGAATCTTTCATGTGAAAAAAAAAAACAAATAAAATGTTTAAAAAAGAAGTATTAACTAATAGTTATAGGATAGTCATGGGTATGTACTATTAAAGTAAGCATAGGGAATATAGTCAATAATATTGTAACAACTACGTATGGTATCAGATGGGTACTAGATTTACCAGCATGAGCACTACATAAGTCATATAAACGTCTAATCATTGTGCTGTACATCTGAAACTAAAATAATATTGTACATCAAATGTAATTGAAAAATTAAGAAGTTATTTTTAAAAAATTTCCATGTTCCCCAATAACCTCTGGGAAGCAGAACTGGAATCTCTACAGAAGTGCTGTCACCTAAGAAATGACAGCTGCCCATCCGGGGCTGTAATAAATCTTTATAAAGTAAACTAGAGACCCGGAGCACAAAATTCGTGCACGGGGAGTGGGGAATATCCATTAGCCCAGCCTGCACCTTCTCCAATCTAGGACCCCTTGAGGGATGTCCGACTGCCCCTTTGTCTGATCCTACCCTGGCAGGATCAGGTCTAAAAGGGTTATCGGACATCCTTCTCACAATCCAGGACTGCTGGCTCCAAACTGCTCACCTGCCTGCTTCCCTGATTGCCCCTAACCACTTCTGCCTGCCAACATGATCAGCCCCTAACCACTACCCTGCCAACCTAATTGATGTCTAACTGCTCCCCTGCCAGACTGTTTGCCCCCAACTTCCCTCCTCTGCCAGCCTGGTCCCTCCCAACTGTCCTCCCCTGCTGGCCTGATCACCCACAATTGCCCTCCCTTGCAGGGCCTAGAACCTCCCAACAGCCCTCCTCTGCTGGCGATCTTGTGGTGGCCATCTTGTGTCCACATGGGGGCAGGATCTTTGACCACATGGGGGTAGCCCTCTTGTGTGTTGGAGTGATGGTCAATCTGTAAATTACTCTTTTATTAGATAGGATAGACGCCTGGTGCATGGGTGGTGGCCAGCTGGTTTGCCCTGAAGAGTGTCCCAGATCAGGGTGGGGGTTCCCTTGGGGTGAGGGGCAGCCTAGGCAAGGGGCCTGTGGAGGTTTGCTGGCCAGCCACACACCCCGATGACCCAAGAGTAGGCCCTGGTATCTGGGATTAATCTATGTCTGCAATTGAAACTTTGTAGCCTGGAGCAGAGCCAAGCCTTCTGCTCGCTCCAGGGTGGCAGCCATTTCTGTTTGAAACATTATAGCCTAGAGTGGAGGTCTAGGCCTGCAATGGCAGGTTGCCAGGGAAACCCAAGCCTCTTTTCTTTCCAGCTCAATGGCTGCTACCATTTCTGTATCTTTTATAATTGAATCTTTGTAACATTGAGTGGAGGCCTGGCAGGTGGAAAGCTTGCCTTCCTCTGTTGTCAGGGAAACCCAAGCCTTCCTCCTGCTCTTAGTGGTGGCAGCCATCTTGCTTGGGGTTTATTTTGCATAATCTGCTCCTGATTGGCTGGCGGGCGTTGCTGTGGGCGTGACTTGTGGGTGTGTTGAAGGTACAGTCAAATTTGCATATTACTCTTTTATTAGATAGGCTATTTGTAGCAGCCCAGATATTTTAAGGTGAATTATTGATAATACTCAAATAGAATAAAGAATAAAAATATTCAAAGGCACCTAACAAATGCCAGGTGAATGTGGCGAGGAAGGGAAATGTACTGGTTTAGGAAAGTGATGACCTTTATCCTTTCTTTTTTTCGCTGAGACTGCCTTTTTTGAAAGCATCTTCATAAGTCTCTTTCCCCCGAAGTTACAGAGACTTTGGCCTCCTCTTCTGGGCCTCTGTTGTCTCCGGTTAGGGCTAGGTTAGACGGTATGGTTTTATTTTTCATGGCAGACTCATTTATGTCACTCTCACAATAATCAATCAAAGTGCGTTTATGGTAAGACACTCAAGGCTGGGACAGAGGTTCTGCCCTCACATAGGTTCTGCTCTAACACCTCAGTAGTTTCTGGAGGCTAAGGAGGTCTAAGAGCAGGAAGGATATAGGTATGATTAAAGCACAGCAGGAGGAACCGTGTGGGTGATTTGACTATACCAATGTCAGTGTCCCAGGTGTGATATTGCCCTATAGTTTCACAAGGGGGGGTCTGGGTAAAGGGCACATGGATCTCTGTATTACTTACTACAACGGCACATGAACCTACAATGATCGCCATACCTTTGTTGCACTGTGTGCACATGGCCGGTGGTGACTGCAAAAGACTACCATGAGTGGAAGATGCTACCCACCCACTTTCAGTGGTTTCTGTGGGCCCACCAGCCTGGCACTACTCAAGGCACTGTGGGCTACAGGGGAGTCCCTGACCCTGTGTTGCTTTAAATAGTTGTATAGACAAGAATTTAGCAGTTTTATTGCTAATCTTAAAAATTCCATTCCAATAAAAAATTTGTGTGGGTCTGTTTAATCCTCACTCAAGGATAGGTCTTTTATTTATTTTTAGAAAGAGGAAAGGAGAGAGAAACATTGGTTGATTGCTTCCTGTATGTGCCCCAACTGGGAACAGAACCTACAACTTAGGTATGGGGCAATGTTCCAACCAAATGACCCACCTTGCCAGGGCCGAAAATGTTATTTAAAACAAATAAGCAAACAACAACTCTACTTTACAGACTGTATTCAGTTGCCTCAGAGAACACTGATGATGCTATCATTGAAGTAAGCTGGGTCTAAATTCTGTAATGATTAGTACTTTTGGGGGGGTACTTGCTATGTGTCTGACATTATGCTTGAGCCTTCCTAAACATTTTTTTTGTTTCTTTTCACAATAACTCTGCAAGGTCGGCAGCTGTGCATGGCTGCAGGCGGCCCAGGACCAAACCAGAGAGGATGGATCTTGCATTGCCACCATGTGTCCACCATCTGGATACCATTGCTGACATGTACTCATGAAGAACTATTTGACATTGAAACTGGGACTCAGAACAGTTGGACATTGAAACTGACACTCAAACTTTTTTTTTGCTCTTATACATTTGTTTCTAGTATGCAGAGGCAAGATACTTTTGAAGAAAAGAAACAGGGGGGAGTGATTGATATAGAGGCAGGGTGGCCTCGAACAGGCTGTCAAGCTACAGGGGGAAGGTTGGAGTGGAGGGGAGGCAGATGCTGGGGGAGATCAATCGAAGGACTTGTATGCATGCATATGAGCATAACCAATGAATGAAAGACTCTGGGACAGGGAGGGGGGCAGGTGAGGACATGTGCTAGGGGGTAAGGGAGGCTGGGGGGAGGACATTGGGGGGGAAAGGAAAACATATGTACTACTATTAAATATAAGTTATAGTGTAAATAAAATAAAAAAAATAACTCTGCACGAAAATTCTATTCTTGTTCCCACTTATAGCTATGTAAGTGTAAACTGAGGCAGAGAGAGTTGTCCAAGGTCACACTATCAATGAGTGGCAGAGCAGTTTGGTGTGACTATACCAACTCAGCCACTAGGACTGGTTGCGCTGATAAAGTGGTGAATGGTTACCAATGGGCCCTGCAGCCCCTACTCCAGTTGCAGAGACCCCACCTCCTAAGCTTTTCTATTAACAGTCTCCAGACACTGAGATCCACAGCCACAGATATTGAGGGACCGACCCCCTTACCAAGCCTGTCCGGTAACAGTCCCCGGACTCTGAAAGCCACAGCCACAGAGAAGGAGACCACAGGTCTACAGGCCACCCCAGGAGACTCATACACCAGGCCACAAGGCTGACTGTACACTGCCAAGATAGATGGAGCAGACCAGAGTCAATGTCTCTAAGGCGAAAAGTAGTCAGGAAGAGCAGGCAGAAGGAAAGGGACCCCACAGCTCAGCCTGCCCAAAGTTGGCCAGATCGCCTGATGGAGCATTACAACTGTGTGCCTGTAAAGAAGCAGGGTGACAAGCCCTGGTAGAGATGAAGGCCACCATGGCTTTGCAACCATCTACAGTTTAAGGAGTGGAAGGTGATGTGCACCCAGCTACAAGCTGGAATTCCAAAATATCACAGGCTGTGGCCAAATGCAACCCGGAGCCACAGGCCTTTCTGATGCTGGGAGAGCCAGCCTGCCTTCCCGCTGCTCCCGCCAGCAGGGGCGTGTTAGGTAGCAGGGTTCTCTCTTAAAATGTTTCAAATGAGTCAAGGCTTCCCACTGATATCTTAAAAGGGAGTGACCACAGGTCAGCACTGAGGTGATCCCGCCGCTCCTTATGCAGGGACAGGAGAGTGTGCCTGGAGGGCAGCGGTGACCTGGACGCGTCCTGTGGGAGCCACAGTTGGCATTATCACCACGCTGGTGTGGCCAGGTAATTAGGCAGTTATCAGTTCTTATACTGGGGGTTGGGAAACAACTAAAACCCACCATTTAACTAGTTTTTCTTAAAAATAAAAACAAACCAGCTAGTGAACAAGGAAAGCCACAGGCAGGTAAAAGGCATGACTCCGTGTTAGGGGTTCTGCTTCCAGTCCCTTCATAGCAGTGCGGAAAGGCTGCATTTTCCCGGGGCCCTTCTGCAGACCTTGGCTGGGATACAGGGCAGCTGCAGCCCAGGGGACAGCCCACTGCGAACAGAGAGGAAGGAGCACAAGGCACAGGCAGGCTCAGTGTCAGAGGCTCACGCAGAGAGGGGACGAAATAACAACAGAGCCATCGGGATCTGGCCGTCAGGGCATCAGCCAGCTAGGCCTGCAGTGCTCACAGCAGGACATGGTTCCTCATAGAGACATCTGGGTGGCCTGAGAGACCCTCCAACCCAGGGACCCCTCCTGCACCCCCAACACCTCCACACGTCTGAAGGCTCGTGGCACTCTGACATCAGCTGAGAGAGATGCCACATTAAGCTTCTGCTCTTCATTTACTCCCAGAACTGATTTCTCAGATTGGCTAGTTTAAATGAAACAAGACCAGGTCAGATATACACTGAGTGGCCAGATTATTACGCGTTCAGAGATCATAATAATCTGGCCACTCAGTGTATATCCTATATAACAAAAGGCTAATATGCAAATTGTCCCCTCGACCAACAGGCAGGCCAGCCAACCACCCATGTTCCCTCTCCCTGGCCAGGCCGACCGGATTCTACCCACGCATAAATTCATGCCTCTAATAAACACACACACACACACACACACACAGAATGGCCAGGTTATTATGCGTTCAGAGATCATGATAATCTGGCCACTCAGTGTACTTTGGTGTATCTGGTGAAAGGGGACTTATTACATCCACAAAGAGATTGAAAGTGGTGAAACCGGTAGTTTTTGTTGTAATATCCCCAGGAACCGGTTAAAGTATATATTAAGGTGTTGAGTCCTGGCCAGTGGTTAACATCATGAGCCTGTGCACTAAAGGATCATGGCTTCAATTCCCTGCCAAGGGCACGTACCTGGGTTGCAGGTTTGATCCCCAGCCTTGGGGGTGAAGGGGGAGGGCATGTGGGAGGCAACTGATCAATGTGTCTCTCTCACATTGATGTTTTTCTCTCTCCCCCCACCTACCTCTTTCTCTTCCGCTTTCTCAAAAGTTAACTGAAAAAATCTCCTCGGGTGAGGAGTAACAAAACAATGTAAATATTAAGGTGTTTTGTTGTCAAGAGGTCACTGATCTGATGACCACCCCAACCTCTGAGACGAGTGTGCAGCTGCCTCAGGCTCGCCCGATGGAATCAACCACCTATTGAAGCAAGCAGAGTCACTTTGCCATCTTCTTGGGGACAATGAACACATGTTTCACAAGGCCACGATGGCTCTAAAAGTAGTTTCAAATACCACGTGAGGGCGGCTCTCAGTAGGTGGGTGTGGTCTGGCTCCTGGGGCCTCTCTTCTAAGGAAAGCACTGTGATGTGCAAATGTAATGCCGTCCAATAGTCCAGCATCCCACAGAGCCCCGGCATACCGGTCTTCACAGTAAAGAGCAAGTGCTCCGCCAAACTCTCAGGAAGCATGCCCCGGCTGCGGTGTTACTGGGCAAGCAGGCAGTACAACACAGCTATGGGGACAGAGAAGCAACAGCTAAAGGAAAAAATGCCAAAAGTTCCCATGAACATGGGTTAATTAAATAAATCTATTCTATGTAGAATAGGTAATACCACTTAAAAGATACCAACTCAAAGGGGCAGCGTTTAATGAAATGGTAAATTCAGGAGAATGTTATGAGTTTCTTTGGAGCAAATTGATTAAAATTGTTTTTCATCTTTTCCATCACAAGATGGCCTCGGCTTCTTTTGGTTCTAAGGGACCTTCTGTGAAGGACCTACAAAGCAAATGCAAACGACTGAGCTGCCCCTGCATTCCCATTAGCCAGCTCTGAACCTCAGGAAAGAGTGAGGCCAGGACAGCAAGCACACGCCAGCACCCAGCCAGCCTCCGTCCTCGACAGAACCCGATTGTGAAAAGGGGTCATGTGGAGACTCAGTCTCACTCACACGTGGGGTCACCTCCCGGCTCTGCAAGGACATCCGGGAAAGAGCAAGTTTTAGGAGATGAGTTATTTTCTTCAAACTCACAGGAGACTGACCTAGACACTAGAACCAATTATTTTAAAATATCCTCTTCTCAACAGGACACCTTCTTGGAGCATCATCATTCACTCATTAACTCCCCAAAACTCAATCAATGCCTTGGTCAATAATATCTGGTCTCTGGAAATAGAGCGAACGGAAAACAGCCCCAGCGTTGAGAGGTTCTCACTCCAGAGTGTGGTCCTCAGGACCCTCGTCAGAACCCTCCAATCTGCTTATCAGAGTCCCAAACCCCACCCCAGGTGCATTCTGAGGGTGGGACACCAGGAAATTAAAAGCATCCCAATGATTCTTTTGCAACAAAAGTTTGGGGCATTTTAGTCTAATAGATGAGAAAGGCATGTAAACAAGTTATTCCTATCGAAAACATCCTTGGGGGCGGGGGGGAGAATAAAGTTCGATGATTTCCAGAAACAATATCCTGATGTCCCTATTTCTGCCCTGACATCCAACCTCTGGATTCCATGCCCGCCTTCATTGATCTGGTTCATAGCATCCTACTACCTAGAGCCCTGTTTACTTTAGATGCATTTTATAATGGCTGCTACCTGCTGATACATAAAGGAGAAAGAGGGGAAACTAAAATTTACCAGCCAACATGTTGGACACTGAAATATATTAACTCATTCACTCTCACAGCAATCACACAAGTAGGGATTACCACCCCATTTACAGATAAGCAAAATGTGGCTCAGGGCAATTAGGAACTTGCCCAAGGCCACACAATTGCTAAGTAAAGTCAGGACTCAGCCTCGTGTCTGTGTGTCCAAAGCCGAGAAATATTTCACACCCCAGTCATCGATTCCAGTCAAGGGCACATGGCCAGGTTGCAGGCTCGTTCCCCAGTGGGGGGGCGTGCAGGAGGCATCCAATCAATGACTCTCATCATTAATGTTTCTATCTCTCCCTCTTCTTTTCTCTCTGATTAAAAAATAATAATTAAATTTTTTTTTTAAATCTCCTGGAATCATGCTGAAGTGACTGAGGGATGCAGCCTCTGTCACCTAACAAGACATGAGCATAGAGAAATCCCTCCAAATCTTTTAATAGTTAAATCGAGCTACTAGCAGCCACCCAAGCTATGGCTGTTTTTAGTTTCCTTCAAGGGCTTATAGACCCATCACCTCCTGGGATGGAAACCACCCAGGCTAATCCTGAGACACAGGTGACAGGGTTTGCCCCGTCCCCCAGGCAGGGCCTGACGTGACCTTCTGGTGAGTAACAACACACCCCTGCCAGCGTGGCTGGACTCGGCCCGCCCTGGGATGCAGCCTCCACAAGCCAGGCCTTCTGGTGAGCACCTGAGAGCTCACAAGGGTGGGGCTCCTGCCACCCGCAGCTTCTCTCCCTTGTCAAACTGTGACTTCCTGGGACCTGTGTCTGTCGGTTTGGTGACCACTCTCCCTGGCACACCCTGACTCCTGGCAGCTCCTTCCAAATAAGCTGCTCCGGAACAGCGATTGCCAACCACCGCCTCCACCATCACCGCTCCCCAGAGCCCATTACACTGCTTGGCTCTCCAGTAACAAATGGGAGTGGATCTCTCACCTTGAACTCAGAGCAAGTTTTTCAAATGTTACCAGAAAGCCTCGCTATTTCTTTTTCCTAGTATCTCGATTTAACTGTTAAAAGATTTGGAGGGATTTCTCTATGCTCATGTCTTGTTAGGTGACGCAGTGCATCATTCAGTCACTTCAGCATGATTTCAGGAGATTTAAAAATTTTTTTAAATTATTATTATTTTTTAACCAGAGAGTAAAGGAGAGGGAGAGATAGAAACATCAATGATGAGAAACATCAAATGCTGCTCCTTTGAGTTGGTATCTTTTGATGTTTCATCAATTGGTTTCAGTTTCTAGGTCAGTCTCTGGTGATTTGAAGAAAATAACTTGCTCCTTCCCGAATGTCCTTGCAGAGCCGAGAGGTGACCCCACGTGTGAGTGAGAATAAGTCTCCATATGACCCATTTTCACAAACTGGTTCTGAACCCTTGACCAGAATCGAACTTGGGACCTTTCAGTCCACAGTCAGATGCTCTATCCACGGAGCCGAACCGTCTAGAGCCCAGGAGATTATATTGGTGATGGAAGAAGTAGGACGAGCCTGTCCACCACTGCCCAGGCCAGGAGGGGTCCAGTGAGCAGCGGGTATCCTGGGGGCAGGATGGCCTGCAGCCAGGAGCTGAGAATAAAACCAGGAGCTCAGGATGAACACTCACTGTTGGAGGAATATAAGGTTCCCTGCCCTCATGGGGCTCACTCTCCTGTTGGGAAAACTAGACTTGCACATGCATCTGGTGAAGGTAAATGCTGAGAGGAGAAGAGGTACAGGGAAACGGTTCTTAAATTATAAACTGGGATCCCGGGCTACAGAGAGAAGGCACCACTTTTCCAATCAGCAAGCAGAAGCATAATGGGCATTCCAAGAGTGTGGGGTCCCCTCAACAAGAACCATGTCTTTTATTCCTTTTGAATCTCCTCAACCTACGTGAAACTGTACAGCACACAAATGGAGTTTAATAAATGGTTGTTAACTAACCAGATGATTCTCATAGCAGAAAAAAAGTAAAAGTAAAATATTTCAGAGCACCCACAGTTAGAAGGAGCAGGCCTGGAGGTCAGTAACCTCCTGGGTCATGTGGATGAGGTGTGGCAGCAGCTTTGGAAGTGCAGCTGCTCCAGCCCCGCCCACCAAACTAAACTGGGCCGGGGGGAGGGGGGGGGGGGCGGGGCGCCGCCCTCCGGGAGAGCCTCCTGCGTCAGAAAGCTGTAAACAGGCACCACCTGTGCTTCTAAATTAGAGACGAGGAGCGAGCAGCAGTGCCGTGGCCAGTGATGAGCCAGGAAACTTTAGCTGACTAAAGGTCACCAGTGTCTACCAGCAACGAAAGTTGGTCACTTTTCCTCTTCAAGCATAACAACCGGGGCATATGTTACAGAGAATAAAATCTGGCTTCACAATATTCAGTTCTAGTTCATGCATTTTTCTCCACCAACAGAAAAGAAGTGCAACTTTCAAAGATAGAATCAACCACATTTTTACAGCTACACCACTTTTGGACTTAATAATACTAGTGAAAATGGGCAGCTTTTCTGCTATTGTTTTGCCAGGAGATACTCTCAGAAAAGCTGCCTTTTTCCTATTACCTGATCCTCCTTTTCATTTATTCATTGCTAGGTCTTTCTCGTGAACACACGGAATCCTACCTGCCGGTTTTACTTTTGCTCTGTTAGCAAGGGCTGGCCAGTATGCGGTGCTGGAGGGGCTGAGCCCAGCACAAGCTCGGTGGGAAGGGGGTGATGGATCTATTAATGATGGCTGAATGGGTGGGGTGGGCCTACACATGAAAGTGCTGTGCTGCCCACCCTGATCTGGAACTAGGAGAGGGTTCTGAGCTACTGGTTTTATTGGTTGAACCTGTGAAACATATGTAAATACGCTGAAGTTAAAGCTGTGCCCCAGTTGTCCGCAGTTTGTCTCCTCCTCCTATTCCTCCTCCTCAGTATCTATGCATATAAAAGTATAATATGAAAATCGTCCAGATGGCAGAACAACCAGTCGCTATGACGTGCACTGACCACCAGGGGCAGACACTCAATGCAGGAGCTGCCCTCAACCCACAAGACCCGATCACCTGACCAACTTCTTGGTTCCTCCCCCCAGCTGGCAGGCTCCAATCGGATCATCCCTGATCACAGGCCAGGCCTAGGCACCTTACCCGTGCACAAATTTCGTGTGCCAGACCTCTAGTAAAATTTAAACTCTGGCCTGAAATGAGAGCTCAGAGCTCTGATGGTGGTTGTCAGGCTGGGTGCCCATCATATCCCAGAGTCCCTGAATTTCAATTGTGAAGAGCCTGACACTGTAGGCCATCTAAAATAAGTCCATGTTAGCTTTCTCAGTGGTCCAGATCCTGGGCTGCCTACATCAATGCTGAAATTATCTCTTTTTATAGCTGGATGCAAGGTCCCCATTGAAAATTTTATTATTTCAGTTTAATTAAATTTTCTAGCATAAAACAGGAAGAAAGAACCAAACTAAAAGATGAGATTTGCCTTAAACCCAAAATATCAAAAGCCTTTCTCCTTCCCTGGAGAAAGTCCCCAAACGCTCAACCGACCCCTCACTCCAGGCCCACGGGGCTTCACACCCCCAGGAGCAGCTCCCCAAAGGACGGGGACCGTACCTCTTATAGACACAGTCCCTGGGAAGCACTGGCAGTTAAAGGGCCTTCCCAAGACAGTAATGACCCAGCCCCAACCAGGACAATCCACCCAACCTGACAGTTTCTGAAGCATGCCCAACTTACAAATATTCCAGCTCTTCAAGCCTCTCCCGGAGCCCACTCTGACAACAGGGAATCGGGGAAAGTCCTTCACCAATAGAGAGGTCCCAGCAGCCCACACCCAGTGTCAACCTGAAACATGGATCTTCCTCCCATCTGGGCACAATTTAACAATTCAGTATTCACTTCCTAGCTCCAAATTCCAGTGCCCATCCATCGTTATGCATGCAGATAAGTGGTAGGCATCATGACTATTCTGCAAATGCTCTATCTGACGGAGGCTGCCATATCTTATTGGATTATCTTACTTTCTAGAACCAATGGAAGGCCACTTGGAATCCCACAAGGAAACTAATATTAATTGAAGGCCAATCTTGTTCTAAACATTTCTGTGTGTACCACATGCTTTTTTATTCTCCCCACAACCACATGAGGTAAGTGTTGTTATTCCCATTTTTACAACTGAAAAAACATAGGTCAGAAAAGTTAAATAACTTGTCTAATTCACACAGTAATTAGGGGCAAAACTAAGGTATGAATCCAGGTCTGACTCCAAAGTTGATTCAATCCAGAGCTAAAAAATAATAGAATCACACAAAAACAAAAAATTGTGACAAGCTTGCTTGAAAATTAAATACGCATTGCATTTTGAAGTTATTTATTTCATATTCTTACAAGCTAATATCTTTTTTTAATATATTTTATTGATTTTTTTAGAGAGGAAGGGAGAGGGACAGAAAGTCAGAAACATTGATGAGAAAGAGCCATCGATCAGCCACCTCCTGCACACCCCCTACTGCAGATGTGCACGCAACCAAGGTACATGCCCTTGACCGGAATCAAACCTGGGACCTTTCAGTCCGCAGGCCGACGCTCTATCCACTGAGCCAAACCGGTTTCGGCAAGGTAACATCTTTTTAAAGAATTCTCGTGATTGGTCACAGCCTTAGAAACAAGAATTCTTGTGATCCGTCCGCAATGTGTTAATGTGTTTAACACTAATGAAATGTACACTTAAAAATTATTAAGATGGTCAATTTTACATTATGCATCTTTTACTACAACTTCTAAAAATATTTATCTTATATATAGTTTCTTTTTGCACTGGTGTACAGCATGGGGTGATGAAAAGTTATCCTCTGAAAGTCAATTTCACAGCATTAAACTTCTTTAAATGGCCAGGTGATTTCTCTGAGCAGCCATTCCCCAGCCCTTACTTGATAGTCTCGCTTTTCTATGCAATAATTGGCAAATTACCGCCTGAGGGTACCCTCCTTCCCCACACTGGGGGGGAACCTGAGGAAACTGGCACCAATGAATGCTTGCAACAGCTGGTAGGGGTGTGGGGAGAGGGAACAGATCAGAAGATTGAATAACTAACTGTCTCTGAGGCAGTTCACTGAGGGTGGAAACCACAACATTCCCAAACAAGAGAGTCACGGACTGGGGGCTGTTTTTGAGTGGGAGAGGGAATGGAATGTTGGCTTTTCCGGGACATTGTGATGGACAGAGGAGACAAGATCCATATGTAGGACCTGAGGCTCTCTCCCCAAATTCAGAACATGTGATCACTGAAATGGCATTCGAGTGGCAGGCCATCCTCTGCGCATTTTATTCTAAGAGAAATGTTTTCATATAATTTAATTTGTATGCATCGCAGGGTTGAGAAGTTGACACTTGCAGAAAATGTAGCTATGCAGCCAGATATGCTTCCCTTTTACACAGACTTCTAAGGAGTAGAGAGGACAAAATTAAACCCATTGACAGAAACTGGCTTGCCTTGGGGAGCGAGTGACATCCACAGTCTTCACCCTGACTGACTCACTGCCCTTGAGGCCTCACCTGGTCAGTTATTTTCAATAGGCATGGCATACATTTCAAATTAATGTTTTCTTAGGTTAGCAACCACCTTGCTTATCAATGGGTATTTTTTCGATTTCTTGGAGTTGTCTTCTTCACCATCAAAACAAGGGTGTGGGCTCTGGCCTCAAGCGGTGCCCGCCCTGAGTGCCACGACCACTCCTGCTCTGCTTGGGCACTAAGAATGTGAATCCGTTTTTTCTTTTTGTTAATGTACTTTACTGATCCTTCCACAGAGAGGAAGGGAGGGGGATAGAGAGCTAGAAACATCAATCAGCTGCCTCCTGCACACCTCCCACTGGGGATGTGCCCGCAACCAAGGCACATGCCTTGACTGGAATCACACCCGGGGACCCCTCAGTCTGCAGGCCAACGCTCTATCCACTGAGCCAAACCAGCAAAGCCTGCCTCTGACACATACTTTGTGGCCCCACCCCCTGCCTTAGTCTCCACCTGATTCCTGGCTGCCCCCACCTTCCCCACCCAACACACCGCCCCCAGCGAAGTGCCAGTGCCCTTCTCCTGGGGTCCTCTGCAACACGTTACAGAAACAGGAGTGCAGTAGCCATAACCGCAGTGTCTCCCTGTTCCCAGAGGCCTGCTTGCCTCACACTGAAGACAGACACCTCCTGCTGCAGGAGGGTGGGCTTGCTCAGCCGTTTGACTGCCCCATGCCATGTCACCTCACAAAGGACAGGGTCTCCTCCCGGCGGTGTGTGCCCGGTGTCCACACCTTCAGTGCCAACTCCTGGCTTTCTGAGGAACTGTCTAACGGCGTCCGAACCACCACACTGCTTCTTGTTGATTCCGTGACCTCATTTTCTATTCCTACTAAACTCTCTGATCACATTCCTTGGATGACGAGTGGAGGTTTGTTCAGCCCATGCAGAGGCTCCTGTGTGGCCTTGGCCCCCAACACGGGCAGGTCAACCCCGCACGTGTATCTACAAACTCCACTATTCCTGCATGAAGGGCCCCAGAAACGAGAACCATAGGCGTCCTGGCCACAGGCCCCAGCTAACCTGGGTGGAAGGGCTCTGCCTGCCAAGAACTAAGTCCTGCACTGACATACCCCGGGGCCACGTCTCTAGAAGGTTCCCAAGTTTGTGAACACTTACCATGTAAGCCGCTTCCCCGGGCGATAAACTTCGGACCAGTTGCTACACTGACAAATTCACCATTAGCATCATGAGCTCTGCCTTGTACCACATCAATAACCCAAGACTCAGTCAGTCAGTTCCCACCTAGTGCTTTATTTCCTAAAGACACGATCACCTGAAATCATTAAGGCACAACGCACACTATTTCTTTTCTATTCCAGGTACCTGGAGCGGGTTTTCCTTTCAGTTTCCTTGAATTCCTAGTCGCTACGCTGCCACCATCTTTTAGGGAGGATGCAGGAAATTCCGCACACTCTGTTCTCTCCGCAAACGCATGGAACCTGAAATATGAAGAGATTTGCAACGTTAGGTGGGAAAGTGGTGCTTGTGCATGTCCATTCCGTCTCCCGAGACTGTGAACCTGCTCTCCCACACTGCCGGGCACCATCAGCTTCCCTGCCCCTTCCTGTTCCCCCAGGTGCACTCAGGGAGGTCGGAGAAAATGGAGTTGTGGATGTGTTGGGATTTTAACTGGTCACTCTTCTCTTCATTACAGAGTCATTGCTTAGCCAAATGGTATTTCTTGAGCCTAGAGAAATGACACCCTGTCCTTAGGTTGATTCTCTGTTCCCAGGTTCAGTCATGGCAGCACAGTCTTGACAAGTCTAGTCTATCATGGGCCCACAGTGCCCACAGCCCTGTAGTCAGAGCTCAGGTGATAAGGGGCACTGGCTCACCTGCGAAGGCCACCAGGCTGCAGTCAGCTTGGCAAGCACACTTCCCCGGGACCCACGCAGAATCCGAATGGGAAGATTTCTTGCGTGGATGGTTTAGGGATTGACTCCTCCAAGCGTGGCCCAGGAGAGCAGCGCCTGGGAGCTGCTGACGACGCATGTTCCCGCAGTCACCCCGACACTGAGTGCGAGCGGCACTGGAACAAGCTTCTGCCCCAGGGACTCGTGCTCCTTAAAGCTCAAGGAACCCAGTGTGGTGTGCAATTTTGGGCTAAGCCATGGCTGAAGCCACTTATCTGGGATCTAAAGTCAGTAGTCAAGGGAAATTCTTCCAGGATGGCGGAGGGGATCTCTAAGGAATGTTCCTCCAGCGTCTTGGTGGGGAGGAGGGGGGTGCGCCTGTGACTGCTCATCCATCCCAAAGAGAACCCTGAGCACAGGTGAGCATGGATGGGTAAATGTGGCCTTGTCTGGGCCATGGAAAGCCTCTGTCCCTCCTCCTTTTTAATTTTTTTATCTTTATTGATTTCAGAAAGGAAGGGAGAAACATGAATGATGAGAGAGAATCATTGATCTTGCATGTTCTCGACTGGGGATGGAGCCCACAACCAAGACATGTGCCCTGACTGGGAATCCAACTGTGACTCTGGGTTCGCAGGTCGACAATCAACCACTGAACCCCACCAGCTGGGCAGTCCCGTCTACTTCTAAAGTGTTTCAGGAGACACACTAGGACACTGGCTTGATGGCAGTGAACAGCCAGCCTTGTCCAGTGACTCAGCGTGGCTGTGTCTGCCTCCCACTAGGACCTCTCCGCAAGCAGAAGTGGCCAGCATCCTGGCGGAGCAGAGAAGAGATGCCAAGCTATCCCTGACAGGCCTACCCCCCAAATGTCAAGGCCTTCGGTACCTATGATTTCTACTCTCTGATGCGGTCTCCAGATTAGAAAAGAAAGCAAGGCAGACGTTCCCTCTGGCTAATAAGCTCGCTGTGCATAAAGCAAGTCACCACTAAGAGTCCACAGAGTACAGCACACACTGAGGGCTGGGAGCTCTGCCCTAGGCACAAGTGCGCCCAGACTCCAGGTCCCAGCAAGCTGAGATGCTCAGGACATGCCCTTACAGTTGGACAATTACTGCACTTTAGATGGGGCTCAAGAGCCAAAAGTGCAGGGAGACCAAGTGAGACTCAGGGCCCTGGCACCATGAAGGGCAGGAGTGCTGCTAGCTATGGGTTGGACTCACTTTTGAGGGCCAGAACAGGGACGGGAGGGCTGTCTACACCTGCCTCTTCATCAAAAATTGCGCTCCCCGGTGCATGGCTTAAAAGGCAAGAGCTGAAATGCATGGGTAGATTGTTAAACTTTGAAGTGCTAGAGGTCAGAATGAACTTCCTGTTAAATTACTCCCTGGCCACTCACCTGTCCAGAGGAGATGCTCACCTGAGCTAAGTAAGAAGAGGACAAGCAAGGTGGCCGTGCCAGTTGCCTTTTTCTTTTTCTACCTCCAATAGCAAAATGGGGCAGTGATGTATTGGGGGGGGGGGGGGGGGTCCTCAGGCACCCAGAATGGAAGCCAATATTTCCCAGGTGCTTTAAAAGCAGCCAGAGCAGTGTCCCTCAGAACCCCCAGAAGTCCCTGGCTCTCCCTCACTACTGACAGCATCTCTGGGGCTAAGGCCATGACACCTGCGTTTTAATCAAGCTCCCTCAACAGTTCTTCAGCAAAAGGCAGGGCTAACTGCATGTTACCAGGCCCCCATACGCTGTGTGACGTCAGCCTGCAAGGTAAAGCCAGGCCTCCGACGATGAAGACGCTCCCCACACAAACACGATGAACAACTCGGTTGGAGAAGAAACCCCCCGAGCGACACCGTACTCGTCTCAGAAAGGCTGACTTGCGAAAGACCCGGGCTCCTGCCTGGTACCCATTCAGGCAGCTGGCCTTTCTCCCCAGGGCCTTCAACTCACACACAGGCCCCAGACATGATGAGGCCAACAGATACACTTCAGCTGCCACTGAAAGACAGTCCATTCCTCACAGTTGCCACTATGAAGCGCATTGTGTCCACCCTTCCATTCATACGTTGAAACTTATAAAGTTTAACCTATGATGAAGGTAAAGGGGGTCCTCAGAGTGGAGTCCTGATCCGAGAGGATCAGCATTCTTTTGAAAAGACACACCAGGGAGCTCACATGCTGTGGATTCGCCACCCCTTCTCTCTCTCTCCATCCCTCTCTCTCCCTCATAAAGGACATAGCAAGAAGGCAGCTGTCTGCAAGCCAGAAAGAGAGCTCTCTCCAGAAACTGAATCCTCAGGCACCTTGATCTTGGACATCAGTGTCCAGCACAGTGAGACATAAATGTCTGTTGTTTAAGCCCCAGCCTGTGCTACTTTGCTATGGCAGGCAGAACTAACACAGTGCCCAAGAGGAGGGGCACCCTGCCCCACAGAGCCACACAGGAAAGCACCAGGGCTGGTGAGGAGGCAAGAGTCTGTACTGAGATTCTGCAGGAATAGGCAAGGCCGAGTAAGCGGACTTGGGATTGGCTATGTTTGCATAATTTCAGCGAGTTCTTAGGCAGAGGAGTTTTCTGGTACCTGGCTCTGGGGTGAGTAGGGAATATGGGTCTGTCTTGGGCAGGTTGCACAGGGGTCATTCACTAGCTCCAAGACCAGCCAGCCCTGGGAGAGGCAGTCTTTGCAAGATCAGCAAGGTTCCACAATGTCCAAGCATCCAAAGTACAGAAAAAAAAGAAAGAAAGAAAAAAAAAAAAGACAAAACTGCCCTAGCCGGTTTGGTTCGGTGGATAGAGCATCGCCTGATAGTCCAGTCAAGGGCACATTCCTCCGTTGCAGGCTCCTGGCCTGGGCCCTAATCGGGGCTCGTGTAGGAGGCAACCAACCAATGTGTTTCTCTATCAATGTTTCTCTCTGTCTTTCCCTCTGTCTTTCTCTCTCTCTAAAAATCCATGGAAAACTAACCTCTAGTGATGGTTAAAAAAAAAAAAAAGGCAAGACTAGTACAGGGGGAGAAGAAAAGACACGCGGAGACTCAGATGGCTGGAGAGATGGGAAGAGCACAGCGCAGACTGGTTAGGCCCACGTCCCTGCAGTCCCTCCAGGGCCCATTTCTGCCTACCTGCTGTGGGCCTTGGCACTCAGGTCCTTTAAGAAAGCCACGGTGCCTTCTCCCCTGGCGTTGAAGGACACGGTGCAGACAGGACATGGCATCTCCAACACCCTCTGGAGGAGCAGCTGCTTGGACTCCTCAGGAATGTCCCCTACCACAAAGTAGTACACGGACTCAATCTGCAAGAAAGCAGTGCCAGGAACTCACCTCCTGGTCCCAGCAAAGCACCTTCTGGCCAACCCAGCCTCGTCAGGACTCACGGGCAATCACTTTCTACAAAATGGCATTTTTATGGGGCGGGAAAGGGTAGGGGGGGTAGGGAGAGAAGGGAGCACACAAAGGTAGCAGCACTGCTCAGTGCTTTGTGAGGACATTTGGGGACCAAAGTCAGGAAGTGAGAGATCCAAGGCCTGGTGCCGAGAAGGTCTGTGGGGAGTGGCCACAGCCTCAGGTACCACATGGGAGAAAATGATTAGCAGGCTGGAGAGGAGCTTCCTCTGGGCCCATGTGTGCAGCGTGCAGGGCAGGAGCAGGAGCGGAAGCAACTGTTTTCAACATGAAAACACACAGCCACTGAGGGCAGGAAGCTTATCAGTCATTTCCATAGCGGAGCCAGAACGCTACAATCCAACTCCTCCATCCTTGGTCTGAGGCAGACTGTGGCAGGAAGACACATTCCTGGCTGGTTCATCCTCTGGTCGCATCTCACATGGAAGCGCATGCCTGGAGGAGGGTGAGGCTGTCGGGACTTCACATAGGAGGCGAAGAGCCAGATCCACCCACAGGGCCTTGTCTCTTGTCACCATGACAACGAGAGAATGAACAGCCCCTATGTCAGGACACACACACACACACACACACACACACACACACACACACACACACCCTTCAATCAGGGATCTGGAAGACGCATACCTCACCAGACAGGAGGCAATCCCCAAAAGCTCCTTGCTTAGTTTAAAGTGATATCAATCCCACTGAAGGACTTTGTGACAACGGTCCTACAGCGACCACAATGCCCTTGCTCCTTTCCAGGATTTGCATTTCATGGCACATCCATCCAACTCCCCCCACTCCCATGAGCTCTGTAACTTGGGGCAAGTAATTCTAATGAAGATAAGAGTGAAAGTGCAGTTTACCTCTCCACCGGGTTTAAACAAGTTGACCTACATTTATGTACATAAAAAAGCCCAGGGACAGCCCACACTACATAGCATCTACACTTGCCCACCAACACCTGGATGGATTGTCTCCACATGCCTAGGGGGAACCCCATCTTTAAGGGATAAGGAAAGGCCCTATCCCTTTAGGTCTTGTGAGCCTCTCTCTGCTCTAATCACAGGCCTCTGTAGCAGAAGGTAAACAATCAGTGATATCCCCTAGACTTCCAACCTGGGACTTACACCCACCTGGCACAGAGATAGGCTTATGATCAGCTCCCCAACTGGTTAGGACACCCTGTGGGCAGTGATCAGGGCAGGCTTTGTGCCCCGGGGCCAGCAGGTGGCAGGGTGACGGAGGACACAGGCCAGGAACTAGGAGAGGACAGTGGGAGCAGAGACCAGCCTATTGAAGCAACAACTCTCCTCCAACACCAAAGAGCCCCCTGTGCCTGCCGTACCTCCCACCCCCACTTCCTCTCAGGCCTTTTAACTCCAGCTCCGATTTTTAAAAGGGTCGAATGGGCGTAAAGACTGAGGGAAGTGGCACCTGCTCTCAGCCAGTCACCCAAGTGGCAGGAGGAGCAGTGTTGCCGGGATTTCTTGTTATTCCTAAGATTGTTCTCCCAGCAGGTGCACTAAGTCCGCTTTCTCCTGCTGTTATTCGTCACCTTGGGTGAGATGCAGTGTGGACGCCACGGAGCTACTCCTAACAATGAGTGATTCGGCTGTATTGGTGCCTAGTGTTGCACGGATGGTGCATCTCTCAGAGGATCTAAATTCGCACATGGCCTGAGGCGGGGAACAGATGGGGGCACCTTCTGGGTTTGCTCGCTCAGCAGGGAGGTCAGTGAGGGTAAACATCTCTAGGTGGTCTGCTGGCTGACACCCCGCAGCGCCCCTGCGGGCGCACGGGTGGGCAGACTTGGCTGCTTTGCTCTGGCAGTAACCCTGGCAGTAACCGCTCGAGATTTCATCAAACTAAAAACTGCTGTAGCCAAAACCGGTTTGGCTCAGTGGATAGAGCTTCGGCCTGTGGGCTGAAAGGTCCCAGGTTCGATTCTAGTCAAGGGCATATACCTTGGTTGAGGGCACATCTCCAGTAGAGGGTGTGTGCAAGAGGCAGCTGATCGATGTTTCTCTCTCATCGATATTTCTAACTTTCTATCCCTTTCCCTTCCTCTCTGTAAAAAAATCAATAAAACATATTTTAAAAAGAACCTACTGTAGCAGCGAGTCAGGATTTCTTTCCCTCGTAAAGGCAATAGGGTTACTCTTTAAGTTCAGTCTTCAGCTACTTACCTGCCTGTTTCTGGCCAGCTCCAAGCTACATGCTTCCCACGCGGCCGACTGTCCCACCTCCTCCCGCACACTGCCTTTCTGCCTCGCCAGTCGGCTCTCAGAACAACACTGAGAAAAACGGAGGGAGATGATATGCTGCCTGCCACCAGCCTCTCCCCAAACTGGCAAAAATGCCTTTGAAAGTGAAATGGCTTCTGCTATTTGGGATAATAAGTTAACATGAATCATCTTACACAGCAGTCCTGTGGAATATGAATTATCTTCATGCCCAGTTTACAGATGAAGAAACTGAGGCCTGGACTGATTAACTGAACTGGTCTTACAGTTAGTAAACCAAATCTGACCCCATAAGCTGCTGCTATCCTTGCTTTCAACCACTTCACTCTCTCACCTCTTCATGGAAAGGCTGGTCACCTATTGGAGATGAATGTGAACCCCCAGCATTGTGAAAGCAAGATCATGGGCACCAAGCGGCCAGAGGCCAGGCACCATTTTCACTTCCCACACCATCAGAGGCACTGACCACCAGCTGTCAACGTCACTGACCAAAGTTGAGTCCAGGAGGTAGTCTGGTTCAGGGATTTATCTCCCCAGGAATCCTCCCCCTCTCCCACCCCCAGCACCTCCCAGGTCCCCGGGGCAGGCCCGGGTTGGGCAGGGGCAGCCAGGACCAGGAGCAGCTTCCTCGCTGACCTGCACTTCCCCCGTGCCAGTTTCATTGACTCTGATGACATAAGACATGGAAAATATGTGGGTTACAATCAGCTATTTCCTGCGTCACAAACTCTTGCCACTTTATACTGCATAAAATAGGGTGGAGCTTTTCTGTTTCACTTAAAATGTCTTCTTCTGCCTGGGCCAATGTCCAGCAGCTTCCCACGGTACCTGCATCTGCCCGGCCAAGGAGTCCTCGGCAGCCTCCCAGCCACGGGCTTGGGAGGGAAGCACAGCCCCGAGAGGCTGCTTCCTGACTGCCCGCAGCTCTCAGGGGTCAGAGCCTGAGACCTCTAGGTCTGAAAATCCCTGCTCCGAAGGAAGCAACAGTGAAAGTCAACCGGATCAGCATGGCGAGGTCTGGCAACACTTCCTCGTTCGTCATACAACTTTGGCCACTGCAAGTTTTGACCAACCCGGACCTTGAATAGAACTTCCAGATCCTCCCTGGCCTGTAGCAGCCCTTTATGGCACAGCAATTTTGGTTTTCTGAGTCTCCTGAGTCTGAGTCTTCTGAGTTTTCTGAGGCAGAAACTATCCTCGAGATATTATTAATCAGCTCCCGTCACAGATCTGCCCTAACACCCTTGACCACCACCAACTTTCGGAACTCCCGGGCTTCAGGGCCCCTGTGTCCACCTGCCATCCCTACTGGCGTCATAGAGACTCAGCAATTTCACCTGCCTGGTCACACACGGACCACCTCCCTTCACTTAAAAAGCTCAAATACCCACCCTAGGTTGGGTAGGGGACTCTCTTGGACTCACATCTAGCCCCACACCCAGGAATGTCAGCACTGCCCTGGCAGTGTGCTGAAAGGGCAGAGTGGGACTGCAAAGAACAATTTAGACAGCTGCCATTTTGAACTGTGTGACTTGGCAGCCACCATGTAGGCTGCATGATGTGTAAACTTACCTGGGGGCTGCCATCTTGAAATCACAAAGACCAACCCCTCCCTTTGAATTAGCCAATCGCGAAAGACTGTGTGCCTGAGCTCCAATCAAGAGCAAAGGGCAGGACAGGTCACGTGTGTTAGGGATTATTTGCATCACTAGCCCCAGCCCTCACCCAACCAATCGGAATTGGCTAACTCAACGGTTCGAGTCTGGCCCCACCTCCCTATAAAATCGTTATGCTTTGGATACTCTTCCTCCTTTGCGCCCTGCCGCTGTGTCGGTGGGGGCAGAGAGCCAAGCTCAAGCTTGTAATAAAGGCTCTTTACTATTGCATTGGACTCGGCTCCCTGGTGGTCTTTGGGGATCATGAAATCTGGGCATACCAGTGCCTCAGTTGGTGGAGCACCATCCTGTGACTGAAAGGTGGCCGGTTTGATTCCCACTCTGGGCACATGCCCAGGTGTGGGCTTGGTCCCAGCAGAAGTGCCTGTGGAAGGCAACCGATCCATGTTTCTCTCACATCGATGTTTTCCTCTCCCTCTCCCTTCCTCTCTCTCTAAAAGTCAATAAAAAAAAATTTTTTTTAAGAATATCAACATTATTTCCTTCAATGTTCATAGAGACTTAGCAAGCCCTTGCTAAGCACTGCCATTGCTAGGGACACACGAGATCAGATGTCTGTCTGCGTCACTGAAGGCTGCTGTGGCCCCTCCTCCTCTACTGTCCAGTGGAAGAGCTCCTAAGGAATCACTCGGGTCTGTCTCCAATTCACCCACTTAATCTTCCAGTAAAAGGATAAACAAATGTGTGCCTATCAGTAGGTGGAAGAGAGAGAGAGAGAATACAAAGAGAAACAGAAGCCCTCTGGGAAGGTGGCTGCTGTGAAAGCAGAGGCAGAGCCCCTGGTTAGCTTCTCAGGCAGCCAAGATCACCAGTCTTTCCTTTCTAACCCTTCATGTCCTGGGCCAGCAGGTCTTCTGGGACCTCCTGCACCTCTTCCTCCTCTTCATAAAGACCGAGGATTTACCGACTTCCAAAAGACAGGGACCCCAGTGTACTGCAGGGCACAGCCCTGAGCTGGACAGCACACCTGGGCCCTGAGGGTGATGCCAGCCCCTCTAAACTGCGGAATACCTCCAGTACCCCAGGCTGTCCTCTCCGTGAACCAGGATATTCCAGTACTTCACCCATGTACAATGCTCTTCAAATGCCATCATTAGAGATATAAACAGACTCTCACCCTCTACCTGGCTCCCCTGGACTTGAAAGCTCATGCTCATCCCTCTGTCAATCTTCCTGGCCTATCTGTGGCAACAGAGCCCAGTCTGGAGGGGGCCAGTGGCCTCTGAACATTCTCCTTCCCTATAACCAAGCACATGGGACAGCCCTCCCTTCTCATGAGGACCTTATACAAAAACCCACTTTCTTGGTTCCTCTCAGGACTCACTTATGGGAGAGACTAACCCAAATCAGGTTATCATCAATAGGAAAAGTCTGAGTGTTATCTTTATTGTTCAAGTTTCTTAAGCCCTAATCTTTTCTAGTCATAGCAAGTGAGAGCAACATGAGTTTGAAACTCACTGGGGTGGACTGAGTTTCACAGAGCAGAGGACCATTCCCTCCCCATCCCACCCTACACACATGTGCGAGCTTTGCTTTACTCCTCATAAAGCATAAGGCATGGCAGTTTTATCTACGAGGCAGTTGCATTTATTGAATTTCCCTTAGGACCACAACCAAGCAAAGCTCTAGGTGAGGGATCACCTATCTAAATGCATTTGCCGTACTCCACAGTCTCTCCTCAAGTTTTCTCAGGTGGCATTTGATGATCATGCATGTAAGCTTCTTTCTGGGTTCTTCCTCTTCTGGACTTCCCTGGAACTCACTAAAATGTCCCATATTTCCTGCTCTTGGATGAAGCCCAGGGAAAGAAGAGACACAAACCAGAGATGAGTAAAATAGAAAATCAAGGTCACTGGGAAATCTTGCAGTCAAGTTGTCAATCAGCTGTGATAAGGGTAGCCAGGTGAACAAAGAAAGAAAAAACCCTGAGGGTGTGTGCGCAGACACACACACACACACACACACACACACACACACACACACAGAAGAGCCTGTGAAATGTTCCATTTCTTGAATGCTAATTACAATGTCCAGACACTTGAAATTTTACAGATGTTAAGACAAACTTGAAAGGCCAAAGAACAAAGTAGGTTGTGTTTTGTTCTTCTTTAATGGAAAACATTTGCTCTTCTGGCTTCGTGAGGATAAACAACGTGTTTCCAGTCAAACCATCTTCCTCGGTATCAATAAACACAGCCTGGTGACCATTGAGGAGCACCCTTTCAAGGTGCCAGCACATGGCCTTCTTGCCCAAGAAAGGACTTCTTAATGAAGCAGAATAAAGCTTGAAATCTATAGAATTCCCCAGCTTCCAGGATTGGGAAAGCAATTAAATATTAATATTAATTAATAGGTATTAATTAAGTAGCTGTATCTCAAAGGAATGAGGACCCACCCCCACACAGGAAGGTAAGGCAGGTCAAAGGACCCACCTGCCCAGAGGACTTGCTCTCTGGCTTGCCACCACCCTTGACAGACCCACCATTAGAGTCACTCACAAAAACACACAATCCTTGTGGCTAAAAGACACATAAACACCACCATTAATCACTTCTTCCAGATAAATCTTTATTTCCAAAGGTCACTATCAAAATGTATATATGTGAATGCATTCACATTTGAAAAGGATGAATCACTAGCATGGATGTACATCACCTTGGAAAGCACATGACAGACCCATTTGTGAGAAGGGGAAGAGGGAAAGCTTCAAATCATGGACATGGGGGAAGCCTTACTTTCTCATCCGAAGGGTGCTATGAGGACTCTTCCAACCTCTCCTCCCATAAGAATTGCCTGACTCACCTAATTGTCAGGAGAACGAGAGTGGAATTAAAGTGTTAGAGATGCAGAAGCAGGGCCGAACACCCTGTCCGTCCCTGATGCTCAGTGGCTCTGAGCAGCATGTGGCTCTCCTGGTAGGGGCTAAATGTTTCCAAGAGTTCAATTTCAATCACCCCACCAGGGGAGCCAGAGGACAGGTGTTAGGGAGTCTCATTTTGGTGGTCCTGCTCTGCCATTACCAAAGCTGTGATTCTGATCCCTGTCTGGGCCTTCTCACTCTGTCTCACTTGGTTCCAAGTTCAGAGAATAGGATTAAGGCTTATGGGGCTCTTCAATGCCAATGAGGCAACCCTGTGAGATGCCCCTGGGAAGGGACCCAGATTGGCTGAACGGCAGTAGGAGGATACTGAGTGTGAGACATAAGCTTGAAGCCAACTTCGTGACCTGGGCCAGCCCCGGGTACACACTTACAGTTCTGTCTTTCCCAGCTTCCTGCAGAGCGTCCAGGCGGCTAGCCTGACTCAGAGCCTGCTTGAAGGTCAGTTTCTCAAGCCAACTGATGGCGGCAGCTATGGATTGTACCGTCACAGGAGCAGCATTCTCCTGCCATTTCACAGGCTCTTGAGATGCCCTGAAAAGAATCACATGGGGCTGTCACCGGCAGTGGCCAACAACAGCTGTCCGCCCTCACTCTCACAGTCCCGAGCAATAAGCCACTTCATGTTAGCACTGAGAGAAAGAAAAGCAGCTCCCAGCCTTAAAGATACCAATAAAACCAGTGGTTCTGAGACCCGTTTCCAAAGCACCATTACCTTCCATCAGTTGCAATGACTTAGAAAATAATGTTTACAGAGAATTTCAAACATCATAAAGTACATTTGAATTATTAAGGAAGTGCCCTAGCCGGCTTGGCTCAGTGGATAGCCTATGGACTGAAGAGTCCCAGGTTCGATTCTGGTCAAGGGTACATGCCCAGATTGCAGGCTCGATCCCCATTAGGGAGTGTGCAGGAGGCAGCCAATCAATGATTCCCATCATTGATGTTTCTATCTCTCTCTCTCTCTCCCCCTTCCTCTCTGAAATCAATAAAAACATATTTTAAAAAATTATTGAGAAAGTTATTTTCATAAACAGGCAGATTTATATGAACTGTCTTCTATTACTAGTAAATTTATAAGGATTCACGGCATTAAGATTTGCAAATCAACAATTGTATTACTATAAAATTCTGGTTCTTTTACTACATTGTTTTCATTGTTCTGAAAGAATCCCATCAGTGGTATTTTTGGATTAAAAATAGTTTTTGGTCTACCTGACTGGTGTTGCTCAGTGGTTGAGCATTGACCTATGTATGCATCAGGAAGCCACTCATTGAATTCCCAGTTAGGGCTCAATCCCCAGTAGGGGGCATACAGGAGAAAGCCAATCAATGTTAATGTTTCTCTCTATTGATGTTTCTGTGTCTCCCTCTCCTTCTCTCTCTAAAAACAATAAAACAATAAAAACATACTTTATAGGGAATAGTATTGTTCTGAGTTCAACAGAGCATTAAGTCTTTTAAATTTATTAAATAATTTTGATTTCGCCCTAACTGGTTTGGCTCAGTGGATAGAGCATTGGCCTGCGGACCAAAGGGTCCGAGGTTTGATTCTGGTTAAGGGCATGTCCCTTAGTTGTGGGCACATCCCCAATAGGAGATATGCAGGAGACAGCTGATCAATGTTTCTCTCTCATTGATGTTTCTAACTTTCTATCCTTCCCCCTTACTCTCTGTAAAAAATCAATGAAATATATATATTTAAAAATAATAACAATTTTGATTTCAAAAACAGCCATTTGAATGTATTTATCTCCATGTTTATAGTTCAGTGAACTATATGAATTATATGAGTTTATGATTCTAAGAATAACGTGAAACATGGCCTCAACGAACCATCCTGAGTTGTTTCTCGGAGCCCACCTCCAGAGACAGAGGCTGCTGCACATATTGCCACGTGTGTGGTCTTCCCAGTAGAGAACCTGGCACATATGCTAGAGCATTTCCAAGAAAGCTGAAGTGTGGTAGACTTCAGCACTTATTGCCTTCAATATATCTAATACAGGAACAGAAACACTGGATAGAACACAATTTGGCAGCATGCTCAAAGATGTCATCTATTTAGCTAAAAATATTCTATTTTTAAAAAAGAAAAAATTAGAAGAACCAAGATGGCGGCATAGGTAAAACACCTATCTTGCCGTCATACACAACAATTTCAAAACTACAACTTAACGAAAGAACAAACACCATCCAGAATCACCGGAAAGCTGGCTGAGTGAAAATTCCACAAATAAAAGTGAAGATAAGAACTGTGACTTGGAGGAGCGGCTGAGGACAGCGTTGAATATACACGCAGAGAGAGGTTTGGAGCGTGCGCCGTGGATAGGGCAGGCAGCTGAAAAACGGCCAGTTTTCTCAAACAGGGGAGACAAAGACGTCCCACTGGACTGATTCTCCAGCTCTGGGCAAAGTCCAGGGAACCCAAATCATACGGGGTAAAAACTGGACAGTGGGAGGGCACGCCAAAGCTCGGGTGCTGCAGGGGTCTGCCAGCTTGTGGAGAAGGCGAGCTTGTGCGGAGTGCGTGTGAACTTGGGAACAGCGCAGCTGCCTGACCGCACAGAGAGCACTTGTGACTTGCTCTTTCATTCGGGAAACCGTCAGACTGCTTTCTTTTATGACCCTGGGTGAGACATTGGGTGTGCAGACTCATTTGGGAAGAGTCTGAATTTTCCGGCAGCCAGTGGAGCTTGGCAGCGGCTCTCTCTCAGAGGTGCTGGTGGCTATTGCCCCCGGCACAGAGTCCCTGGGGCTGCATAGGGCGGAGCTAACACTGTCTGCTTGGTCCGGAGACTCCGCCCATCCAACCTGAGCACAGCTGAACTTCACAGACAATTGGCCTGGAGGTCAACCCCTCCAAGTGCTAACAACGATTAACCTGAGCTTAACTTCAGCAAGACTGTGCAACCCATATCCACCTCAGGTAACTGGAGAGGCTGAGCCACTGTCCCTTGTAGGACGTCTACCACACAAAGCTAATTGACCAACTCAGGGAAGCAGCCACCATGCAGAGACATGGAAAGAAATCAGATGTGAAAGAAATGGAGGGGAAAAACGACTGGACATGGAATTCAAAACCACGGTTATAGGGCTTCTCAAGAGGCTCCTAGAAAAGGTTGAGACCTATAAGGAAATAAGCAAGACCAAAAAGGAAATGAACAAGATCCTCAAGGATATGAACGAGACCTGCAAGGAAATGATCAAGACCAAAGTGGAAATGAATGAGTCCTACAAGGATATGAAGGAGACTCTCAAGGATATGAAAAAGGACCAACCAGAAATTAAGCATACACTGACTGAAATAAAAAATATTATACAAAGACCTAAAAGTGCTCTAGAGCACCCCAAGAACCAAGTTAAAGATTTGAAATACAAAGAGGTAAAATCCACTCAGCTGAAAAAGCAAGAAACCAAAAGAATCCAAAAAATTGAAGATAGTGTAAGGGGCCTCTGGGACAACCTCAAGCATACCAACATCCGAATTATAGGGGTGCCAGAAAAAGAGAGAGAGCAAGACAATGAAAACCTATTTGAAGAAATAGTGACTGAAAACTTCCCATACCTGGTGAAAGAAATTGACTTAGGAGTCCAAGAAGTGCACTGAACCCCAATGTATAGGAACCCTAAGAGGACCACACCAAGGCACATCATAATTAAAATGCCAAGAGCAAAAGACAAAGAGAGAATATTAAAAGCAGCAAGAGAAAAACAGTTAGTTACCTACAAGGGAGCACCCATACAATTGTCAGCAGATTTCTCAACAGAAATGATGCAGGCCACACGGGAGTGGCAAGAAATATTCAAAGCGATGAATAACAAGAATCTACAAGCAAGATTACTCTATCCAGCAAAGCTATCATTCAGAATTGAAGGTCAGATAAAGTGCTTCACAGATAAGAAAAAGCTAAAGGAGTTCATCACCACCAAACCAATATAATATGAAATGCTGAAAGATATTCTTTTAGAAGAGGAAGAAGAAAAAGATAAAAGTGTAAATTAGGAACAACAAATACACATCTATCAACAAATGAATCTAAAAATCAAGTGAATTAATAATCTGATGAACAGGATATACTGGTGAATGTAACAGAATCATGGACATAGAGAGGGAATGGACTGACAAGTCTTGGGGAGAAAGGGGTGTGGGAAGTGCAGCAAGAGACTGGACAAAAATCATGCAACTATGGGAGAGGACAGTGCGGGGGGGGGGGGGGGGAATGAGGGCGGAGGGTGGGATGGGTACCAGGTGGAGGGGAGCTATAGGGGGGAAAAAAAGAGAACAATGTAATTAATAAACTGAACAATAAAGATTAAAAAAAAGAAAAAATTAGTTTATTAAGCAATGTTATCCCAATAAATGCAATTTAAAAAGAAAAGGAAAACTCAGGTAGATGGCCCCCTTCCAGGTGCTTCTTGTCAGGGAGGTGCAGCCACTGCTCCACATGGGAAGTTGGCCCACTGTCCAAACTCTCAAATCCAAGAGTCCATGAATGATTGATTGCAAAAACCCTGAAATATGTGAGATTCTATGAAGCCAACCACCTGTTGTTCTGATTCAGGGGGTCAACTTGAGTTGCAAGCTCAGTCTGGAAACAGTGAAATTCGTGATGAGTTTAAATCCACTATCCAAGCTAAAATCTAAAATGAGTGAAGGGATTTTTACTCAATGTAATCCATATTATATTTTTTCATTTTGTCATGCATTGAAGAAAAGTATGTTTCTAAATCTCTCCTAATGTGAAAACTAAAATACCAAGTGCAAAGCAGATAAAAGTTTTCTAAGATATTCACTGTGGGTTTTCTGCTGGAATTACAAAATTACGTTCTCCTTCCCTCCTCAGTCCCCCTCCCCGAATAGTGCGAACTATGTTAGTTATGCTACTTAACTTCTAATAAATGAAAATTGCCTGTGAAGTTTCATGGAAGTGTCCCGTACCCATGGGAAACTCACCATATGATATTGAACTTGGCTATGTGAGCCACCTGCTCCTCCAGGACCATTATTAGAGCTTCTTGGCACAGACTGAGCTCCTCCTCCTGCATGTCACCCAAATCCAGCACTATGGTGATGCACTGTTCCAAGATGACACCAAAAATCTGCCGGCTTTTGCTGGTGAGCCAGTTTATCCGCTGCTCATAGCTCTCCACTGCTTGTTTTAAATGTTCCACAAACTGATACATCAGTTCTGATTTAGCTGTTAGCTTAATGAAATGAAATAAATTATTAACAAAATAATAAATTATTAATATAAATAAGTAAATAAGTAGGATACCAAAATAAGCCACCTGAACCATAGTGCAGCCAGGAACAACGGGGCCCACTGGGTCAAGGCCCCTACTGTCCAGAACCACATTAACAACAATTTTGTAGATGAACTCCAAACCCCACATAATCCAAAAGGAAGTGTTCCAGTTTGGCAGCTAAAACACTGTGGCTGATTCCCAACAGGAGAAAAAATGGTCATGTGTTATTATTTTTTTTAAAACATCTATTTCTAGATCATGTTTTATCTTTACAGTTACAGAATAATCATTATCAGAAAATTTTCAGGGAAACTTTTAAGAAATTAAGGAGGAAAAAAAGATATAAGCTTATCTTTATAAGCCTCACTAAAACGTTTTCCTAATGACAACATGCCAAAAATATTTCTGAAAATGCTTCTAACCACGCGAGCACACCTGCCAAGGATGCCGCGCCGGTGACGACCGCCCTGCTCAGACCTCTAACCTGTGTCCTCTCTCAGCCCAGGCTCCCTGCATCTGGACCACTCGGTCACCTACAGCTGCCACCAACACCTGATGGGCTGTCATTGAAAGGAGACAGAGGCTTGCAGGCCATTTCTTGCACACACAAATAAACCATCATCCACACAGACCAGGCACAGTCGTGCAAGGCCTTTCAGGGTGTAAGGTGGTAAGATACATGGGAAAGAAATAAGAAAGAATTATACTTATTCTGTGAAGAATCAAAATTATAAAGCTCTGGTACCATTTAAAAACTTCAACAACCCTCAGAACACTCCCAAAGACCTACATTATCTTTTGAACATACCGTGTAAATCTACATTTTCATGCCTTGGCTCACCATTCCATCTGTCTTAAACTCCTTTCGTTCTCTATGCCCTTGTCACTCAAACTTATTCCTCTAGCTCCAACATCACTGGAAGCAGTAAGCCTCTCTGCACGGGCTACTCCAGACCTCAGCAGGGATCACAGGGCCTGTCCCTTGAGGGAATCCCACTTACATTGTATGCTGTGCCATCTTCTGCTCTGTAGAACCGTGGAAATAGTCCGTCAGCATACCGGGAAGCCACAAATCTCCCCAGAGAAGTCACATAATCTGTATTTTTATAAAAAACAACAACCATCAAAATGGTACATTAATAACCCTTATTTTTATTCCAAAATGCTTTCCTCTGACACCATTCAGATCCCCAATGACAGCAACACTCTCTGATGCTTTGCATTCTGAAGAACTTCTGGGTGTTAAAATGTAACTCCTTATGACATGGGAATACTTTAACGCATGAGTGAATGAGGAGGGAAACAGGATTTGCTTCTTGGTTTCCTGGTTTGTTAGTCCAGTATGAGTATGTCAGAGGTCAACAAGATATCTATAGAAATTGTGTTTAATTTTTCTGTGAAAAGTCCCTTCCTCTCCCTTCCTCTCTGTGAAAAATCAATTTTTTTTTAAAATGTGAGGCATTGTGAATTCTGCATCTAGCAATGATGAATTTTATAGGCAAATCCTCACAGAGAGAAAAAACATCTAAAAATAGCTACTTGAAGGTACTTGAGAGTAATCAAGAACAGGCAGAAACTAGATGGGCATTAATCCTTGAAAGAAGACAATTGATGGGCTATTCACAGGGAGGACAGAGTTTATAGTTTGATTCCAACCAAGTTAACAACCTGCTAAAATAAGAATCAGCTCTCTACGCACCAACTGATAAATGGATCAACTGTGATATATCCATACTATTCATCTCCTTATATTATTTGGCCATAAAAAGGGGGAAAGTACCAATTCGTGCTACAACATTGATAAGTTTTAAAAACATTATATTAAGTGAAAGAAGCCAATCACAAAAGACCACATTATATGATTCCATTTATATGAAATATCCAGAACAAGCAAATCTATAGACATAAAGTAGATTGCTTTGGGTTGGCAGTTGAGGGATAGATTGGGTAGATAAGGAGTATTGGATTTCTTTCTCAGATGATGAAAATGTTTTAAAGTTGACTGTTGTTAATAGTGGCCCATACCTATGAATATATTTAAAATGCTGAATATCCTGAAACAATATCTTCACTGATATAGCTCCTAGGGCAATGGAAAATAAAGATAAAATAAACAAATGGGATTACATCAAAATAAAAAGCTTTTGCACAGCAAAAGAAACCATCAACAAAACAACAAAAAAGACCACTACATGGGAGAAATATTTGCCAATGTTATCTCCAATAAGGGTTTAATCTCCAACATTTACAGGGAACTCATACAATTTAACAAAAGGAAGATAAACAACCTGACCAAAAAATGGGCAATGGACCTAACTAGATACTTTTCGAAAGAGGACATAAGGAAGGGGAAGAGTCATATGAAAACATGCTCAAAGTCACTAATCATCCGAGAGATGCAAATCAAAACGACAATGAGGTCCCATCTCACACCTGTCAGAATGGCTATCATCAACAAATCAACAAATGACAAGTGCTGGCAAGGATGTAGAGAAAAATGGACCCCCTTGCACTGCTGGTAGGAATGCAGACTGGTGCAGCCACTGTAGAGAACAGTATGGAGTTTCCTCAAAAACTAAAAATGAGAAGCATCAGTCAGACTGCCAAACCTCAGAGGGAAGATAGGGGAGGGTGGGGGAAAGGAGGAGAGATCAACCAAAGGACTTGTATGCATATGAATATAACCAATGGACACGAACACCAGGGGGGTGACGGCCTGAGCGGGGGGGGGGGGGGGGGGCAGAGGGGGAGCAATGGGGGGATAAGGACACATATATAATACCTTATCGGATCATCAAACCTCAGAGGGAAGCCCTTCTCAAGTTTTCTAAATTGTTTGATTGTTGAATCAAAAATTATAGCAGTCTAATGCTATTTCCAAAGTATGAAAAGAAAATGATAAATTATATTATAAATGGGGAGAGTAAAGATACATAAAGGGAAATATAGTTTCTACTCTTCAGTCAAACTGGTAAAATGTTGACACCAATAGATTTTGATAATTTATGTATTTATAAGGTAATACCAAGAAAATGAGTGGATTAAAAAACTGTGGTACATCTACACAATGAAATACTATGCTGCTATAAAAAGGAAGGAAGTCCTACCATTTGTAACAGCATGGATGGACCTGGAGAGCATAACGCTAAGTGAAGTGAGCCAGGTGGAACAAGATAAATATCACCTGATCTCGCTCATTTGTGACATGTAATGAACAACATAAACTGATGAACAAAAACAGAGACAGAGAAGCATGGACCAGATCAGCACACCTCAGAGGGAAGGCAGGGGAGGGTGGAGGTTAGGGGAGAGATCAATCAAAGGACTTGTATGCATGTATATGAACATAACCAATGGACACAGACACCAGGGGGGTGACGGCATGAGCGGGGGTGTAGAGGAGCATTGGGGGGAATAAGGACACATGTAATACCCTAATCAATAAAGAAAATAAAAATTTAAAAAATTTTAATGCTGAATTGTACACTTCAAATGGGTGAATGGTATAGTATGTGAATTACATTTCAATAAAGCTGTCATTTTAAAAAGTAGAAATGAGAATTAAAGTATTTTCTACTGGAACAGACATTAAAAAAGGTTTTTTTTAAATGTAAAACAGCCTAAACCGTTTGGCTCAGTGGATAGAGCATCAGCCTGCGGACTAACGGGTCTCAGGTTTGATTCCAATCAAGGGCATGTACTTTGGCTGCGGGCACATTCCCAGTAGGGGATGTGCAGGAGGCAGCTGATTGATGTTTCTCTCTCATCGATGTTTCTGACTTTCTACCCCTCTCCCTTCCTCTCTGTGAAAAATCAATAAAATATATATTTTTTAAATAATAATAAAAATAAAATGTAAAACAATGCCACCCTTACTAAAAATTTTTAGGAAATATACTTTTTTTAATGTTATGCTGGGTTTGTTACTTTTAAATGAATTAATAAATATTTTTTAAAGTTTTTAGTCTTAACTTCCAATATGGTAATTATCAATAGATATAAAATATACAAAATTCTTACATTAAAAAGAAAGGTATAATATGAAAGTATATAAAGGAAATGTAATGAATTGAAAAAAGGAATATCAGTAAAAACATTTATGTTCTAGCAGTAGGTAACCTATTCTAATGAAAATGACTTTCTCATGGAAATCACAGAGGTCAGAAGGAAGTGGCACAGTGTTTTGTAAGTGCTAAATAATAGAACTGTCAACCCTAAACCTTACATATGGAGAGATTATTCTTTAGGGATGATAGAGAAGTAAAGACACTGTCAGACAAGAAACTAAAAGATTTGTTACTAACAGAATACTTTTAAAAAGAGAATAAAGGAAATTCTATAAACAGAAAGGAAATAATAATAATAAAAAAAAGAACTTGAAACATCACCTCTGGGTGGTTTGTACCATGGATCTGTCTCTCGCTCAATGGTGTGAGCTGGGCCCTCCCTGGAGAAGAAACCTGAGTCCCTCGAGATGTGTGATCAGTACCAGGACCCTGCTAGTAGGCAAGAGAATCCCAAGGCAGGTGCTGGGCATAGAGGCCATGGGGGCATAGACTACCAAGGAGACAGAACTGAACCTCACATCACCCTGCTTGGCCCTGGAAGATAGCTGGTTAACCAGAGACGGGTAAGATTCCTCAGGTAAGGAACAACCTAAGACAGGCACAGTTGCAGAGGGGCCATCAAGAGAGAACTTGAAGCTCAACAGAGGTGGGGCACAGACCCTCACCCCCCCAACCTTGCAGGGGCCTGCACTCTCACCCCTTCTAAGGGAGGTCTCCTACCCCCCATGGCTGCTTCACCTCCCATGCCCAGCTCAGATTGGGACCCAGGTTACAGACAGAGACTTGGCCAGCAACAGTTGCCATATATCTAAATCCACTCTAGCACCAGGAATTCTCAGGGCCTACTCAAGAATGCAAATAATCCTTTCCACTAATATTTACAGGGTAAACTAAGATTATTGTTTGAGTATTAAATTTGACAGTAAAACAGTAATCAAATTTTCAGATTAATTTAAATTGGCTAATTGAAATAAGGGAATACTCAAGAAAGTGTACTGGACAAAAAGCTGTTCCTAAAGTATTAACTAAAATTTCTGTCAGTAGTTCATCTCATTGTAAAATTTCCTAACATGCAAAGAACCTAAAGCAGTCATATTTTTGTGCAAAAATTAAAATTTAAGTTACTAAGACTGCAATGTAAAATTTCCAAAAGCCTCCATTAATCAAAAAAAGTGGGGGGATAGTGGAGTAATATCATATAAGGAAAAATATCCTGTAAGTAAATTACACCTAGAAAATTCTTACTTCAGAAAATTAATTTCCATTTGTAATGCTAACAGCAGGACACCCATGAAAAACACACATGATGTCAAAATAAGCCAAAGGAAAATCTTTTGGGGAAAAATAAAAAGAATCCCAAGTCTAATTTACAGAAAAGATTTCTTTATTAACTTTTGGTTGAGAATATGTTTGTATATTTTCAGAAAACAACACCAAGACCATATGGATTCCTGCAACAGAGAGGAACTGACAGGTCTGTTCCAACCATGAAGACAGTCCAGAGACTGAAGATGTTAACGACACCTTGCCATGCTAGCAATCAGCAGTTGTGTGTCCCTGCAAGTTGTCCAGTACCAAACCAGTGAGTGTGGAACCTGCATTGCCACCATTTGTCCACCATCCAGATATCATTGTTGACATGTACACATAAGGAACTATTTGACATTGAAACTGGGACTCAAACATTTTTTATTCTTATATGTTTATCTCTAGTATGCAGATGCAAGATTTTTTAAAGAAAAGAAGTGGGGGGGAAATAGATAGAGGCAAAGAAGCATTGAGCAGACTGTCAAACTATAGAGGGAAGGTAGGGAAGGGTGGGGGCGGGGGCTGTAAGAGATCAACTAAATAACTTGTATGCATGCATATAAGCATAACCAATGGATACAAGACATGGGGTGGGGGGCAGGTGAGGGCATGTGCTTGGGGGTAGGGGAGGCTGGGGGAGGTTAATGGGGGGGGAAAAAGAAGCATAGGTACTACTATTTGTAATACTTTAAACAATAAAAAATATATAATATAAAAAGAAAAAAAGAAACATCAGGATGAACATATTAAGCATAAATATAGATAAATACAATAGCCCTTCTCAAGTTTTCTAAATTGTTTGATTGTTAAATAAAAAATTATAGCAGAGTCTAATGTTATTCCCAAAGTATGAAAAAAATAATAAATTATATTATAAATGGGGAGAGTAAAGATACATAAAGGGAAATATAGTTTCTTCTCTTCAATTCAACTGGTAAAATGTTGACACCAGAAGATTTTGATAATGTATGTATTTATAAGGTAATATCAAGAACAACCACTAAAAATGCTGTAGGAAGAGATATAGTTTAAAAATACTATAAATAAATAAACACAAGATTCTAAAAAAAAGTGTTTAAGTAAGCCAAAGGTAGGAAAAATAAAATAAATGGAAAACATTAAAAAAAATAGTACACAAGGCCTAACATAGCAAAAATTACATTCAATGTAAATTGTCTAAATACAACAATTAAAAGAGAGTGGCAAAGAGGATTTTTTAAATGACCCAACAATAGGCTATATTTAAGAAACTTGCTTCAAATATGGTATATATACAAAGTAAAAATATAAATCATATAAATATTAATAAAAAGAAAGCAATGGCTACATTAATACCAGAAAAGTAAACTACAGAGCAAAAAATATCACTAGGGACAGAGCAAGTCATTATATAATGATCAAAGTGTCAATCCACCAGGAAGACATACCAATCCTAAGTATATATACTCCAAACAACAAACTGTAAAATATGTAAAGCAAAAACTGATGAAACTGAGGAGAAATAGACAAATCCACAATAGCTATTTCAATTGATAGAACTAAACAGAAAATCAAGAAGTATACTCAACAACACCATCAATAAGCAGGATCTAATCAACATCTGTAGAAAACTATACAAAAGCAGAAGAATATATATTATTTTCAAGTACCTACAGAATATATACAGGGATAAATCATAGCCATGGCTATAAAACAAACTTCAAAAAATTTAAAATAACTAAAACCAAACACTTATGTGCTCTGCCCACAATGGAAATAAACTAGAAATCAAGAAGGTAACAGGAAATTCTCCGAGCTTTTGGGAACTAAATAACATGCTTTAAAAAAATCCATGTGTCAGAGAGGAAGTCTCAGCAGAAGTAAAAATACTTTAAACTGAGTAAAAATGATAATACAACATAAATTTTGAGGGGTACAACTCAAGCAAAGCAAAAGGAAATTTTATAGCACTAAATGCTTACATAGCCCTGACTGGTTTGTCTCAGTGGATAGTGGATCAGGCCATGAACCGAAAAGTCCCAGGTTCCAGTCGAGGGCATGTACCTTAATTGCAGGCTCAATCCCCATAGAGGGCATGAGGAGGCAGTTGACTGATGTTTCTCTCTCATTGCTGTTTCTAACTCTATCCCTCTCCCTTCCTCTCTATAAAAAGTCAATAAAAATATATTAAAAATAAATAAAAATAAATGCTTACATAATGTGAGAATAAACAAGACATCTTTTCTGTCAAAGTACAGTTTAGATAGCTGCCATGTTGGACTGTGTGACTTGGCAGCTGCCATGTTGGTCACATGGCTTGCAGCTCCCCTGGAGGCCACCGAGACCGGTTTGGCTCAGTGGATGGAGCGTCGGACTGCGGACTGAAGGGTCCCGGGTTCGATTCCGGTCAAGGGCATGTACCTTGGCTGCGGGCACATTCCCGGTGGGGGGCGTGCAAGAGGCAGCTGATCGATGTCTCTCTCTCATCGGTGTTTCTGACTTTCTATCCCTCTCCCTTCCGCTCTGTAAAAAATCAATAAAATATATAAAAAAAAAAAAAAAAAGGAAAAGCAAAGGCCAACCCCTTCCTTTGAATTGGCCAATCACGAAAGACTGTGCACCTGAGCTCCAATCAAGAGCAAAGGACAGGTCACAAGTATCAGGGATTATAAACCAGAGCAGACCACCTGTTCAGTGTGCAGGCAGTTCCAGACCATGTGTACACACCCTTCTACGTGGAAGTAAAGAGTTTGCCTTGCTGCCTGGCTCCTGAGTGTGTTTTGTGTTCTACAAGGACCCCTGACTTGGGGGGCTCACTTTATTTCTAACACATAAAATGAGATGAAAAGTCTCAAATCAATAATCTAAACTCCCACATACAAAAAGAATAGCAAAATAAATCCCAAGAAAGCAGAAGGAAATAATCAAGATCAAGGCAGAAATCAATGAAATTGAACATAAAAACAAGAGAGAAAAATCAAACAAAAACATCCAGTATTTTAATACAATCAAGAAAATTGGTAGACCTCTAGCAAGATGGACAAAGAAAGATACATGGCCCTGGCTGGTTTGGCTCAGTGAATGAAAGTGGATAAAGTATCAGCCAGAGGACTGAAGGTTCCCGGGTTTGATTCTGTTCAAGAGCACATATCTCATTTGCAGGCTCAACCCGCCACGGCCCTGGTCAGAGAGCATGCAGGCGGCAACCCATCTATGTGTCTCTCTCTGTCTCTCCCCCTCCCTTCTACTCTCTCTAGAAACAGTGGGGAAATATCCTTAGACAAAGATTAATAACACAGAAAAGACAGAGAAGAAAGACAGAGAGACAGTATAAGAAGATAAAACTCAAGACCAATATCTGCCATGAATACATGTGCAAAAACTCTTAACACAATACCAGCAAATAGAATTCAACAATATAAACAATTATACAACATGACCAAATGGTGTTTATTCCAAGATATAAGGCTGATTCAATATTCAAAAACCAGTCAATATAACCAACCATATTAATTAGCCCAGGGGAGAAAAATCAAAGGATCCCTTCAATTGACAAAATTCAGCAAGCATTCATGATAAAAATTCTCAGAAAACTAGGAATGTAGAGGACCTTCCTCAACTTTATTTTTTTAAACCTACTGCTAACAAATAGCTAATAGTGAAAGATTGAAAGCTTTCCCCTAAGATCTGAAGTGAGGTAAGGATGTCTACCTTCACTACTGCTATTCAACACAGTTCTAGAAGCTCTAGCCAGCACAAGGCAAGAGAAGAAAATGCAAAACATAGAAATTGGAAATGAAGAATGAAACTTTTCCTATTTGGAGATGATATCGTGGTCTACCTAGAAATCTGAAGGAGTCAACTACAGCAGCAAAAAACAAAACAAACAAACAAATTAAAAAACCCTCTTAGAATTAATGTTAGGTAAGCTCAAAAGGATAGAAGAGCAACATACAAAAATATCAAGAATATTTCTGTATATACTAGCAATGAGCATATGGAAATAAAAATTTTAAATACAGTATCATTTATAATTGCTCAGAAAATGAAATATTTAGTACAAATCTAACAAAACATGTGTAGGACATATACCAAAAATACAAAACACCTGAATGAAGGAAATCATAAGACATACATAAATGGAAAGATATTCAGGTTTAAGATATCAATTCTCCTTAAATTAAAATACAGATTTAATCCAATTCCTATCAAAATCCCAGCAATCCTTTTGTAGACATAGACATGGTTATCTAAAATTTATATGAAAAGATAAAGGAACAATTTGAAAAAGAATAAAGTAGAACGAATCAGTCTATCCAATTTCAAGACATTATATTTTATATGATAAAGAGGTAGTATGCAAATTGACCATCATTCTAAGATACAAGATGGCCACCCATATGTGAACACAAGATGGCCAGCAAGGAAGGATAGTTGTGGGTGATCAGACCAGGCTTGCAGGCGAGGACAGTTAGGTGCAACCAGGCCGGCAGGGGAGGGTAGTAAGAGGTAACCAGGCCGGCAGGGGAGGGCAGTTAGGGACAATCGGGCTAGCAGGGGAGGGCAGTTGGGGGTGCCCAGGCCTGCAAGGAAGGACAGTTAGGGACAACCAGGCCAGCAGGGGAAGGCAGTCAGGGCTTACCAGGTAGGCAGAGGAGGCAGTTAGGAGCAATCAGGCCGGCAAGAGAGTAGTTAGACATCAATCAGGCTGGCAAGGGAGTGGTTAGGAGGTGATCAGGCTGGCAGGCAGAAATGATTAGGGACAATCAAGCAGGCAGGCAGGCAAGAGGTTGGGAGCCAGCAGTCCTGGATTGTGAGTCAGATATCTCTCAAGGGGTCCCAGATTGGAGAGGGTGCAGTCTGGGCTGAGAAATATACACTCCCCGCCCCATGCACAAATTTGTGCACTGGGCCTCTGGTAAAGTAATAATGTAGTGATAGTAATTAAGACTGTTTGGTATTAGTGGAGGGATAGACACACAGATGTGTTGCACAAAATAGAAAACCCAGAAATAGCCCCATACAAGTACAACCAACAAATTGTTAACAAATAAGCAAAAGCAATTCAAAAGAGGAAGAACAGTCTTTTTTAAAAATGATCCTGGAGCAACTGGATATCCATGGCCAAAAAAATGAATCTTGAACAGAAATGAACTCAAACTGATCATGAGCTAAATGTAAAATGTTCACTATAAAACTTTTAAGGGGAAAAGTAGGAGAAATTCTTTGAGACTCAACAAGATCCATATAAGAAAATAGTCAACAAATGGGACTTCATCAAAATTTAAAACTTTCGTTCTGAGGAACGGAAGTTCTGGATAAAAAGACAAGCTAAAGACTAAGAGAATATATCTACAGACCACATATGTGACAAAGAATTCATTTCTATAATATATAATAGACTCTCAAAACTCAACATTTAAAAAACAATCTAACTAGAAAATGATGAAAAGACATAAACATTTATTTTACCAAAGATGATATAGAGCAAATAAGCACATGAAAAGATGTTCAACTAACCTAGGCATTAGGGCATTACAGATTAAAATCACAAAATATTACTACAGAACTATTGGAATAGCTAAAATTGTTAGATGCTGACACACTAAATGCTGTTATAAAGAGAAAAAGCTATCTTTCATAATTGCTAATATGAGTAATATAGCCATTTTGGAAAAATAGTTTGGCAATTTCTTAACAAAACATTAAAACAACATATACTTAACATACCACCTAGTAATTGCATTCCTGGGCATTTATCCCAGTAAAATGAAAGCTTATGTTCTAAACAAAAACCTGTAAACAACTGTTCATAGCTTTATTTGTAATAGCCCCAAACTGGAAACTACTCAAATGTCTTTTAACAGGTGAATGGTTAAATGATGGTACATCCATACTATGGAACACTATTCTGCAATAAAAAAAAGAAACTATCATTCTGGTCAGTGTGGCTCACTTGGCTGAGCATCAAAAGGTCACTGGTTCAATTCAAGGTCAGGGCACATGCCCAGATTGCAGGTTCAGTCTCTGGTAGGGATGCCTTGCAAGGCAGCCAATCAGTGTTTTTCTTTCACACCTATGCTTCTCTTTCCCTTTCCCTCTTCCTTCCTCTCTCTCTAAAATCATTAAAAACATATTTTTAAAAAGAAACACACTACTGATACATGCAACAACTTGGATGGATTTCAAAGAAATAATATTAAGTGGAAAAAATGCCAATCTCAAAAGCTCACATATGATATTATAGTATTTATATAAACATTTAAAAATATATTTTATTGATTTTTTACAGAGAGGAAGGGAGAGGGATAGAGAGTTAGAAACATTGATGAGAGAGAATCATCAATCAGCTACCTCAATGAGAGAGAAACATCGATCAGCTATCTCCTGCACACCTCCTACTGGAGATATGCCCACAACCAAGGTACATGCCATCGACTGGAATCGAACCTGGGACTCTTCAGACCACAGGCTAATGCTGAGCCAAACAGGTTAGGGCTATATAAACATTTTTTTAAATCTTCACTCGAGCCCTAACCAGTTTGTCTTGGTGGGTAGAGCACTGACCTGTGGACTGAAGGGTCCCAGGTTCAACTCCAGTCAAGGGCATGTACCTTGGTTGCAGGCACATCTCCAGTAGGAGGTGTGCAGGAAGCAACTGATCGATGTTTCTCTCCCATCGATGTTTCTAACTCTCTATCCCTCTCCATTCCTCTCTGTAAAAAATCAATGAAATATATATTTAAATTTTTTCACTCGAGGATATTTCTCCATTGATTTTTAGACTGATGGTCACCAGGAGTTAAGGATGTTAGGAGATAGAGGTCTGTATGACTATAAAGGGATAGCACTGGAAAAGCTTCAATCAATCACCCAAACCACTGAAAGTATAGTGCAAAAAGGTATTGAAACTTAAATGGAATTACATGAAATACTAAAAAATATTTAGTTTATCCAAAAGAAGGCAGGCAAAAAGAAATAATGGGTAAAAAAGATGGGACGAAGAGAAAACAAAAAAAGTAAAATGGGAAACCTAAATTTAACTATATAAATAATTACATTAAAGTAAAACAACAAACAAACACTATAATTACAAGGCAGAGATTATGAGACTGGGTTAAAGAGGCACAGATAGAGATTACAAATAGATGGAGAGTAAAAGACTATAAACATGCATGCGATGTGAAAACTAAGCCTGACAAAGCTGTGGTAATTATATTAACATCAAATAAAGTAAATGTCATCATAAAGATATGACAATCCCAATGTATATGCATTAGAGCTTCAAGCTAAACTGACAGAACTAAAAGGAAAAATGGACACATATAGTAGACCAAAAATATCACTAAAGATATAGAATACTTCTATCATACTATCCACAATCTAGGCTCAATTAACATTTATAAATATTATGCAGAAACTGCAGAATACACATTCTTTCCAAGTGTGTATGAAATATTCATCAAGACATATGATGGACCATAAAACACATCTCACTAAATTTCTAAAAATTAAAATCTTATGTTCTCTAACTCAAAAGAATTAAATTAAAAATCCAACAAAAATAAGGTATCTTTAAAAATTCTAAAACAGACAGAGAGCAACCAAGATGGCGGCATAGGTAAACACCTATTGTTCTGCCCCACACAACAATTCAAAAACTACAACAAAACAACAAAACAATCATCACCCAGAATCACCGGACAGCTGGCTGAGTGAAAACCCCACAAATAAAAGTAAAGGTGGGACACTGAGACTCAGAAGAGCGGCGGAGCGCAGCCTTGAAGATACGCCTGGAAACAGAGGTTAGGAGCCGTGGACGCGCGCGCGCGGACTGTAGGGCGGGCAGCAGCAATCCCGGCTGGATTTCTCCAATGGGGAGAGCGGAGACGTCCCAGTGCATGGATTCCCGGGTGCCAGGCGAGGTCCGAGGTCCGGGGTACGCACCCTGGAAGCCAGGCACGGCAGAGGTCTCCTAGTCTGAGGAGAAACTGGGTTGCTTGGAAAAGTAGTTTGCACCCAAAAAGTGTGCGACAGCACAGACGCGTGACATGCTCCCTGGTCCCAGAGACCACCGAACTGCTTTGTTTTACAACCCTGAGTGAGACTTTGGGTGTGCAGACTCATTTGGGGAGAGGCAGAGTTGTTTAGCAAGGGGTAGAAACTAGCGACTTTCTTTTGGAGGTGTCTGCAACGGTTACCACCCAACAGAGACCCGCACACGAGCCCGCATAGGATGTAGCTGACGCTGAGGCTGCCTGCTCAGCTCAGAGACTCCGCCCATCCAACCTGAATACAGTCTCCCTTCACAGCCAATTGGCCTGGAGGTCAAACCCTCTTAGGGCTAACAACAAGCTGGGATTAAATTCAAAAAGACTGAATACAACCCATAAAGGACTGCAGTAAGAGTACCCACCTCAGGTAACTGGGGAGGCTGAGCCATTGTCCCTTAGAGGACATCTACCACATAAAGGAGCCACCATGCAGAGACATGGAAAGAAATCAGGTGTGAAAGAAATGGAGGAAAAAAGATGACTAGACATAGAGTTCAAAATCATGATTATAAGGCTTTTCAAGAGGCTCCTAGAAAAGGTCGAGACCTATAAGGAAATAAGCAAGAGCTACAAGGAAATGAACGAGACCTACAAGGATATGAGGGAGACTCTTAAGGATATGAAAAAGGACCAACCAGAAATTAAGCATACACTGACTGAAATAAAAAATATTATACAAAGACCTAAAAGTACTCTAGAGCACCCCAAGAACCAAGTTAAAGATTTGAAATACAAAGAGGTAAAATCCACTCAGCTGAAAAAGCAAGAAACCAAAAGAATCCAAAAAATTGAAGATAGTGTAAGGGGCCTCTGGGAAAACCTCAAGCATACCAACGTCTGAATTATAGGGGTGCCAGAAAAAGAGAGAGACCAAGACAATGAAAACCTATTTGAAGAAATAGTGACCGAAAACTTCCCATACCTGGTGAAAGAAATTGACTTAGGAATCCAAGAAGTGCACCGAACCCCAATGTATAGGAACCCTAAGAGGACCACACTAAGGCACATCATAATTAAAATGCCAAGAGCAAAAGACAAAGAGAGAATATTAAAAGCAGCAAGAGAAAAACAGTTGGTCACCTACAGGAGAGCACCCATACGATTGTCAACGGATTTCTCAACAGAAACGATGCAGGCCACACACGAGTGGCAAGAAATATTCAAAATAATGAGTAGCAAGAATCTACAACCAAGATTACTCTATCCAGCAAAGTTATCATTCAGAATTAAAGATCAGGTAAAGTGCTTTGCAGATAAGAAAAAGCTAAAGGAGTTCATCACCACCAAACCAATATTATACGAAATGCTGAAAGATATTCTTTAAGAAGAGGAAAAAGAAAAAGGTAAAAATATAAATTATGAATAACAAATACACATCTATCAACAAATGAATACAAAAATCAAGTGAATTAATAATCTGATGAACAGGATAAACTGGTAAATATACCAGAATCATGGACATAGAGAGGGAATGGACTAACAATTTGGGGGGAGAAAAGGGGTTTGGGAAGTACAGCAAGAGACTGGACAAAAATCTTGCAACAATGGGAGAGGACAGTGGGGAGGGGGAGGTGAGGGTGGAGGGTGGGATGGGTACAGGATGGAGGGGAGCTATAGGGGAATGAAAAAGGGGGAACAATGTAATTAATAAACTGAACAATAAAGATTAAAAAAAGTTCTAAAACATTTGGAAATTAAATAGTACGAAAAAAAAGAAAATATTTTAATTCACTCATAATGAAAGCACTACCTATCAAGATTTGTGGGATTCCACTAAAGCAATGCTTGAGGAAATATTATAACTTTCAATGACTACATTAGAAGAGAAAAAAAGCTTTACAAATTAATTATCTAACTTTCTACCTTAAGTTCAACTCAAAGTAGAAGAAAATAAATAATAAAGATCAAAGCTGATATCAATGAAATGGAAAACAAAAAGTAGAAAAAAATCAACAGAGCCCATATTTGGTTCTTTGAAAAGAATTATGATATACCACTAACAAAACTTGTCCTGAAAAGTTTAGAGAAAGACGAATGATCAATAACAGTAGTGAAAGAAGGGACATTACTACAGATTCCACAGGCATTAAAAATGTTAAAGGACTAATCTGAACAGTGTTTTGCCAATATATTTTTTATTTTTTTATTTTTTTTCCTTTATTGTTCAGTTTATTAATTACATTGTTTCCCCTTTTTTATCCCTCTATATCTCCCCTCCACCCTGTACCTATCCCACCCTCCACCCTCCCCTCCCCCTCCCCAATGTCCTCTCCCATTGTTGCAAGATATTTGTCCAATCTCTTGCTGTACTTCCCACAACCCTTTTCTCCCCAAGAATTGTCAGTCCATTCCCTCTCTATGTCCATGTTTCTGTTATATTCACCAGTTTATCTTGTTCATCAGCCTATCAATTCACTTGATTTTTATGTTCATTTGTTGATAGATGTGTATTTGTTGTTCATAATTTATATTTTTACCTTTTTCTTCTTCCTCTTCTTAAAGAATATCTTTCAGCATTTCATATAATACTGGTTTGGTGGTGCTGAACTCCTTTAGCTTTTTCTTATCTGCGAAGCACTTTATCTGACCTTCAATTATGAATGATAGCTTTGCTGGATAGAGCAATCTTGGTTGTAGATTCTTGCTACTCATTATTTTGAATATTTCTTGCCACTTGCGTCTGGCCTGCATCGTTTCTGTTGAGAAATCTGCTGACAATCGTATGGGTGCTCCCCTGTAGGTGACCAACTGTTTTTCTCTTGCTGCTTTTAATATTCTCTCTTTATCTTTTGCTCTTGGCATTTTAATTATGATATGTCTTGGTGTGGTCCTCTCTAGATTCCTGTATTTTGGGGTTCTGTGTACTACTTGGGCTTTTAAGTCAGTTTCTTTCACCAGGTGGGGGAAGTTTTCAGTCACTATTTCTTCAAGTAGGTTTTCATTAACTTGCTCTCTAACTTTTTCTGGGACCCCAATAATTCGGATGTTGGCATGCTTGAGGTTGTCCCAGAGGCCCCTTATGCTATCTTCAATTATCTGAATTCTTTTTGTTTCTTGCTTTTCCAGCCGAGTGGATTTTGCTTCTTTGTATTTCCAATCTTTGACTTGGTTCTTGTGGCCCTCTGGACTGCTTTTAGGACTTTGTGTAATATTTTTTATCTCAGTCTGTGTATGCTTGATTTCTAGTTGGTCCTTTTTTTTATCCATGAGGGTCTCGTTCATATCCTCAGAGGTCTTGTTCATTTCCTTGAGGGTCTTATTCATTTCCTTGAGGTTCTCATTCATTTCCTTGTAATTCTCATTCATTTCCTGGTTGGTCTTATATATTTCCTGGTAATTCTCATTAAGTTGATCGGCCTTTGGTAGGAGCCTCTTGAAAAGCCTTATAACCGTGGTTTTGAATTCTATGTCTTGTCGTCTTTTCTCCTCCGTTTCTTTCACACCTGATTTCTTTCCATATCTCTGCATGGTGGCTGCTTTAAGTGGTAGATGTCCTCAAAGGGACAGGGGCTCAGCCTCCCCAGTTACCCGAGGTGGGTACTCTTACTGCAGTCCTTTATGGGTTGTATTCAGTGTTTTTGAATTTAAACCCAGCTTGTTGTTGTTAGCCCTAGGAGGGTTTGACCTCCAGGCCAATTGGCTGTGAAGGGAGACTGTGTTCAGGTTGGATGGGCAGAGTCTCTGGGCTGTGCAGGCAGCGTCAGCGTCAGCTGTGTCCTATGTGGCACTCACACACGCGGGTCTCTGTTGGATGGGGATGGCTGCAGACACCTCCAAGAGAAAGCCGCTAGTCTCTTTACCTTGCCAGACAACTCTGCCTTTCCCCAAATGTGCCTGCACACCAAAAGTCTAGCCCAGGGTTGTAAAATAGATGGTTTCCGGAACCAGGAGACAAGTTTCCAGGGGGCAAGTCACAGGTTTGCTCTTTTTGCCGCCTCCAGGTTTCTAGCAGGCTAGGAGCCTCTGCCGCGCACCGCTTCCAGGGTGCGTCCCCCGGACCTCGGACCTCGCCTGGCACTGGGGAATCTGTGCAGTGGGACGTCTCCACGTACGCCGGATCTCGGACCTCGCCTGGTGCTGGGGAGTCCGTGCAGTGGGACGTCTCCGCCCTCCCCGTTTTAGAAATCCGGCCGGGGTTGCTGCTCCAGCCCCAGCCCGCACGCACGACCAGGACAGCTCCTAACCTGTTTCCTTCTGAAAGGCTGTGCTCCCGCCACTCCTGAGTCTCAGTGTCCCACCTCTACTCCTATTAGTGGAGTTTTCATTCAGCCAGCTTTCTGGCGATTATGGGTGCTGTCTGTTCTGCTGTTATGTTGTAGTTCTTAAATCGTTGCGCAGGGCAGAACAATAGGTTTTTACCTATGCCGCCATCTTGGTGTCCCTTGCCAATATATTTTTTAAAACACACTGATAAAATGAACAAACTCCTTGAAAAACACACCTTCCCAAATGACTATGATGAAACAAAAAAAATCTGAATAGCTCTATGTCTACTACAGAAATTGAATTTCTTACCAAACTTTTCCTACAAACAAAACTCTAGGCTCAGATAAGTTTCACTGCTGAGTTCTATCAAACCGTTAAAGAAGAAATAGTGCCAATCAAATATATACAAACAACATTAGAACATAGAGAAGTAAATATTTACAAATAATTTTATAAGGCTAGTATAATCCATTATCCTCATACATTGCCATACTCACTGCTGAAGGGCAGTACTCACAGGAGTTAATAACCAACATTCAAGCCAATGCATTTAGAAAAAAAATTGGACTACAACACAAGGAAGGCCACCACAGGAAAACAGCACACTATCCCTGAAACTACGAATCGCTACTGACCTCCTTCCAAAAGGGGTTTGCATATCCCGGGAGATAAATACAAAAAATATACATAAAATATTTTTTAAAAGTATATTTCAACTTTCAAAGAAAAAAGGAAATTAAGCACTACAAATATTAAATGTGCAGATTAACAAAAGTACATCTATGGAATACTCATACATTGGGGTGCCAAGGTGTTTTACCCACAAGGAAGTCAGATCAAAACAAGCAGAGAGACCCGTGGTTTTTCAGGCAGCATGCTAATTGGATTTTCCAGCCAGCATCGCTCTGCGAATACTCTACCTTCACAGTGTGGAAATCCAATTTGTGACAAAATCTGTTTCAAGTTCAATTTCTTGCTCTTTAGCCCATGCAGTTGGAGCCATTCCTTGGATGAGATGAGACTCTGCTTGTCCACGTCTGTCTTGGTATTGCTCAGTCCCTCTTGCCTCTGAAGCTGCTGCTCAGAGAAGGTAGAAGATGAGCTTGATATCTCCATCTCTGTGTTAGGATCTAAGTCACCGGGGCCTCCTGTAAAGGCAATTGTCAAACTCAGACTTCCTGAAAACTTGGAGACAATCTCATATCAACAGAGGATTGGTTGGAAATAATTACAGTATAGCCATGAAGTGGCATTCTATCTGCCAGTTAAAAATCACTAGTATAATACAGCCCTGGCTCAGTTGATGGGGCATTGATTGTCCCATGCACTGAGAGGTGGCTGTTTGATTCCTCATTAGGGCACATGCCCAGGTTTCAGGCTCGATTGCCAGTGGGGGGCATGCAGGAAGTAGCCGATGATGTTATGCTCTCACATGGATGCTCCTCTCTTCTCTCTTCCGCTCTCTCTAAAAATCAATAAACTATTCTTTACAAAAAACAAAAACGCTGTGTTAGTGCTTCTCCAACTTTTAAACAAATTATAATACAGATGTATATTTCTTGGCAAAGAAGATATCTATATATATTGCTAAAATATATCCATAAAATTCCACATCCATAAGTAGATATTCATATACATACAGAAAAACATTTAGAAAGATATATGCTAAGAGGCTTACAGTAGTTTTCTATGTGGTGAGAGCATGTGGGACTTTTGCCTTTTCCATGTTGCTTGAATTTTTGCATTATTTAAAGATTTCTAAAACAAGATTTATTTTTATAATCAGAAAAATACAAAGGTCTTCCAATTTGGAAAATAAATAATCATTCCTGAAACTTCATTACACATCAGTATTCCAATTATAATCATACTAGAGGCTCGGTGCACGAAATTTGTGCATGGAGTCAGGGAGGGGGGAGAGGGGAAGGTTGTGTCCCTCAGACCAGCCTGCACCCTCTCCAATCTGGGACCTCTCGAGGGATGTCTGACTGCCTGTTTAGGCTTGATCCCAGTAGGATTGGGCCTAAATGGGCAGTCAGACATCCTTCTCACAATACAGGACTGCTGGCTCCAAACTGCTCACCTGCCTGCCTCTCTGATTGCTCCTAACTGCTTCTGCCTGCCAGCCTGATCACCCCTTAACCACTACTCTGCCAGCCTAACTGCTGTCTAACTGCTCCCCTGCAAGCCTGTTTGCCCCCAACTTCCCTCATCTGCTGGCCTGGTCAGCCCTAACTGCCCTCCCCTACAGGTTTGGTTGCCCCCAACTGCCCTCCCTTGCAGGCCTGGTCCCTCCCAACAGCTCTCCCCTGCTGGCCATCTTGTGGTGGCCATCTTATGTTCACATGGGGGCAGGATCTTTGATTACATGGGGGCAGCCCTCTTGTGTGTTGGAGTGATGGTCAATCTGGGTATTACTCTTTTATTAGATAGGATAGAGGCCTGGAGGATGGGTAGGGACCGGCTAGTTTGCCCTGAAGGGTGTCCTGGATCAGGATGAGGGTTCCCTTGAGGTGTGGGGCAGCCTGGATGAGGGGCCAATGGTGGCTTGCAGGCCGGCCATGCCCCCCAGTAACCCAAGCAGAGGCCCTGGGATCTGGGATTAATTTATGTTCTACAATTGAAACTTTGTATTCTGGAGTGAAGCCTTCTGTTCGCTCCATGGCGACAGCCATTTCTGTTTGAAACTTTGTAGCCTAGAGTGGAGGCCTAGGCTAGAGCTACAGAAGTTTGGCTTCCTCCATCGCCCCAGCAACCCTAAGCCTCTTCTCTCTCCAGCTCCTTAGCGGCCGCCATTTCTGTTGGTATTATGTATCTTCTATAATTGAAACTTCGTAGCATTGAGTGAAGGCCTAGGCAGGCAACAGCAGGCGGAAAGCTTGGCTTCCTCCATTGCCAGGGAAACCCAAGCCTCCCTCCTGCTGTCAGTGGCAGCAGCCATCTTGATTTGGGTTTATTTGCATAATTTGCTCCTGATTGGCTGGTGGGCATGGCTTGATTTGAGATATGGTCAATTTGCATATTACTCTTTCATTAGATAGGATTAGAGGACTGGTGCATGGAATTCAGCCCAGCCTAGACCCTCTCTAATCCGGGACCCCTCGGGGGATTTCCCTCTCACAATCCAAAACCACTGGCTCCTAAATGCTCACCTGCCTGCCTGCCTGATCACACCTAACTGCCCCCCGCTGGCCTGGTCACCCCAAATGCCTCCCCTGCAGGCATAGTCAACCCCAACGCCCCTCCCCCACCAGCCTGGTCGCCCCTTCCTTGCAGCGTGGTCACTCTCAACTGCACCCTTCTGCAGACCTGGTTGCCCCTCACTGCCCCCGCTCCCCGTTGGTCTGGTTGCCCCCAACTGCCCTCCCTGAGGGCCTGGTCACCCCACACAGCCTGTTCAGTCATCCATTCGGTTGTTTCGATGCAATGGTCACTTAGCCTTTTGTACATATAGATGCATTCAAGGAAGGTAAAGAGGATGAAATGCTGAGAGGAAACACACTGTTAAGCATGTGGAGCAGCCAACTGCGAGTTAGTGAGAGAGTGGGAACCAGACCGAGTCTCAGCCCAGCCAGAATACATGGCCTCACCTTCTGAAGGTTTTCTTCCCCAAAACTGTCAAGTTGAATTGTCACATTCTGACTCACCCAGCCAGCTGTTCTGGGACCAACTGGACTCAAGGCAATATGCAACATATTAAACTTATCTAGACCTGCCTGAATATAGCCAATGTACACAGGAGGAAAGGAGTTGCCAAACTGTAATGCAATCTTAACCCACTCACCACAACTTCAGGAAGGCCTGACAATGGGGGGAAAGAGCAGAAAGCTCTGCTTACTTCTGCAGTCAGAGTGGGCAATGCATCTAAACGAGTCCCCTGACTATAATACTTTTAACAATGGAAACAGTCCTTTATCCCATCTTTAAAACTGTATTTCCTCAAAGTCTCACATGAATTTCAAACACAGAAATCAGTTGGACTCAAGCCAGAGATTTTTTTTAAAAGAACTTAGAAGTGTCATTATTAGCAATTTTATGTATATTCTGAGTAGTATATATTTTATCCTTGTAATAACCTAATGAGGTAGGTAGCCCTACTATTATTCCCATTTTACAGATGAGGAAACCAAGACTGAAAGAGCTTAACTAAGGTCTTCATTGTCTCACAGCAGGTAGATGCATCATTGAGATTTCAAACCATCTTTTGGCTCTAGGGTCTAGGACACATAATGTTCTGTGGCCTTTATTATAAAAAATTTTTTTTAAATTAAAAAAAAAACTGCAGCAACTCCCATCTCCTGGCCAGGTCCTGACATGAGCTTTATTTATATGTGCTATATCATAAATTCTTCATAACCGTATTTGTCAGATACTGTTAACACCCCATTTACATTTGAGGGATCAGAAGCTTCAAGAATTTAAGGAAGTTGTTCAGGACCCACAGCCAGTAAGTGGCAGAAGCAGGAGTCAAAGCCATTTCTTAACCATCTGCTATGACACAAGCCTACCAACAGGACTGCTTTCTCTTAGGGCTCTGGGTTCTCACTAAAGAGAGAGCAATAACCTTGATTTTCAGAGTTCAGGATCAACAAGCTTCCTGACTTGTCATTTTCAAATTTTCAAAGATAATGATTTCCATTTTAAGGTTTATGTGAATTTGTACTGTCCAGATATGTTGAATTCCAAAGTTACACAAACTCATATTATTGGTGAAGATATTGCCTTCTTCCCAAGAGGGCTCAATTTGATGAGAATATTACAAAAACATTTGGACAGCATTGTATAGGAGTGGGAAAACTGAAAATGGAAATTCTATGTAGGTCCATTCCATCACATTAGGTGACTTCCCTTCTCTACCGTGGTAGCACCACCCAAGGTCCCTACCTCCCAGGCTACTGCAAGGGACAAAGGCAGCAATACAGGGCTTCCGCATGGATAAGCACTTGACATATTGGAAAGAGCTATGCACAAATAAATTACTTAAACATTGTCCTTTGGTAACTATGCTTTGTCTCATATACCCACATTCATTCCAAGCATCTTTTTACCCTCACACCCCAGTCATATTGAGCTATGAAATTTTGTTTCTTCCTCCTTCCACTCTAGAACCACAGAGCATGAAAACAACAAAAGCTCAGACTATATGCTTCAACTTTCTTTTTCGGACCTGTCCAACAAAGACATTTGGCCAATGGTTCTTATAGAACAAAAGGAAGCTTGGTATAAAGGTTCTTTATTATTTATTTCATCATTTCCAATCCACCCTTCTCTTCCCTGAAACATACTCTCCCACCTCCTATATTCTTACTAGAGGGAGCTGCACACCCTAGGGTGAAAAGGGAACACAACTACATAAACTATCCTAAGACTCCTAAACTGGATTATGGAAACTTAAAAGAGGCTTCTGAGCCAAAGGGATATGTTCTTGATTCCAAACAAAAAGGCAACTGAATCCTTTAAGGTGTGTGCCCCAGTCCTTTCTGCACTCATATGACTTAAGAAATCTAAAATAAAATAAAAAAAAATCTGGTTAGTACTATTAGATCAGAGAACCTGTAGGAATCATTGATTCAGGTCTTGCCTTGGGGTTTTTAGCCTGAGAATGCCCACATTGTGGGAAGTGAAAACAACTGGAAAATGGAACTTACCCAGAAAAAAACAGAAAGGAAAGAAAGGGCATCTCCAACAGAAGGGATCCACCTACTCAAATGGGATAAGAACTACTGTGTCAGGACAAGGACGCCTGCCACAGCAAGTGCTGCCAAAGGGCCTGCAAGCAACCCTCCTGTACACGCCCACCTGCTTTCCCACCTCCCAGGTGACTCCTGGGGTCCTCCCTAGGAAAGCCCCAGCCTTTGCTTGGACACGTCACCAATGTGGCCCTGAGCACTTCAGATTCGTCCTCTCCAGACTGAAAGAAGGTTCCATGACTACAGGGACAAACTATATGAATGTCCTCAGCACAGTACCTCATATACAGCAGGCACTCTGCATGGGCGTTAAAAGTTTAATTAAACTGATCACTCAGAATTGCTGAGAATCCTGATTTTTTTTTTCAAACAAGGCAAAGATTTTCATTTCCAAAAAGGATAAGATCAGGAAATAGACATTTGTTTAAACGGAGACATTATTTTCTGGATATTACTATGTTGTTGTTATTATTACTATTATTATTCAGAACTTCTTTATCTGAGGTTATTACAAATTGGGGAAAGAGGAACCAAGGAGTAAGAAATAACAAATTCCAGCTGAGCACTGCCCTAAGTGCTATACCAAAGGCCAAAGCTTGGGGAAACAGGAAGGGATTTCCTAAATAGAAAGAAGTGGGGGAGGAAGAGGAGAAGAGAAGAAGAAAAGGGAAGTCAAAGTCTGGTGAAACCAGGGGTGGGAACGCAGGATTTGGGGGGAAATAGAAAGATTAATCTGGCATAATCCAAAGACTCCAACCAAAGGAAGTAGGACAGAATCTCGGGTATAGCCCGTGCTGCGGGGTCTGCCATGCCGGGCCCGTGCTGCGGGGTCTGCCATGCCGGGCCCGTGCTGCGGGGTCTGCCATGCCGGGCCCGTGCTGCGGGGTCTGCCATGCCGGGCCCGTGCTGCGGGGTCTGCCATGCCGGGCCCGTGCTGCGGGGTCTGCCATGCCGGGCCCGTGCTGCGGGGTCTGCCATGCCGGGCCCGTGCTGCGGGGTCTGCCATGCCGGGCCCGTGCTGCGGGGTCTGCCATGCCGGGCCCGTGCTGCGGGGTCTGCCATGCCGGGCCCGTGCTGCGGGGTCTGCCATGCCGGGCAGCCAAAGGTGGCCACGGCTGCTGAGGTGAGCACCTGCAGGCATCCTCATGGCTTCTGACAATAGATCCTAGATGGTAAGAAGTTGAGGCACAATGCACAACTTAGAGTCTATTAATTCTATTAATATTTCCTGCCCTGGCTGGTTTGGCTCAATGGATAGAGCGTCGGACTGTGGACTGAAGGGTCCCAGGTTCCATTCTGACCAAGGGCACATGTCCAGGTTGTGGGCTCAATCTCCAGTCCTGCAGGAGGCAGCCAATCAATGATTCTCATCAGAGATGTTTCTCTCTCTCCCTCTCTGAAATCAATAAAAACATATTTCCTATACTTTTGCTTTATTATCAACACTCAAAACTTCCGATATCCTTGTTAGTTTCTGAAAAAGAAGTCTGGGCTAAATGGATATATCTTGTAATTTATGTGAGTTTTGAGTTTTGGTTGATCCAAAAATAAAGAAAGCTGAGCTGAGGCCCCGTGAGTGCCCTGCTGTAACACTCCCCCCCACCCCACCCCATTCTCTGCCCTTGAGGGGCAGGGCTAGACAGAGGCAGGGAGGCTAACATGGGCTATCCCATGGCTGAGAAAACAGGGCCAAGAAAAGAAAATCTGAGGGTAACTGGGGTTCTTTAGGGGGAAGGTCATTGCTGAGGGAAAACAAAACAAAAACAAGAAGATTAAAGGAAAACTACCAAGTGAAAACTAAGTATAAATTTTATGCCCATATAACAAGAGCAAAAGAATGGGGCTCGTCTTGGCGGTATGATTGTGAAAACCTTGCTGATGGGGGCGCGCAGGGAGCCGGCGGCCGTTCCGGGACGGAGAGTTGCAGAAGGCGTCACTGCAAACAGAGGCCCCGGTTTTAGGCTACTCCCCTATGATAAGTGAGTTTCTGGTTCTAGCATTACCTCCAAAGCCCACACTGCCTTGGCCATCCTACTTGGCCCCGGATACAGAGGCGCTCGGGGCCGGCGGTGTCTGCGGCTGCAGCCCAGCGAGGGAAGGGCTCTGGCGCGGGCCGGGCCGGCGACCAGCCTTCCCGGCCGGACCCACGTAGCAACCAGGTGAGTGAGGCGGCCAAGTCGCCCACCTTTCCGGGCGGGTTTGGGCATCCGTAAGTCGGGACAGTCCCGCTCGGAAACCCAATTCCCAGGCTTCCCTGAGCCCCGCGGAGGGTCTGACGTGGAGTGACCGCATCCCCCACTTACGAAGCGTCGGTCAGGTGACAGGCAGGCAGTTTCGGTTCCACAGCCGCCCTCCCATCCTCCGCGGGCCTCAGACCCGAGCGGGGGAGGGGGGGACGCCTCCCTCCAGGTCTAGGTGATAAGCGGCGACCCCGCGCGCGAAGGGTCCATGCTCCCCGCCTCGGGCTCCAGTCGTTCGATGTCCCTTGTGACTGAGCAGCCGCGTGGCCGGAGGATGACCACCGCGTGGCGGTTGCTAGGACAACGCCAATCACCGCGCGGCTCCCGGGCTGGGGGCGGGGCCAGGAGCCGGGGCTCGGGGGCGGGGTACCTCCACCTGGGCGGGAGTTCCCACGCCGGCGGACTGGGAGAATGGGGCTGTCCCCTGTGTTTGCCGTCGCCGGGGAAGTTAACAACGGCGGCGAACTAATAAATTATATCATAAACCAACGAATATATAGACCAGGCAGGGTAAGGGACCTGGCGGGAAATAAGCCAGTCAGAGGAACTAAAACACCGTAAGATCTCACCTGTGCGTGGATCCTAAAGAACAAAATAAACTGAGGACCAAAATAGAAACCCCGGCTAGGATACGTGGAACAGAGTGATAGAGGTCAGGGGGCGGAGACTGGATGAAAGAAGGTGGAGAGATTAGCCAAAGAGCATATATGCATAACTCATAGACACAGGCAACAGTGTGATGATGGCCAGAGAGAAAGGGAGGCGGGCGCTGGTGGAGGTGGGTTAGAAGGGGATGGGGACATCTGTAATAGTGCCAACAATAAAGATAAATTTAAAAAAATAAAGGCGGGGAGGCCAGCACATAAGGAAACATTGCCGTTAACTTCTGTACTCACTTTTCAGCGTGCAGAGGACTGACTTCTCATGTCAGTGCTGTAGAGAGATTGTCTTCATTTCACAGTTGAGGAAAGCAGTCTAAACAGCTGGGGCAGTTGTGGGTTGCTCAGCCTGCAGGAGGGGGGCTGGGGTAGGCACACCTTGCGCTGCAGTTTTGCAGACTTGCAATTTTGGAGGCAGGGGCTGCAATTAAAAAAAAAAATACTCTTACTGGCTATGAGAATTCCTATAGGCATCACTTTCTTCATTCAGCTTTGTATATAATCATTTCAGTTTTTCCTTATCAAATAAGTAAAGAGCTCAAAATATATGCCTGTGGTTTTTTCAGTCACTCAGAAACAAAATTGTACTTAAAAAGCTTTGAAAGCTTTTTCAAAAAAGATCCCACAGGCAAGTATTGTTTTTAGTATATTGTGATACTAAGTTGTATTTTACATTTTTAAAACTCAAGAAGTTGCCGAGACCGGTTTGGCTCAGTGGATAGAGCGTCGGACTGCGGACTGAAGGGTCCCGGGTTCGATTCCGGCAAGGGCATGTACCTTGGCTGCGGGCACATCCCCAGTAGGGGGCATGCAAGAGGCAGCTGATCGATGTCTCTCTCTCATCGGTGTTTCTGACTTTCTATCCCTCTCCCTTCCGCTCTGTAAAAAAATCAATAAAAAATATATTTTAAAAAAAACTCAAGAAGTTTAAAATAACCCTATTATCTCTACCGTTTTGAGTCAAAAATCTAAGAAAGTATAGTTAATTTAAGAACTGAATAATTATATCCCCAATAGGGGATAGTTATTCCTATGTTCTTTTTAACACCTTTATAACTAAAAAAGTACTAAAAGCTATTATCTCAGATAACAAATCATTCCATAAATTTTTGACTATCTACCATTGGATCTGCAAATGACACCTGTCAATCTTATCACCAAAAACCACCTCCCTCCCAAACAAATAAAGACTCAATAGTGCTAAAGATTCTGTTCAGAAAGGAGAAAAGACAGCGGCTATGACCATATTGGCCAAGGCCACATTACTCACTGCTGTCCACACCTCGCTGGACTAATCTTCCAATGTCACCTGAGTGGCATAGAGCACACAGCACCCACTTAGCCAAACGCACGGCCTCCACAGTCACACCAGGCACTCCTGTCCCCGCCTTCACCGCATGCATTCTCCCTTCTCTGGGACACTTGCCACTTACATGCAAGTAACTGCACAAGATTTTGTCTCAATCAGTTATGTTTACGTGCCTACAAGCACGTAAGTAGTGTTTGACATTTTAGGTTCCTGTCAAAATGTCAAACACTACTTAAATTGTAGACAGATAAAGAGCAGAAGTCTAGGTCATTTTGAAGTATTGCAGAGCTGATACAAATGAATTCAGCTAGCTACAGGATGGCTCACCTCATTTTTGTTTGTTGACCAGATTAAGAATACTTTGGAATAAGAATACTTTTATCATAGTTATATAACCACTGTACTGAACTTTAACCATTTTTTTTTTAATTTACGGTTTACAGGTAATTTGTATCCCTACCCTCAACCTCAGTAATTGGTATTTATCATATCAGGCCCATCCTTAAAGTAATGTCTAACCTATTTACCACTCAGGACCAGATTATAATTTCAGTCTCTGTCCACTGCCCACAACTCAAGCCCACCAGCAGAGAGACTAGCCTGGTCCATGCCTCTAACCACAGATGCCTTTACTCAGGCCACGCCTTCACCTGGACCAGCAAAACTTGAGAGCCACAACCCCGGGTCTCTCAGGGTCAGCTCAAGCTCTTCTCTCTTCACAAAGCCTTCCATGACACTTCAGCCTCAATAATTTCTCTCCCCTGTCCAGACTCCGCATCAGTTGTCAGTACCACACCTTGAACTGCCTTATGACAATTCTTACATTGTTATTTGATCTTTATCCTATTTACTTTTCAAGCTGAATGCTTTTTCTTTTTCTTTCAATAAGTCTATCGCTGGCACTACTTGGCCTTATTGGGATGATTAGAATTTGGGGGTTGGAGGACAGGAAGGGTAATAAATGAAATAAAAGGAAGAAAGGTAATTTGCCACCACAAAAATTGGAACCAGAGAACAGTAGAAAATTCATTCAAGGCTGTGTATGTGTGTGAAAGAGTGTGAGATGGAAATCACCTACTTCTAAAGAAGAGGAAGAGAACAGAAAAGGAGGAGAAATAGAGCAATGGAATCAGGCAGCAGCCTCAGGTGAGCCTTGGTTGGCACTGTTGGTCCAGGGTTTTTGGCTGCCAAGGGGCTGCCTGAGAGAGGGGGTCAGAGTGGGGGAAGGCGAAGTCTAACAGACACTTGCATATATTGTCAGGTTCTTCAGTTCAGTGTTTACCATTTGGGGAGTGAATGCCGGCCTATGGCTGTCAGCCTAACAACTCTGGTGAAGAATGGAGCTGTTAGGTGTAATTGTTCTATCCTTGACAATTCAGTAATGATCAATACTTAAAAGTAATAGCTAAAATTTATTCAATGCTAGACAACGTTCTAAGCACTTTCACTTCATTCAATCCTTTTTAAAGCTCTTAAAGGAAATATCATTATCCCCATCTTATCTAATAAAGAGGGAATATGCTAATTGACCATCACACCCTCACAAAAGGGCAGTGCCCACAGCCAATAAAGAGGGAATGTGCTAACTGACTGCCACACCCTCACAAGATGGTGGCACCCAGTCCCCTCAGCCCTGCCTCATCCAGCCGAAATCTCCAGTCCCCTCAGCCCCGCAGGGAAAGGCAGTTGGGGGCAATCGGGCCTGATGGGGAAGACAGTTGGAGGTGATTGGGCTGGCAGGGGAGAGCAGTTGGGGACAATTATGCCAGCAGGAAAGCAGTTAGGTGTCAATTAGGCCAGCAGGCGAGGAGTTAGGGGCAATCAGGCAGGCAGGCAGGCGAGTGGTTAGGAGCCAACAGTCCCGGATTGTGAGAGGGATGTCTGAAACTGGCAATCGGACATTTCCTGAGGGGTCCCAGATTGGAGAGGGTGCAGGCTGGGCTGAGGGTCACCTCCTTACTCCTGCAATGCATGAATTTCATGCACTGGGGCTCTAGTTTTATAGATAAACTGAAGTACAAGAGTAAGCAACTTCTCCAAGGCAACTCAGCTAGTAAATGCTGACTCCAGAATTTGAGTCCAGGCAGCCTGCCAGAACACCCTGTCCTCTTAATTATATGCTGTGTTGGTCAATTGTTGGCTTAGTTTTCAGCAAAATAATTTTTTTGCCATCTCAGTTATACAGTATTCATTTAAAACTGGATGTTAATGCCACAATGAAAACATTGCTGGATTTGAAACCTCACACTTCAATTTTAAATAGCATAAAGCATTTTCTAATTACCCTTCTCCCTCACTTCCTGTTAACCAACACCTTTGCTTCCACAGTTTGCAGATAATTTGGATGCCTTACTTGTCTACTATTATATCCAAATAGCTAAATGAAGAAGAATTAAACAAAAATATTTTAACAAAAATTCCTAAACACTTGAAAATTTAAAATTACTCTTCAATAGAGATACTTTGTACTAAAAGCTGATAAAAACAATACTCCTTACATGATATTTGGTTGCATGGAAATGATATTCAGGAATGAGCCTAAGATCTTGCCTTGGCCTGGTCATCCTCTTCCCTTACTTTAGGTTCTTCTAACCGTAGTGCAGGGTGGTCTAGTAACCCTCTAGGGACACAGGGCTGGGCACAGGGCTTAGACACAAGGCTGAACTCAGGAATTTCTATCAACTCCTTGCCAAGCCTGAAGGGGCACATATGTGGTGCTGTTCATATGGGAGGGAGAGAGAGAAGGGGTCTCCCCCCCCAGAAGAGGTACACCCTGGTTTGGCTGCCCTATTCCTATTTGAGAAAGACCTAAGCAACCACAGGGAGAACCACACCCAGGTGGATGTCTTCACGCTCCCAAACTCATCACCATCAACATCCTGGAATCTGACCCAACTAGATTAGTATCCCCAGTTCTTAAGGAGTGAAGAAGAGAGAGAAGAGAAAGATCTTACTGATTTTAATAGACTATATTTTAAAGCATTATTTTAAAATCATCAAAGCGCATAACTTTTTGCCAAGCAATTCCAGGTTACCTCGAGCATACACAAGAGTATTTTCTGTAATTGCAAAATAATGGAAACTATCTAACTATCCATTCATAAGAGAGTCATTGAAATTATGGTATTATTAGGGATATTATAGCTGTTTAAAAGAATAGTTAATTTGTTATATTCTAGGAAGATCTCTAAGATATATTGTTGAGTGTTTCAAAACCAAGTTGTAGAACAAATATATGAAATGCAGTGCATTCTGGTAACACACACTCACATTTGCTTCTACTGGCCAGAGCCAACATGACTCCACTAATGACTAGGAGATGGGGAAATATGGGGAGCATATGGCTGAGAAAAATGCCCACTGCCCAGGGATTATTCTGTGCTCTCCATATGTATGCACTGCTTCCACGAGCTATATACGTTACTTGAGAAAATGGAGTGGGGGACAGGTTGCTTGGTAGAATGTGGTGGCAAGGGCATGTGAAACTACAGGAAGCTGGAAACAAACACACACACACACACACAGAGAGAGTTCAGCTTCATCTGAAACTACATACTAAGATGTTCTTACTCAACTAGAAATGCTGTCACAAAGATAGGATTTATAATATTACTAGAAGCCTGGTGCACAAGATTTGTGCATGGGGGGAGGGGTGTCCCTCAGCCCAGTCTGCACCCTCTCCAATGTGGGATCCCTCGAGGGATGTCTGACTGCCCATATAGGCCCGACGGGCAGTCAGACATCCCTCTCACAATCCAACTGCTCGCCTGCCTGCCTTCCTGATTGCCCCTAACCGCTTCTGCCTGCCAGCCTGATCACCCCCTAACCACTACCCTGCCAGCCTGATTGATGCCTAACTGGTCCCCTGCCAGCCTGTTTGCCCCTAACTATCCTCCCCTGCAGGCCTGGTCACCCCTAACTGCCCTCCCCTGCAGGCTTGATCACCCCCAACTGCCCTCCCTTGAAGGCCTGGTCCCTCCCAGCTGCCCTCCCCTGCTGGCCATCTTGTAGTAGCCATCTTGTGTCCACATGGGGGAAGGATCTTTGACCACATGGGGGCAGCCATCTTGTCTGTTGGAGGGATGGTCAATCTGCATTTTACTCTTTTATTAGATAGGATAGAGGCCTGGTACACAGGTGGGGGCCAGCTGGTTTGCCCTGAAGGGTGTCCCGGATCAGGGTGGGGATTCCCTTAGGGCATGGGGTGGCCTGGGCGAGGGGCCTGTGGTGGTTTGCAGGCCAGCCACGCCCCCCAGCGACCCAATCAGAGGGCCTGGTATCTGGGACTTATTTATCTTCTACAATTGAAACTTTGTATCCTGGAGCAGAGCCAAGCCTTCTGCTCACTCCTGCAGCAGCCATTTCTGTTTCAATTATGTATCTTCTATAATTGAAACTTTATAGCCTGGAGTGGAGGCCCAGGCCATCCAGGGCTGCAGAAGCTTGGCTTCCTCCATCACCGGGGACAACCCTAGCCTCCTGCCTCTCTCCAGCTCTGTGGCTGCCACCATTTCTGTTGGGGTTCTATAACTGAAACTTTGTATCCTGAGAAGTAATCAAAAGGGTGGAGGAGAAGGGAGGGAACAAGGCAGAGGAGACGGGAGCGAGCGAGGTAGTGGAGAAGGGAGTGAGGCAGCAGAGAAGGGAGGGAGCATTGCTCAGGCTGCAGGAAGCTCTATTCTTGCAGGAATCTTCCTGCAATGAGTCTCTAGTAGATAGATAGATAGATAGATAGATAGATAGATAGATAGATAGATTTGAAGATGCATATTGCATTTTTGAAATTAAAAGTACATTTAGAATTACTGTAGATTAGTTTATTAAAAAATCCTAGCAAAATGAATATGCCTATTTTTATATTTTGTAAGGCTAAATTATATTCTAAGGTGTCTTTAGAACTATTTTCCCTTGTAGGACTTTGGTTAGATGATGATGTGATAATAGTCTTTGTCAACTGCCAGAACCAACAAATGGTTGCTGTGAGGGCAAAGGGATCGCCCCAAAGAATCAACTTTCAGGTTGTTCAGTGGACATTTAAGTTTGCTTCTGTTTGCATGGAAAGTGAGCAACACCCACAGCAACTCTCAGGCAGTTAGAAACAAAGGTCCCTGCCCTTGGCACACATTCTCCATGGCTACGAAGCCTCATTGTAAGGAAGCATGTGGTGTGGCTTCAGTTTACAAAGCCAGAGCCTTGGGTTTTCCTCAAGGTCACTGCTACCACACCTCCCTTAATTCTCACACCCAGCCCTTCCTGGGATCTGAATGGCCACCTGCCACTCTTTCTTTACATCATGAATAAAGAGCACTTGGAAGGTTGGCCTTTCAAAGTCAAAGCCCAGAGCCTCCTTCCCGCCCAATAGGCCTTCACTAAAGAAATACTAATTTGTTGGAGCTGGATTGGATTCTTGGGGTTAGAAAAGGGTTGAAAAATAAAAAAAGAGCAGGTAAATCCACCAGTACAGAAATTAAATTAGTGGTTGCCAGGATCTAAGGGAGGAGAGAATGAGAAGAGACTGCTAATACACACAGAGGTCCTTTTGGGGGTAATGAAAATTTTCTGAAATGAGACAGTGGTGATGGTTGTACAATTCTGTGAATGTACTAAAAGACCACCCAGTTGTACACTTTAAATGCCTGGATTTTATGATATACTACACACCCAGTCCCTAGGCCTGGCCTGCGATCAGGGCCATCTTCCCCAGCTGCAGCCAGTCCCACCCCAGATCCCCATTTGCCATCAAGTGATTGGAGCCTGCTGGCCGGGAAAGGGACCAAGAGGTGGTCAGGGGGCCTCATAGTGACTGGTACAGCAGTCATTCTGCCATTAGGATCAATTTGCATATTATCCGTTTATTACATAGGATAGAGGCCAAGTGGATGGGTGGGGGCCGGCTGGCCTCCCTGAAGGGGGCCCCGGGTCGGGGTGGGGGGGTCCCCGCTGGGAGGCAGCGCTGGCCTGGGCAAGGGGCCACAGGCAGTTTGCAGGCCAGCCACACCCCCAGCTTTGTCAGGAAGGACGTCCAGAATGATATCTGAAAGACATCCGGTCTAATTAGCATATTATCCTTTTATTAGTATAGACTAGTGGCCTGGTGCACAAAATTCATGCACAGGGGAAGGGTAGAGGAGGTGTGTCCCTTAGCCTGGCCTGCATCCTCTCTAATCTGGGACCCCTGTGGGATCAGGCCTAAACTGACAGTCAGACAACCCCTTCGCAATCCAGAACTACTGGTTCCTAACTGCTCACCTGCCTGCCTGCTTGATTTCCCCTAACCACTCTGCATACTGGCCTGCTTGCCCCCAACTGCACCCCCCTGCCAGCCTGATCACCCTCAACTGCCCTCCCCTCCTGGCCTGATCACCCGTAACTGCCCCTGCCTCGGTCCCACCACCATGGCTTTGTCCGGAAGGACATCTGGAAGGTCGCATGTTCTAATTGGCATATTACCCTTTCATTAATATAGATTAGATACAACATATTGCCGTAACTATAACATATCTACCAGTATTACCTATGAGAATATGTACTTCATGAGCTAGGAAAGCATCTAGTACATTATATATGTTGTAAGTAGTAGGAAATACAGTATTTGTAGCAATAATATACACCCTGTGACTTCTCTTCCTGATCTGGGAATGGTTCCCAGGTCTTTGAACATTTCCTGGCCCCTAATGTTTTTATTTTTATTTTTATTTTTTGCCATTCAGTGTAACTTTATTTTCTGTTTATTGCACATGATTTGAGGTCTTTAATTTCTAACCATCAAAGATTCAAAGGACTATTTTTTCCATGAATTTTAACATTGACAATAGTGAATTCGTGTATTCCTGTGTTTTTATTGTAAACATCTGAATTATTCACATTGTCATAGATCCTGAACTCATAAGCATGGACCATGCACAGGCTGGCAGTAAGCCAGGAAGCCACTCTGCAAGCAAACTGATACTCTGTATAAGGAGAAAAGTCATAGCATAACATTTAATGTTCGACTTTAATTCATATACTATTGGGGACTCAACTGCTTGGCTGGTGATGGGGTTGATTATTGGGAGGATTATTCCTGAAATAATTAAGGAAAGGGGGGCTCAATCTTTCTTCATGCACTGAGGGTGGCTGGTCCCTCAGCCCAACCTGCCCCCTCTCACATACTGGGAGCCCTCAGGGGATGTTCAACTGATGGCTCACCCCCAGCCTGCCCAAGGCCTAAAGCCTCTGGCAAGGCTTTAGGCCTTGGGCACCCAGCCATCTCCCTGCTCAGCTCAGCCCCAGCTGCCTGTGACCACCCGGCCCCAGGGGCTGGGTGCTCACCGCCACTTCCACTCACAGCGCCTGGGGGTCGGGCGCTCCCTGCCGCCAACCCCGCCCCTGCCAATTTCACGCTCAGTGCCCGGGGCAGGGCACTTGCCAATGCGGCTTCTTTGTCTCCACCCCGGGGCCCAGCCCTTGCTCTGCTCTGCCCCGCCCCTCGACCCCACCCCCTGCTCCTGATTGGTTGGTAACATAGCGGAGATATGGTCAATTTGCATGTTACTCTTTTATTAGATAGAATGAGTTCTATCTCAATTGATCAATAAATGAGAGTTATTTCACTGGCCAACAACAACAGAGGTAGCAGGGTGATTTAATAACATGAATGGCTAGTTCACAGGCATGGTGAGCAACAGTTTTTATTTTCTTAACTGAAAACTTAATTTGAGGGGCTGGACATTTTGAAGGTGGTTTTGTATGAGGTCAAAGGTCCTCCATTCTTTCTTGGGAATGGAGGAGATGGTTGACAGCTATATTTCTGACATTTGAAGATTAGATTACATAAGTACAAAATCATGCAGGTTAATATTTAACTTTGCATTTGATCTGGGAGAAACTACTTTTGAGAGATCGGTAGCTGTTATGAATGCTCTGGTCTAGTGTATTTTAAAGGATGTTTTGGGAGCAGGGGCAGAACTTAGGATACACTGCTAGACAAGTGCAAAAGGTAGAAATCTCAGTGGAAAGAAGGGATCTTGGATGCAGGAAGATTCGGAGCCAAAGATGAAGGAAATCAGGGACTCAGGAGGGAGTTCCAGGCAATGAGGTGTCCCTGTCCCTACTGATTCCCAGTCTGACACCATCCCTTTTTAAACCAGGGAGGTAAGTTCAAGGCCCTAGACCACTTCTGCATGATGCTCAAAGGGTCTTCTAAAAGGGTGTCTGAGCTGCTACCTAATCCAGTCTGAATCTTGGGTAAATAGGCTACTGTGTTGACAGAGAAGAGGGTCCTAACTTGGTACACACTGCCCACTCCTGGGGAGTAGGTCTGGCAAGGAAGCAAAGTGAAGGTCTAGCGTAGTCATGGTAGGCTTGCACGTGTCACTGTGTAAATCCCTGCGCTATCCCTGGGTGGGAACACATACATGCCAACGAAGAGGGGGATGGTGCCATGTGAAACTAGTGAATGTGGGCCCCACCCGGCCTTCCCTGGACTTGTATTAAGCCCCCGGGAAAGAAAGGGGATGAGTAAAAATGTAAGGAAATGGTTTCACTTGATGTGTCCATGAGATGGGCAGGGTTAGCTGAGTATAACACAAAAAGAGAGAGAAGCTTTCTATTTTCCACTCTGCTACGCTAATCTCTAGGCCCAACAACTGTGCTCTATTTTGGAGTCCTCCAGGCTCTGCCAGTTGGAAGTGATTAGCTACTTGATATGTTCTTCCCCACAACCTCACAACCAGACAGTGTATAACAATGAATGTTAGGCTCTGGCCAGATGCTGGCACAGGTACAGCCAATTAGGAACTAGGTCCCAGAAGTCACACAACCAGTCTTGTGACCGCTGTGAGGTTCCTACTCTCCCTTTACCAGGCCCCTGATACAGATTGTATTCGATTTTAGGGGCTACACTAACAAAGTACCATAGTCCTGGGGGTTTAAAATAACAGAGTTCTGGAGGCTAGAGGCCTGAAAGCAGGGTGTCAGCAGGGCCAGCTCCCTCTGAGATGCTGGGTAAAATCCTCCATGACCCCTTCAAGCTTCTGGTGGTGGCCAGCAATCATTGGTGTTCTTGGCTTGCAGCTGCCTCACCCCAATCTCTACTGTATTCTCACATGACTTTCTCCCTGTGTGTCTCTCCTTATTTTCTTGGTTATAGCTGCAGCACCCTATTTCCGAAAAGACCACATCCACAGGTATTGGGGATTGGGGCTTCCACATATCATCGTATTGGAGGACGCCATTCAACGCCTGACACTCACCTTGCCAGAAAGGGCCAGTCCAAAGCCAACACAGCAGTGTCCTGGCCACAGGATCCCCCAGGCTTCTGGCTGAGCCCAGTGATGATGGCCCTTGTAAAGGGAAGAGCAGTGGCGTCCAAAATCTTTGGCTAACTGGCAAGTATTAGACTACAGTTCTGACTCTTATGCCCCAGTTTGCAAGAGCCAGATTCACAACTTGAACAGCTCGTATTACATGGGAGAAAAGTAAGTTCCCTTCTGTTAGTTAATCCTCTAGGATCAGGTTTCATGAGTATTTTGTGTCATGGTTCCCTTTGGCAGTATGGGAAGCCCATGAACCCCTTCTCAGGAAAAAAAAATGCTTTTAAATGAATAAAATAAAATACATAAAGTCATAAAGGAAACCTACCATATTGAAATGCACATCTCAAAATTGTTTTTAAAAATTTGTGCCATACTAGCAATATATGTGCTTCTTTATTAACACTTTAAAAAAAACAAGACCTAGAAGCAATTCTAGTATTATTGTATTTAAAGTCACGATGAGTGTAAACAATATTTGGAGATACAGAAACTGTAACATCAAGGGAAAACCTGAGATTCCTGCTGTGGCAGCACCATTGGTACTTTCCACTCCCCAGCTTACCGCCCATCCATCACCCCACCCCACCCCACCCTACCCCTGTTTGCTGCCTAGTTTCATAACAGAGGGAAACAAAGTATTTTAGTTTATGGATGGTGAAAACAAAGATGTTCTTTCTCCCATCCAAATGGGAAATCTTCCTGAATCCTTGCCTTAGCCCCTCGAAGGCCAGTGGGATGAGCAAGCCTTATCCCGGTGGATACAGGGATATATTCCTGATTAGGAAGCTTCCGCCACCTGGGAAATGCCATTACACTGTCTGCACTCAATCATATTAACATGGGGTATAGGTCCTCTAATTGCAGAATTCTGGAGCCCAGGGCCATTCAGGCACCATAGAGGAGGCTGCAGATACCGGGCTCCTAGCCAAGATGGGAGAAACAGGTCTCAGAGAAGCAGCATTGTCAGCTGGAAGCAGGTCAGGAGTGGGGGATGGAGAGGATGGAGCTGACCAGGAGACAGGGCCAGCACAGGGGAAATTAAACCATACAGATGATCACCACCAGCAGGTAATTAACTAGATGCGTTTGTAAACAGTTGGAAGGTACCTGAGGTCACCACTAGATATTCCTGTGTCATTTGATGGGTAGCTGGAATAAATGAAATATATGTAATATTTGAATGTTTCAGATGAGTTTCATCTACAAAACAGCCCAAGTTCAAAGCGTGAATTTATGCAGATAGTTTTAGAGATTTGAAACAAGCAAACCAAAAAATTCAATACAAATTTTAATCAATGTATATTATTATTAAATTACAATTACTTTTATCCATTAGTAATTGCCATTATTAATTCAATGTGATGAATAATATTAAATTGCTGCTCACAATCTATATAATAAAGAGGTAATATGTAAATTGACCCTCATGCCATAATGCTTCACAAGATGGCAGCATGCACAGCAGAGGCTGGTTTCCTGTAATGAGCCGTAACAAGCGATGAGCAGGGACCTGAGTATGCGTGGTCCTAGGCTGAGGTGAGGGACCTGAGGTTGCGACCCCTGCCCAGCGGGGCTTGACAGGGGACCTCAGGCCGTGCTCCCATCCCACGCTGGGTGACCTCAGGCTGTACCCCCTGCCTGGTGCCAGAGCAGGGAACCTGAGGCTGTGCCCCCCACCCAGCAGGGCTTGAAGTGAGTGGGGCCAGCTGGGTCTGGATCTCACCCAGTGGGAGTAGGGCCAGCCAGGTCTGGGTCTCATGAGATTTTGAGGCACTCTTGCGTGGGTGAGGACTTGACTCTGGGCCCCACATTGGCCACAGTTGGAACTGGGCAAGATAACCCTGATTGGCCCCGATCAGCAACCAGGAGGAGGGACCCCACCCATGCACGAATTTTTGCTGATTTTCAGGCTAGTTGTCCTATCAATTAATGACAAAAAGGTATTGCGGAGAAACCAAGATGGCAGCATACTTATATTGCTGCCTTGCACAACCATTTCAAGAATACAACTAAAAGACAAAACGGACATCATCCAGAACCACAGGAAAGCTGGCTGACTGGAAATTCTACAAGTAGAAACAGAAATGCACACAGAGAATCAGAGCAGCAGCAAAGCCTGAGGTATAGAGACATGCGCGCCCACGCAGAGAGGATGTGCCAGAGAGGTCAGGGCCTCTGAGTGCCTGGCTGGTGTGGTCTAGCGGGAAGGAGACGAAGGCTCCAGACTGCACTAAACCCAGTTCTGAATGCACTGAGCCCCGGTTCTGGGCGGGACCCGGGGGACCCAGGCCCTTCTGGAGGGAATCTGGATTGTGAGGTGGAATCTCAGGGGAACAGCCAAAGGCAGAGCTCCGGAGGTGCATGCTCAAGTGCGCGCAGAGAGGACGGACTGTTGACTGTGCTGCTAGCATGATCTGGCGGTAGGGAGACAGGAGCTCCGGATAGCCCTGAAATCCAAATCCAACTGCGTGGAGCCCCAGTGCTAGGCGAAGATCTGGGAGTCCAGATTTATTGGGGGAGAGACTGGACTGTTTGGCAGTGGGGAAAACTTAAGGGTGCCTTTCTCTCAGAGGTGCTTGCAGTGATTGCCTGCTGACACTGAGACCCAGTGACCTCATGGGGTGGGGCTGACTCTGCCCATTCCAAGCTGAGCACAGAGGCTTTGAAAAATTTGCAAGTCTTGTCACATAAGGCTATCTCCCAGCATAGACACAGCTGATCCTCACAGCCAATTGGCCTGGAGGTCAATTCCTCCCAGTGAAACCAACAACAATCCAGACTTAACTGCAACAAGGCTGTACACACAGTCCACAAAGGGGTGCACCCAAGAGTGTCCACCTCAGGTAACAGGAGAGGCTGAGACACCTAGCACACAAAGCTACCCTACCAACTCAGGGAAGCAGTGAAAATGCGGAGAAAGAAACAGATCACAAATGAAAGAAATGGAGGAAAACAAACAACTGGATATATAGTTCAAAACCACGGTTATAAGGTTTTTCAAGAGGTTCCTAAAAACAGTCAATAAATTCAGTGAGACCCTTGAGGATATGAAAAAGGACCAACTATAAATTAAACATACACTGACTGAAATAGAAAATATTTTACAGAGACCAAACAGCAGACTGGAGGACCGCAAGAATCAAGTCAAAGATTTGAAATACCAAGAGGCCAAAAACACTCAACCGGAAAAGCAAAAAGAAAAAAGAATCCAAAAATTTGAAGATAGTGTAAGAATCCTCTGGGACAACTTCAAGTATACCAACATCAGAATTATGAGGGTGCCAGAAGAAGAGAGAGAGCAAGATACTGAAAACCTACTTGAAGAAATAGTGACCGAAAACTCCCCCCACCTAGTGAAAGAAATAGACTGACAAGTTCAGGAAGCACACAGAACCCCAAACAAAAGGAATCCAAAGAGGACCACACCAAGACACATCATAATTAAAATACCAAGAGCAAAAGACAAAGACAGAATATTAAAAGCAGCAAGAAAAAAACACTTAATTTACCTATAAGGGAGCCCCCATACGATTATCAGCTGATTTCTCAACAGAAACTATGCAGGCCAGATGGGAGTGGCAAGAAATTTTCAAAATGATGAATAGCAAGAACCTACAACCAAGATTGCTCTACCCAGCAAAGCTTTCATTCAGAATTGAAGGTCAGATAAAGAGCTTCACAGATACGAAGAAGCTAAAGGAGTTCATCACCACCAAACCAGTATTATCTGAAATGCTTGAAAGGTACTCTTAAGAAGAGATAGAAGAAGAAAAAGGAGGGAAAGGTGGCTGCTTCAAACTAGAACATGGATGGAACTGGAGAGCATTATACTAAGTGAAATAAGCCAGTCAAAGAAAGATAAGTATCACATGATCTCACTCATTTATGGACTATAATGAACAACATAAACTGATGAACAAAAACATCAGACAGAGAAGCATTGACTATCAAACCTCAGAGGGAAGGTAGGGGATAGTGGGGGTAAAGGGAAGGATCAACCAAAGGACTTTTATGCATGCATATAAGCCTAATCAATGGACACGGACACCAGGGGGGTGAGGGCATGAGTGGTGAGGGGAGGGGGTTGTGATGGGTAAGAGGGGATGAGGACACATATGTAATACCTTAATCAATAAAGAAATAAAAAATATTGCATTGTCCAATTGTGATTATGGATTTGCTTATTTCTTCTTTTAGTTGTATCAGTCTTCCTTCACATATTTTGCAGCTCTGAGGTTTGGTGCATATACATTTAGGTTTATCATGTCCTCTTGGTGGACTGACTCTTTTATTATATAACTAGAAGGCTGGTACACAAAATTCATGCACTTGAGGGGGTTTCCCTCAGCCCAGCCTGTACCCTCTCTCACAGTCCAGGAGCCCTCAGGGTTGTCTGACTTGGGGCTTAGGCCTGCTCCCTTGGCAAGCTGGCCTAAGTTGGCAGTTGAACATCCTTAGCACTGCCGTGGAGGCAGGAGAGGCTCCCGCCATTGCCACTGCACTCACCAGCTGTGAGCACAGCTTCTGACTGAGCAGTGCTTCTCCTGAGGGAGAGACTGACCACCAGGGGGCAGCTCCTGCATTGAGCATCTGCCCCCTGGTTGTCAGGGTTCATCAGAGCAACTGGTCATTCTGCCATCAGGCTAAAACTGGCTCTCTGACATCCCCAAGGGGTCCCAGATTGCAAGAGTGTGCAGGCCAGGCTAAGGGACCCCACCAGTGCACAGTCAGGGCTGGGGAGGGATGTGGAAGGCTGGCCAGCCAGGGAGAGACTGCGGGAGGGCTTCAGGGCATGCCCAACCTATCTCACTCAGTCCCGATTAACTGGACCTCAGCAGCAAGCTAACCTATCTGTCAGAGTGTCTACCTCCTGGTGGTCAGTGCACGTCATAGCGAGTGGTTGAGCGTATCATTAGCATATCGTTAGTGTATCATTAGCATATCATTAGCATATTGCACTTTGATTAGTTGAACAGGTGACCAGACAACTGGACACTTATCATATTAGGCTTTTAGTATACAGGATGACCATCTTTGTTTCTACTAATTGTCATTTCTCTCAAGTCCCTTGGATTATTCATTTTAGATCTTTCTTCTTTCCTAATATATGCACTCAATGCTCTAAAGTTTCCTATAAACACTGCTTTGCTACATTCCACAAATTTTGGTAAGTTGTAATTCATTTTCATTTAGTTCACAACATTCCTAATTTTTTTTTTTTAGATTTTTTTGACTTGTGTTGGTTCAAATATTTGGGGATTTTTCCAGCCATCTTTCTATTGATTTCTAATTTAATTTTACTGTGGTTTGAGATGATGCTTTGTATTATTTGTTCTTTTATATTTGTTTTATGGACTAGAATGTTATCTAGGTGAATGTTCTAACTGAATTTAAGTATTCTGTTGTAGTTGGATAAAATATTGTTTAAATGTCAATCAGATCCAGTTGATTGAGATGTTGTTCAGGCCGAGACTGGTTTGTCTCAGTGGATAGAGCGTCGGACTGCGGATTGAAGGGTCCCCGTTTCGATTCCGGCAAGAGCATGTACCTTGGCTGCGGGCACATCCCCAGTAGGGGGCGTGCAAGAGGCAGCTGATCGATGTCTCTCATCGATGTTTCTGACTTTCTATCCCTCTCCCTTCCGCTCTGTAAAATATCAATAAAATATATTTTAAAAAAAAAGAGAGATGTTGTTCAGTTCAACTCCATCCTTATTGATTTTCTCTCTGTTGGATTTTCTGCCAATTACTAATAAAGAGGTTTTAAAGTCCCCAACTATAAGTGGATTTGTCTCTTTTTTCTTGCAGTTCTTTATTTTTACCTCATGTATTCTTTTTAAATATTTTTATTGATTTCAGAGAGGGAAAGAGGGAGAGGAAAAGAGAGATAGAAACACAATGATGAGAATCATTGATTGACTGCCTCCTGTGGATTGAGCCCACAACCCACAGCATGTGCCCTTGACCAGAATGGAACCCAAGACCCTTCAGTCTGCAAGTGGATGCCGTATCCACCCCACAAAGCAGCTTGGGTTGCCTCATGTGTTTGGTTGCTCTGTTGTTAGGTACATGCATGCTAAGGATTGTTATGTCTTCTCAGGGAATTGATCCTTTTATCATTATGTAGAGCTTCTCTTTATCACTAATAATTTTCCTTGCTCTGAAGTCTATTTTATCTGAAATTAATTAATATGGCTACTCCAATGTTACAGGTTGAATTGTGTTCCCCCAAAAAGATGTTAAAATCCTAATCCCTACTATTTTAGAAAGTGACCTTATTTGGAAAGGGGGTTGTTGCATGTAATTAAGTTGAGATGAGGTCACACTGGAGTAGGATGAGACTTTAATCCAATATAAGAGATGTCCTTATAGAAAAGAGAAAAATAGAGGCAGAAATACCCAGGGAGACCACGAAGGCTGGAGTTGTGCAGCCACAAGCCAAGGACCTATCAGAAGCTAGGTCCCTTCAGAGGGAATATGGCCTTGTTGACATCTTAATCTTGGACTTCTGGCCTCCAGAACTTAAGACAAATTCCTGTTGCGTAAGCCACCTATCTACCTTATGGTATTTTGTTACAACAGCCCTAGCAAATTAATTCTTCCAGGTTTCTTTTGATTATGTTAGCATGACATATCTTAGGGTTTACATATGCCATTTATTTTTTATTTTTTAATTTTTTATTTGTTTTTCATTACTCTGTAGATTTTTTTCTGACTTCCTTTAGGCTACTTTGATATATTTTTTGGAATTCTGTTTTGATTTATCTATAGTGGTTTCTTTTAGCGTATCTCTCTTTAGAGCACTTTAGGGGTTACTCTAAATTATATATACATAATTATATATACATAAATTATCACAGTGTCTTGTTCTTATTTTACCAGTTGAGTGAAGCATAAAAATGTATTTCCCTTTATGGCCCTCTACTGTGTCCCACTAATAATATAATTTTCTTATTATTTCCTCTATGTACATTTAGAACCACATCAAATAGTATAATACTTTATAATGTTTGCTTTTATCATCAAACATAATTTAGGAAAATGAAGAAGAAAAAGAGAAAATACTGTATTTTTGCTTATTATGTTCTTTCCTGTATTTCTCAAGGTTTCTTCTTTTATCATTTCCTTTCTATTTAGAGACTTACTTTATTCATTACTTTAGGTTAAGTCTGCTGGGAACAAATTATTTAGTTTTCCTTCATTTGAAGATGTCTTGATTTTTTCTTTATTTTTAAAGAACATTTTCATTGGATATAGGATTCTGCTGTCATTCATATTGTTTCTTCCCTTTAGATAGGATGTTTCTTCCTGGCTGTTTTCAAAAACTTTTCTTCTTTCTCCTTAGTTTTTAGACTTTGTCCAAATGGATCTTGAGGTCGAGTGTGTGTTTGTGTGTGTGTGTGTGTGTGTGTGTGTGTGTGTGTGTGTGTGTGAATGTGTGTATGTGTATCTATTGGGGTTTGCTCAACTTCTTCAATCTGAAAGTTTAGACCTCTTGTTAAATTTGGAGAGTTTTCAGCCATTATTTCTTTCAGGACTTTTAAAATCCTGCCCTCTTTCTATTCTTATTCTGGAAATCCAATGAGATAACTATTAAATTGTTTGTGACAGTCCCACAGGTTCTAAGGATCCTTGAATTTTTTTTTCAGTCTATTTGTTGTCTGTTGCTCAGACTGAGTAATTTCTATTGCTCTATCTTCACATTCACATATCCTTTCTCCATTTCATCCATTTTGACGTCAAGCCTATCACATTTTTTGTTATTGTAGTTTTCAGTTGTAAATTTTCCATTTTGTTCTTCTTTAATAATCTATTTCTTTGCCCACTTGTCTTTTTCTTTGCTAAGAATTCCTACTTTTGCATTTGCTTAAGCATGTTCATAATTCAGTTTGAAATATTTCTGGTTCTTTATATAATGAGTGATTTAAAAAAATTGAATCCTAGATGGTTTGGGTAATTTGTTATGAGACTCTTGATCTTGTTTTAACCTTCTCTTCTAGGCTTTGTTGACACTACTCGGGCAGAGGTGAAGTTGCCACCTTGTTACTGTCAGAGGAGGGTACATTCCAGACCCCCACCTGGCCTCCTTTAACACTCAAGGATGAGGCTCCTCATTAATACTGAATGAGGGTGGAAATTCATTTCTTCCCTCCCCCCCCCCCCCCCCCCCCATGTTTGTGGTCAGGAAAAGTAGGAGTTTGTCATGTAAGCTCCCCACGAGGCCTCACTGACACCACCTGGGAGCAGCCTTCCTCCGGCTAGGCATGGGCATCCCGATCCACCAGGCTTCTGTGACACCACCGTTCCAGGGGGGTGAGCACTTCTTTCCACCTGGTAGGGTGGTAGGCTAGGCCTCTCGCCGCCTTTGCTGGCATAGGTGGGAATTGGGCCACAGGCTTTTTCTGTAGTATTTAGCTGGAAGAGAACAGTTACTCTAAATGTTACCTGCCTTGTAGGCTCTACCTTCCCTGGTCTTTTCACTAGAAAAAGTGGGCTTTGTGGAGGTGGGATTTTTGTTTGATTGTTGTTTCTTGTCTGCATCATTGTCATTCCCAGGTTTCAAGCTTCTTTCATTCTGTGTCTAGAATATAATAGGCAAAATCATCATCATCATCATCATCATCATCATCATCATCCAGGGAACTCACCAGCACGCCATTCCTTGGATCCCTGAAGGCCAAGCTCACCTGCCTTCTCCTCCCCACCTTTCAGTCTCCTTATGTTGTTTTCTATATAATGTCAGGGGGGGTTAGTGGAGGAATAGGTAAAGTACATTGACTCTATTTTCCTGGAAGTGCCCTGGTGCTTCTTTAAGATTTATTTTGGAAGTTTTTCTTATAAGAAGAAAAGGAGTAGAGAAGCTAGTTGTACCACATAAGACCACGTTGCCTCAGCAATGACCTTTTGATAGTTATCCAGTTATAACAGAGTTTTCCCCTCCAGTCTTATGTTCAGTTCCCAGAAGTAGACCTGAGATGGGAATTTGGGTGGAAGGGTATATGAGGAAATGAATAGTAAGGGTGTGGGGAAGTGGGTTTGGGAAGTGAGGGAGGCCAAACAAAGGTGCTTTGTCACAGAGGATAACTTTGGCTTGAGCCCTCAAGGATCAGTGGAGACAGTGCATGTGTCCTCTCTGAGTTGTCCTGATCAGAGGCAAGAGCAGGGCCAGCTTTGTGGGAATCCAGTCATAGGGGCTCCATACTCAGAAGGTCTCATGCCTCATTTAATGCTCTGCTTTCCTCATCTTGAAGTTCTTAATACTTGTTAATCAAATATTCATTTTGCACTAGGTTGTACAAATCATGTAGCCAGGTGGTGGAACACCTTTCCTGCAAAGAAGTTAGAGAGACTTAAATTCTTAGGGATTCTGGGTTCTTCTTTAGCTTAGGTACCTGGGTTGTGGAGTATCTCCCTAAAATTCATGTCTGCTGGAACTTCATGGCCTTATTTGGAAATACAGATATAACCAGTTAAAATGAGGTCCTTATAAGAAGAGAACACACACACACACACACACACACACACACACACACACACACACACACACCCCAGAATGCCAAGTGAGGACAGGCAGAGGTTGGAGTGAAGTGCACACAAGCCAAAGAACACCCAGGGTGGCCAGTAGCCCACTGGCAGCTAGAAGAGTCATGGAACAGTTTCTTCTCAGAGTTGCTGTCCAATGGGGCTTATTGCTCCAAAAGGAACCAACCCTGATGACTTTTTTATTTCAGACTTCAGACTTTTAGCTCTGAGAGAATACATTTCTGTTGCTTCAAGCTGCCCACCTTACGACAGCCCTTGGGAAAGCAACACATCAAGCACTGGTGGTTGGAAATGACAGCACACAAAGCCAGCATGAAAAAAAAAAACTGGCAAAGAACCTAAGAGGCAAGGCAGAGCCCTTCTGGGGCCAGGAGGAATTGTGGGTTGGGGCCCTGGACATCTGTAAGGGCCTGCACTTACCCTATGAGTATTCCCATGTCCAAAGAAGCACAACATAAAGTAACAAGTTTAAAAAAAAACAGTTTTCAGGCCAAGAGAAAGATAGAGAGCACAAATGAAAAGGAAAAGCTGTTTCTTCTTATAAAGGGACCCACATTTTCATCTCGCACCAGGCCTTGCCAATGATGTAGCCTTGATAGCAATGACCCAGTATATGGTGTACTAGTATATAAGCCACTTGATGAGCTGAGGAGCCCCTGAGCACCTTGTTGATACACTTAACATAGCTCGGACACCCTAAAATGTTAGACATCTGTAATGATAAGAGCAGCACAGCAGGGAGGACCACCCCGGCACACTGCTCCGAACAGCTCAGAACTGCACACACCAGCTCTGGCCTCCCTCACACAGCCTCAGCTCACCCGCTCCGAGAAGGAGCTGTACCACAGACCCTTAGATCTGTGGTAGCCTATGTACAACGAAATTATGTTTACTTTGTTTATTGCTAAGTTTCAGCAGTAAGTTCTAACGAGGCCCATAAAAAGTGAATCCTGAGCCTTCCCTTGATTCTGAGCTTCTAAGGCAAGGAAACTTTTCCTGCCAAGGGCCATTGGATATTTATAACATCATTCACGGGTCATACAAAATTATCAACTTAAAAAAAGCCTGCTGTATGTGGTCAAAAATTTAATTAACTCACCCTAATGCCTTGGCAGGGCTAGAGCAAATAACTTTGCTAGCCTTACAAGGCCCTCGGGCTGGACACTCGCCACCCCTGCTCTATGGGAACATGGAGGAGAGACTCAGGTTGTCCTCCACCTTCCTGCCAGCTTTTCACCCTTGATTTCTCAGACTAAGGTTGTGGTGTCGTCACGTGATTCTGGGTGTGTGCCAGCCCTTCAGAGCAAACAGAACTGCTGTCCAGATGGGGCTTACTTCTCTGGCCCACCATGATCATTCCTGTATTCTCTCCTCTTAATTGTGTTTCTCTGGGGACATTCACGCTGCTATTATCACTGCTTCCAACGCCAGCTGACCGGCAAGATGGGCTCCTCCTAGGCCTGCTCCCAGCAGCTGGCAGGAACAGAAGCAACGCACTTGAGCCCTGTCCAGCCTCCCCCTGGGCGTAGGAGAGAAGAGGTTGCCAGGCAGGGACAGCTGCAGTAGGGGGCTCTGAGGCCCGGGGACTCGGGAGCAGAGGGAGCAGGATGCACCCAAAGGACAATATAAGCTTTCCTATGCCTGTCCATGTGGGGTCCATGGAGGACCATTAGAGAACATGCCTGTGACTTAAAAATAATAAAGCACAAAGAAAGGACCTGTCTCTGCTGGGGCCCCGGAGGGCTGTGCCAAAGCAAGCCGGGCTCGAGTCTTCCATGGTTCCCTGGCAAAGGAGCTCAGCCATTTCAGGTCCTCACTTTGCAGCCTCTTCACTGGAAGTCACCATAAGATATAAGCTCCACTGGGGCCTGACTACAAATGGGCGTGACGGATTTTATTCTTGTGATGGAAATGTTCTAAAACTGTATTTAGGGGGAGGGGTTGCACAACTCTGCACATTTACTAAAATTTACAGTTATACACTTAAAACGGGTAAATTTTATGCTACATAAATTATACCTTGATAAAGCTTTTTAAGGAAAAAGTGGAAACAAAAAGAAGTGTGTGTGTGTGTGTGTGTGCGTGTGCGCGCATGTGTGTGTATTCCCTTGATAATTCCTTCCCATTCAAATGCTTACTCCACGTTGAATTTATGTATTTGCTTTTAAGTCAATTTTGTGGAGGTATAATTTACATATAAATAAATATAGTCTGATACTTTGACAAGTGTACATGTCTGTGTAACCACTGTCACGTCGTGATACAGAACATTCCCATTCTTCCCACCTGTCTCCTCGGGGCTCCCTGAGTCCATTCTCCCCCACATCACAGGCCCAGGCCTCCGCTGATCTGCTTTTTGTCACTGAAAGCTAGTTTTGACTCTTCTTGAATTTCATAAAAATTCACTCTTTTGTGTCTGGCTTCTTTTGCCAGACATATTTTTGAGATTCTTTAAAAATAAAACAAACTAGTGTTGGTGATCTCTCCAATGTGGAAAGGCCCTGAGAGATTAAAAATGGCAGCAGAGTAGGAGGATGCTTCATGGAGATGCTCCCAGGAACAAGCTGGAATTGCAACTGAAATAGAGAAAGGCTTCCTGAATAAAAAATGGAAAACTCACAGGAGTTGATACCCAAGGACTAAAGATGGAAACCACATAGAGACTGTAGGAGGTGTGAAAGGGCTGGCCAGGCACCCACAGACAGTAACTGAAATCCAACAGAGATATCTCAGCATGTAGCATTATTTAATTATCTAATAAAGTAGTAATATGCAAATTGACCATACCTCTGATCAAGCCATGCCCACAGCCACGCTCATGAGCCAATCAGGAGCAAATAATGCAAATAAAACACAACCAAGATGGCTGCGGCCACTGAGAGAGGAGGGAGGCTTGGATTTCCCTGGGAATGGAGGAAGCCAAGCTTTCTGCCTTCCCTTGCCAGCCTAGGCCTCCACTCAATGCTAAAAAGTTTCAATTATAGAAGATATATCCCAACAGAAATGGTGGAAGCCATGGCAACCACAGAGCTGGAGAGAGCAGAGGCTATTGTTGCCTGGGTGATGGAGGAAGCCAAGCTTCTGCAGTCCTACTGTGTAGGCCTCCACTCTAGGCTACAAAGTTTCAATTATAGAATTTAAATAAACCCAAACAGAAACGGCTGTCACCATGGAGCGAGCAGAAGGCTTGGTTCCACTCTAGGCTACAAAGTTTCAATTGTAGAACATAAATTAATCCCAGATCCCAGGACCTCTGCTTGGGTCACTGGGGGGCATGGCTGGCCTGCAAACCACCCCATGCCCCAAAGGAACCCCCACCCTGATCTGGGACACTCTTCAGGGCAAACCAGCTGGCCCCCACCCATGCACCAGACCTCTTATCCTATCTAATAAAAGAGTAATTTGCCGATTGACCATCACTCCAACGCACAAGAAGGCTGCCCCCATGTGGTCAAAGATCCTGCCCCCATGTGGACACAAGATGGCCACCACAAGATGGCCAGCAGAGGAGGGCCATTGGGAGGCTCTAGGCCTGCAAGGGAGGACAGTTGTAAGTGATCAAACCTACAGAGGAGGGCAGTTAGGGGCGACCAGGCTGGCAGAGAAGGGAAGTTGGGGGCAAACAGGCTGGCAGAGGAGCAGTTAGATATCAATTAGGCTGGCAGGGTAGTGGTTAGGGGGTGATCAGGCTGGCAGGCAGAAGCAGTTAGGGACAATCAGGGAGGCGGGCAGGAGAGCAGTTTAAAGCCAGCAGTCCTGGATTGTGAGAAGGATGTCCGACGGCCCATTTAGGATTGGGCCTAAACGGGCAGTCGGACATCCCTTGAGAGGTCCCAGATTGGAGCGGATGCAGGCTCGGCTGAGGGACATCCCCTGCTTTCTGTGCACAAATTTCATGCATCAGGCCTGTAGTTAAATAAAAAATAATAGTTTTTTTTCTTTAAATAAAAAAATCAGGAGAAAAAAGTGGAAAGTCCAGATCTAGCATAAGAGTACAGTTTCTGAATGAGGAAACAACTTCTTTCATTAGTCTACGGCTCCTAGCTGATATTTCTCAAAAATGAGTTTGGGAGAGGAACTTTCATTTATAATTCAGATTAAATTTTTATATTATCTCTTTATTTATTTTTTTTAACAGAGAGAGAAAGAGAGTCAAGTCAGAGGGAGAGAAGACAAGTATTTTAAGCTAAAACACCAGCCTGAAGATGCCACATAGTTCACATTGTCAGGCTAGGTGAGTAATTCCTCAGGAAGGGCAGAATATTTGAGCTCATGACAAGTAGTAGACACTCAAGTACTTGCTGAAAGATGGAATGATTTTGAAAATGTAATACTCACAGGAACAAGCAGTATTTCTTCAACCTTGCCCAAATTGCTGTATGAAAGAGGTATGAAATCTGCCCTTAGGTGTGGACAAGAAAGCAAGCTGTCACTTTGAAGATGCAGAGTGACTTTTTAAAACAGATAAACCAAAAGAACCAAATGTGGATGTTGGCTGACATAGGAGAGTGTGGAGTCAAAAATGAGGCCTGCAAACCATTATTGAAGCCAAACATTGAACTTCAAATGGTTGAAACCTTTTGGGGAAAGAGGTAAGATCATGAGATTTAGCAGAAGGAGCTCCAAAACCAATTTGGCTCAATGAATAGAGCATCAGCCTGCAGACTGAAAGGTCCCAGGTTTGATTTCGGTCAAGGGCATGTACCTTGGTTGCGGGCACAGCCTCAGTAGGAGGTGTGCAAGAGGCAGCTGATCGATGTTTCTCTCTCATCGATGTTTCTGACTTTCAGTCCCTCTCCCTTCCTCTTTGTAAAAAATTAATAAAATATTTTAAAAAGAAAACAAGAGGAGGAACTAAGATGGCGGCAAAGGTAAAACACCTATCTTGCCGTCATAATCAGCAATTTTAATACTACAACTTAACGAAAGAACAAACACCTTCCAGAATCACCAGAAAGCCCGCCGAGTGAAAATTCCACAAATAAAAGTGAAGATAAGACACTGTGACTCGGAGGAGCGGCGGCGGACAGCGTTGAAGATTCGTGTGGAGAGAGGTTTGGATCACGCGCTAGCAGATAGGGCGGGCGGCTGAAAACCGGCCAGTTTTCTCGAACGGGGAGACAAAGGCGTCCCACTGGACTGATTCTCCAGCTCTGGGCGAAGTCCAGGGAACCCACTATCACACGGGGTGAAAACTGGACAGTGGGAGGGCACGCCGAAGCTCGGGTGCTGCCGGGTCTCCCGGCTTGTGGAGAAGGCAGCCTGCGCGCTAACAGCTCGGCTGCGAGACGCCGCAGAGAGAGCACCACGACTTGTCTCTCATTCAGAAAACCGTCAGACTGCTTTGTTTTATGACCCTGGGTGAGACATTGCGCATGCAGACTCATTTTGGGAAAGTCTGAATTCCCCGGCAACCGGCAGCCGGTGGGGCTGCGTAGCGGCTCTCTCTCAGAGGTGCTGGTGGCCATTGCCCCCTGCACAGAGTCCCCCAGGGCCACACAGGGCGGAGCTAACGCTGTCTGCTTGGCCCGGAGACTCCGCCCATCCAACCTGAGCACAGCTGAGCTTCACAGACCATTAGCCTGGAGGTCAACCCTCCAAGTGCTAACAACGATTAACTGAGCTTAACTTCAGCAAGACTGTGCAACCCATATCCACCTCAGGTAACCGGGGAGGCTGAGCCACTGTCCCTTGTAGGACGTCTACCACACAAAGCTAATTGACCAACTCAGGGAAGCAGCCACCATGCAGAGACATGGAAAGAAATCAGATGTGAAAGAAATGGAGGAAAAAAAACGACTGGACATGGAATTCAGAACCACAGTTATAGGGTTTTTCAAGAGGCTCCAACAAAAGATCGAGGCCTATAAGGAAATGAGCAAGACCACAAAGGAAATGAATGAGTCCTACAAGAAAATGAACAAGACCCTCAAGGATATAAACGAGAGCTGCAAAGAAATGATCAAGACCAACGTGGAAATGAATGAGTCCTACAAGGAAATGAAAGAGACCCTCAAGGATATAAAGGAGACTCTCAAGGATATGAAAAAGGACCAACCAGAAATTAAGCATATACTGACTGAAACAAAAAATATTATACAAAGACCTAAAAGTGCTCTGGAGCACCCCAAGAACCAAGTTAAAGATTTGAAATACAAAGAGGTAAAATCCACTCAGCTGAAAAAGCAAGAAACCAAAAGAATCCAAAAAATTGAAGATAGTGTAAGGGGCCTCTGGGACAACCTCAAGCATACCAACATCCGAATTATAGGGTTGCCAGAAAAAGTGAGAGGCCAAGACAATGAAAACCTATTTGAAGAAATAGTGACCGAAAACTTCCCACACCTGGTGAACGAAATTGACTTAGGAGTCCAAGAAGTGCACCGAACCACAATATATAGGAACCCTAAGAGGTCCACACCAAGGCACATCATAATTAAAATGCCAAGAGCAAAAGACAAAGAGAGAATATTAAAAGCAGCAAGAGAGAAACAGTTGGTTACCTATAAGGGAGCACCCATACGATTGTCAGCGGATTTCTCAACAGAAACGATGCAGGCCACACGGGAGTGGCAAGAAATATTCAAAGTGATGAACAGCAAGAATCTACAACCAAGATTACTCTATCCAGCAAAGCTATCATTCAGAATTGAAGGTCAGATGAAGTGCTTTGCAGATAAGAAAAAGCTAAAGGAGTTCATCACCACCAAACCAACATTATATGAAATGCTGAAAGATATTCTTTAAGAAGAGGAAGAAGAAAAAGGTAAAGATGAAAATTATGAACAACAAATACACATCTATCAACAAATGAACATAAAAATCAAGTGAATTGATAGGCTGTTGAACAGGATAGACTGGTGAATATAACAGAATCATGGACATAGAGAGGGAATGGACTGACAATTCTTGGGGAGAAAAGGGTTGTGGGAAGTGCAGCAAGAGACTGCACAAAAATCTTGCAACAATGGGAGAGGACAGTGGGGAGGGGGAGGTGAGGGTGGAGGGTGGGATAGGTACAGGGTGGAGGGGAGCTATAGGGGAATAAAAACGGGGGAACAATGTAATTAATAAACTGAATAATAAAGATAAAAAGAAATAAATAAGCTGAAAAAAATAAAAAAAGAAAAAAGAAAACAAAAGAGGAGGTGAAACAGATTTTTAAAAAGAGGGTTGCTAAAAACAAAGTGGAGGGAGAGGAGAAAGGGAGCGAGCTTGACGCAACACAGTGTGCACTGATGGAGAGCCTGTCTCCTTGAACCTGGGGGTGGCACACACAGGCCGAGTTCTTCAGGCAGGCATGACAGAGTAGACTTCTGCTGTGGATTAGTGCAGGGAGAGCGGAGCTCTTTGGGGTGCACCTGAAGAGAAACTTTAAACTTTTCTAGGAGAGGCTTAAAATGAGCAGAAGAGCATTCCCATCCACTTAAGAGAGGCTCGGCCTGTGTCACCATGAGCCCTGCTTCCCGCTATCATGCCCTTATATAGTCCCAGACTGCCTGTAAAATAAAGACAGGCCTGGGGACCCCAACAAATATGGCTTCCAGGCCTTGATCCTAGAGGACCTGCAACTGCTGCCTTCTCTCTGGGATTGCTCACTCTTGGAGAATTTACTGCCATGTCGTGAGGACACTCGCGCAGGCTATGAGTCTCACACAACAAGGAACTGAAGCTTTCTGTCAATAGCCACATGGGTGCACCCTCCAGCCCCAGCCAAGCCTTCAGATGACTGTAACCCCTGCTGACATTCTCGATGCAACAAGCTGTTATCCTTTTTAAAAATTGGGAACCTCAGCCTAAATGCAAATGGGCAGCAGCCCTAAGTGTGGCCATTGCTGGGGTTCACTGGGAGGTACCCAAGTCACCTAAAAGTGCCCTTATTTAAATAGCACTGACTAAATATCTTCTGAGCTCTTCTGCATGCAAGGCACCGTGCTTGGCATTGCAGTATCCATCTTCAAGAAACCAAGAGTATGAGACAAGCACTCAGAGACTTAAAACCCAAGAAAAATATTCTGAGTCCATGAGGTTGATGACATAGCTCATAAGCTAATTCCTGACCAGTGATGCTCAGAGGCAACTGGGGATTGTGGCCTGGGCATGGTGATGGCTACTGGAGTGAGAGGCTCTAGCAGTTGGGAGCCTGTGGCCAGGTTTTTCAGTACAATAGCATCAAGGGAAATTATACATTTTTTTTCCACCAACAAAACCAAGACACAATTGGGGATAAAGCTCTGAAAGCTCCAGATCAAAAGAAGAAATTTATGGGAACAACATTGAGAGTCCAGTTGAGCATGTACATTCCAGTTGGATAGAGAGAACCAGGAAAAGAAATTTGAAGGCTGGTTTTGGAGAAACTTTGCCAAGAGCAGAGGTATGACTTGAGGTGTCAGAGTAATAGTTCTTGCCTCCCTAGAGAATGGTGACTGGGCTGAAAAAACTCTAAAGACTGCAGTCCAGGAGGTAGAAAACAAGTGCCCATCTGGTTATGGAACTGGAAGAGGCTGTAGGACTCTGAAGGATAGGCAGCATTTTTAGCAGCACAGTTGGAGGAATCGGATATGGGAAAGTGCAAGGCATGTTGATGGACATGACACAGCAGTCACACACCAGTAGGGAAAGCAGAAAAAATGGTATCAAATTATAGAATAAAAGGCATTTGTCTGGTCATTTAACCCAATTCTTCAGTTTACTTTTGTCTTCATGGGGGGAGAGGGGGCTCTGAATGCCAGGTTGAAGCATTTACCCATTGTTCTGTGGGCATTGGCAAGACAATGGGTTTGTTGAAAAGCTGGAGGTGGGCTTCATTTTTAAGTTAGAGAACTGGCATTCAATTTAGTAGAAAAAGAAGTATCACGTGCTCTAGAGCTCTATTTCCCCTCTTGTTTGGACTATTTTCTATTTTAATCATAAACCTATCCTATATAATAAAAGAGAAACATGCAAATTTGACCATACCTTTGCTCCTGATTGACTATGCTATCAGCCAATCAGGAGCGGGGGGGTGGGGGTGGGGGGCGGGGGCCAAGTGGCACAAGAGCCAGGCCCCAGGGTTGGAGATGAAACAGTGGTGGTAGCAAGCACTCAGCCCCCGAGCTCTGTGAGGGGAAGCAGCAGCAACAGCAGCAGCGGTGGTGGTGATGGCAGGGAGCACCCGGCCCCCCGGGCACTGTGAGCAGAAGTGGCAGTGAGTGCCCAGCCCCCAGGGCTGGGTGGTCGCAGGCAGCCAGGGTTGAGCTGAGCAGGGCAATGGCTGTGGGTGAGCCATCAGTTGGACATCCCCTGAGGACTCCCAGTATGTGAGAGGGGGCAGGTTGGATTGAGGGACCAACCACCCCCAGTGCACGAATTTCGTGCACTGGGCCCCTAGTTGTAAAATGTTGGTCTTTGCAAAGTTGGTGCTGCTCCATGGAAGAAATGCACCTGTCTTACCAGCCCATTGGATTCATACTAAGCTAAAATGCCATAAACTACTTTTCACAATTTTTACATTTTTATTAGCTTCTAGACAGAGGAATATACTGTGATGGGCTTGTCACTGCCCACACATATGCAAGTTTAACCGTGTGTGACAGTTGGATGATTTGATTGTCACTTAAATTGAGTTATTGGCATTGGTAATGTTGTGGCAGAATGCACGGGAGAACAATCAGCCAGCTCTCAGGGGAGGAAAGTTTTGTTCTGGCACAAGGACACTGCCAGGACAGACCCTGGCCATAGAAAGCTGGGCCTCACAACTGGCTCACAGCCAGAAGTGTGGTTTAATACTCTTTAGCCAAGCATAACTCCTACCTTTCTTCTTTACAATGACCCCTTTAGCACACCCTGCCTAAGGTAACTGCAAGGCTGCACAAACAGAATTGCTTCAAGCTAACTTTAGGTACCCACCTTTGATTTTGTAACCTATTGTTTAATTGAAATTTTCCATAGCTGCAAGTAATGTAATCGAGTTTTTGTTAAGAGCTGAATCAATCACAAACTGCCGAGTCCCCCTGTGTTGGGGATAAAAAGTGCTTGCTGTAGGGGCTCGGGCTCTTGCTGCTCACTGCTGTGTCAGTGGAGACTTGAGCCCGGACTCGAGTTCAAAATAAAGGCTTCCTAAATTTCCAATCGGACTATCTGGTGGTCATTCGCAGGTCGCCCCACAACAGTTTAACCTTTATTTTACAGATCTGATAGTCCAGGGGAATTCTAGACCTAAAGCCTGAATTCAACTAGTGGGGAAGCTCTGACCTCTATATCTCCTCCTGTGGTGGGCCCTGAGGTTAGGCTCTGCAGCTCCGCCCAAGTCAGTCAGATTGGGGAAGTAAGACTACAGTTTTACCCAGATACTGAACTAGGTTGCTAGTCTCCCCCCATTTTCCTTTTCTTTTCAGTAGCACCAGGCAAGATTGAATTTAAACTTGAATGCAATTCCCTACTCACCACATAACATGACTCTTGAAAGATTATATATGATGCAGAACTGAAACTAAAAATAATTTTGTATGCAAAAGACTTTGAGCCTTCTGGTTATAAAATGCAACATAAAGAGGCAGTTTCCCTCTTCTCAAGGAAATCACCCAAAAAGAAGAAGAATAAGAAACAGGAACAAACCTCTTGAAAGAAATCATGAACCAAAATAGATAAGGAAGGGCTCCCAAGTTCAGCGAAGGTCAAGTAGGCACTGGAACAATAACAAGAATATCACAGTAGGAAACTTCAGGCAAATCCAGGAAAACCTAGTTCCTCAAAGTGAGTGACACACCCTAAGTGACAGAACCAGAAATCTCTTTTGTAAGCAATTGGAACAGTGTACAGGGTTGAGCACTTAAATCCAAAGGCTGGACAAAGAACTAGGCAGGGCTGAAAGAGGAAGACAGGCAAGCCAAGACTGCAAGCTGGTGGCCAGGGGGGATGGTATGAACTCCTACTGTCTCATCTCCTCTGACTTCGGAGAAATAAAGGATAAAAGAACTCTCACATATACAATCACCTTTAGCCTGGAAAACGGCTCTGCCCCTCTTCCATCTAAACCTCCAGGAAGAGCTTTTTTTAAAAAATTTGTTTGTTTATTTTTGTCACAGAATCTAAACAAAGGTACGACATTAATAAAAAGATGAAAATAACAGTGGGAGTGGCAGATGAACATTCACCAAAAAGACTATTACCACAGAACAGGTGAAAAGTTGACTAAGCATAGTACCAGAAATTTTACAAAGAAATGAATGAAGTATTTGTTCACGAAGAGAGAGAGAGAGAGAGAGAGAGAGAGAGAGAGAGAGAGAGAACATAAAGCAGCAATTGAGGAGCCCAGGAAAGATAAGCTCAGAGGAAGAAGAAATAAATGAGTTAACCCAGCCTAGGGAAGCAGTGGGATAAAAAAAGAAAACAATTACAGAAACAAAGACTAAAATAGCTATAGAGAGAAACGACTTAGCTGATAATACAATAAGATAAAATGAAGACAGAGCCCTAGCTGGTCTGGCTCAGTGTATAGAGCATTGACCTATGGGCTAAAGGATCCCATGTTCAAGTCTAGTCCAGGGCACAGGCCAGGGCTGTGGGCTTGATCTCCAGTGGGAAGCATGCAGGTGGCAACCGATCAGTGATTCTCTCTCATCATTGATGTTTCTATCTCTCTCCCTCACTGAAATGAATAAAAAAAATTTTTTTTAAATAGAGAATTTAAAAAGTGAGCAAATTAAATTAAAATGACCAAAGAATTTTAAGTGATTTGTAGATATCTCCCAACTATGATTGAGTAGTTTATATCAGATCAACCTTTCCCATCTTCCCTATACCCCTTCCAAAGAACAAAAGATTAGACACAGAAGAGGGAATTAGGAAGTTGCAAATAGGCCAGTCGGAATATCTAAATTAAAATCCCAACAGGAAAAATAAAGGACAGCAAAATACAGAAAAAAGTATAAGAGACACGTGGGACACAGTGAAAGAGTCTGATATACATAGAATTCAAGTCCCAGAAAGAGAAAAATATAGGGAATACGGATGCAGAAAGTCTGGCTTATAATTTTTCAAAAGTGGTGCAAGATATTGTTACAGAAGACTAAAGACATACCAAGCACGCTTCATAGAGAAAGGGACGGACCCCGTTTATTAACACTAGTGGACGCCAGGAATAATTTCCTAATCAGAGTGAAGAAACACGCAGAGGGCTTCACTTTTTATAACCTTCTGGGGTCTTTGTCTTGCAGATATGGTTCTGCCCCCCTTTCGTGGGCTTACAGGAAGGCCTCCAGGTGTTGGGGGTCCCCAGGCCTTATCCAATTATCTGTTCTGGGCCAGTGATAACTACCTTCCCCCTTTCCCCTCCCAACTCCCCCACCCCCGCAGTGCATTTTTCACAGTTCTCAGGGCCTGACTCTCCTTACAAGACCAGTTTCCTCCTCAATATCAAGTTACAGATTTAGGAATTCTAGTACCATAAATACAAACAAAACCATACCTAGGGACATCATTGAAAGGCTGCAGGCCAAAGATAAAGGGCACATTTTAGAATCAATTTTAATTAGAAATTGAGGATAAAAACACTTTAAACTCAAAGAAAACACTTCTGACTTTCAACAGAAATTTTGAAAGCTCAAAGAAATGCATTGTCATCTTTAGGTACTGAAAGAATATAACTGGAATTCTCTATCCAAAGAAAATAGCATCTAAAAATAAAAGAGAAATAAAATCATTTTCAAAACAAAAAAATAAAATAAAAACCTAAGAGACTATTATCAGCAGACTACCTAACAGAACTAAAATTTCTTCCTTCTACTATTTTAAAGTCACATAACCTCAGCTGGAGGTGCAGAAGGGAATGAAGAAGACCAGAAAAGTAAAAATGAGGGTAAATCTAAACCAACATAGAGTTTAAAATAGTACTTTTTCTTGAGGAGTTTAAAATATATATTCAATTAAAATACATGACAATAGGACAAAGGTAGAAAGAAGGTAAGGAATGAAAGTATTCAAAGATCTTGTACTGTTTAGGAAGGAGTGAAAACATTTAAGGGAGACTAAAAGATGAAAAAAGCATGTTACAATCTCTAAGGTAAATAAATAATAAGAAAATGTGTAACTAACAATAAAGGGAGAGACATGGAATGACATAAAAATATTAAAGAAAACAAACCAAAACACCCTGTTAATTGAAAAGAAGTGAAGAAAGGAGAAATATAAGGAAACAAAGTAAACATAGGACAAATAGAAAAATAAATAATAAGCTGATTTAAACCCAACATATCAGTATTATATTAAAGGTAAAGGGACAAATTAATTAAAGACAAAAAGACTCCCAGGGTGCCGAAACTGGTTTGGCTCAGTGGGTAGAGCATAGGCCTGTGCTGTAAGGTCTGGGGCTGGGAAAATAAGGACTTCCCCCATCCCACCCTCTGAGGATGTAAGGTTTGGGGCTGGGAAGATAGGGCCTTCCCCTATCCCATCAGCTGAGTTGAATAATAGCAGTCCCTTGGGACATATCAGACCTGTGCTAACATCCTGCTGGACAATAAATGAGCACCCAGACTTATCAAGGGTGGCCAGGTTGTAGTTGTACGAATTTCCTGCTCATAAATCACCTGCCACAAACCACCTCAGATAAACCTGATTGGTCCAACAACAGCATAAAAGAAACCCTGCCAGGCATAGGTGAGTGTAACTCCCCCCCTCCCCTCAGGCCTGTATTTTCTGATCATGGGACCTCACCCGAGAGCTCTCAATAAACATGATCTTTCACTTGTACCTTGCTTGTCTTGGTCAATTTATTGGCTTCGGTCAGATTCAGTCTTACTTCTCAGATTAAAACCTTACACCACATTTGATTCCGGGCAAAGGCATTGTGAGAATAAACAAGTCATCTTTTCTGTCAAAGAACAGTTTAGACAGCTGCCATTTTGGACTGTGTGACTTGGCAGCTACCATGTTGTCCACATGGTGTATAAACTCACCTGGGGGCCACCATCTTGAAATTGCAAAGGCCAACCCCTCCCTTTGAATTAGCCAATCTCGAAAGACTGTGCGCCTGAGCTCCAATCAAGAGCAAAGGACAGGCCACATGTGTCAGGGATTATAAAGCCGAGCAGACCCATTTGCTTGGTGTGCTCGCAGTTCCAGACCACAAGTGTGCACCCTTCTATGTAGAAGTAAATTGAAAGGGCAATCCAATCCGTTCCAGCCTCCTCCATTTTGAGATCCGTTCCAGCCTCCTCCATTTTGAGATCCGTTCCAGCCTCCTCCATTTTAGGTGACCACGTTCCTGGCGAAACAAAGGAACTAGTCCGTCCCCAACCCCCATTAGGTAAGCCAACAGGAATGTGCACCAGGATGGCCAAATAAGGCCAAAACAGCTTCTCCCCCTCTTGCCGTTAGCCCGCTTCCTACTAGCCCGCCTCCTGACTTCACATCCTGTAAGCAGGTTCCTGCTCCTGTCCAGCCAATCAGGATAGGACAACTCAGTAATTCAAACAGAACACCATCCCCTTCCCGCGCGCGGTCTATAAAACGGTCGTGTAACAAAGGCTCGGGGCTCACGGCCACTGCTCTGTGTTTGGAGTATGCTGCGGGCCCCAGCATGCTGGTCTGAATAAACCCTTTGTTTTTACATGAGATCGTCTCTTGGCGCTCCGTGAGTGCGGCTTGCGTTCCGGGCTTAACAAAATGAGTTTGTCTTGCTGCCTGGCTCCCGAGTGTTTTGTGTCCTACCAGGACCCCTGACTTGAAGGGCTCGCCTTATTTCTAACAGCATGTACCTTGGTTGTGGGCATATCTCTGGGGGGGAGGGGGGGGGCACGCGTGTGCAGGAGACAGCTGGTAGATTTTTCTCTCTCATCAGTTTTCTAACTCTCTATTCCTCTCCTTTCCTCTTTGTAAAAAATCAATAAAATATGTTTTTTAAAAAAAGACTCTCGGGTTCATTAAAATGAGTCAAATTCTATTTTAAATATAGGGACTCAGAAAGATTGAATTAAAAGAATAGAAAAAAATATATGATATAAATAATAACTGAAAATAGGCTGCAGTAGCTACACCAATATTGTTAGGAGCAAAATAGAGTATTGGAGACTAGCTATAGTTATGGGCAATATTAATCATGCTCTATTAGCCATGATTGCCTTATGCTGATTAAAGAAAGGACATTCTGACCTTGCTGGGAGTTTTACACCCCCAGGATCTGGCAGTCAACCTTGGAACCATTCTCATTCAAGAACTGCCTATTATCATGCAAAATTAATGGCCTTATTGCCCAAACAAGGAGTCCCACCCCACCTTCCTACTTCCACTTGCCTACTTCTCCAAGTAACCTTATTCTACCTTATATAAGCAGCTGGCTTATGGGGGCTGCAGAGCAAATTTTTGTGGATGACCTGCTGCTCTCCCATACTGCCAGCAGTATTGCAATAAATGCTCATATTTGATTCAACCCTGTCTCTGCTTAATTGGCTCAAATAGTGCAGCGACAGAGGCAGAGCAGTTCTGTGGGTGCACATGGAGAACCCCATGGTCCAATGTGTTGCTCAGAGAGGTCTTCCCAGAAGGGTGGAGGCAGGGCTGAGGTACCAGAATGAGCTGGCCTTAGTATAGGAGGTTGGGGAAGGGATAAGGGGAGGAGGCAGTGCCCTGTAGTTGTCATGGAAACCACTGAGATCCAGGAAATCACAGCCTGCCCTTGTGCTGCTATTTAATTAAGCCACCAAACTGTGGCAGAAAATTGCCATTCGCTTAACTTATTTTTATACTTTATTTCATCCCGAAAAGAGTTAAGGAGGGTTGTAAGCACAAGCATATAGCACAACAGGATAAAAATAGAAAGCCCTTAGGCTGAAGGGAAAGGAAGGACAACTAGGAGATGAACCCAGAGGCTCCAGGCTTGTCTCCATCCTTGGCAAATCATCAGAGATTAGTCACCAAGGAAACCCTGCCTTCTGTGACATCAGGGATCCAAGGCACTTAATAGCATAGAAACATCCATGATGAGAGAGAATCATGGATTGGCTGTCCCCTGCAAGTCCCCCACTGGGGATCAAGCCCACAACTTGGGCACGTGCCCTTGACTGGAATCAAACCTGGCACCTTTCAATTCACAGGCTGATGCTCTATCTACTGAGCCAAACTGGCTAAGGCTGAATATTTTTAAATGATGAATTTTGAGAGTAATTTATATATACAAAGTGTCCCCAAAAATGTATACTTTTTTTTTTCTGATAGCTCAATTGTTGTTTCTTTCTTTTCAGATTTAACCCATTGGAATTAATAATTCTTCAAAGTATGTATACATTTTCAGGACAACTTATAGACACAGGGGCTTTATTAAACACTAGAGGCCCGATGCACGAAGATTCATGCAAGAACAGGCCTTCCTTCCCCTGGCCGCCGGCACTGCCTTCGCTCAGGCCAGAGCCGCCTCTGCCTCTCACCTTATTGCATCACTTTGCATATTCCCTCCTTATTGGCTGTGGACACCACCATCTTTGTTGCAGAGTTACAGTCAATTTGCATATTCCATCTTTATTAAATAGGATATGACTGGGGAACAAGCCTGCAACCCAGACATGTGACCTGACCGAGAATGGAATCATGACCTCCTGGTTTATAAGTCAATGCTCAATCACTGAGTCACACCAGCCAAGCTCTGATTTGAAAATATTCTTCCCAGATTTGTATCTTCTTTCTATACCTTTTACTCTTGTGTAGAGCAAATATTTTAAATTTTGATGAGGCCCAAATGTATCCATTCTTCCTTTTATGGATTGTGCTTTGGATGCTAATCCTAAAAACTTTTCACCAGGTTAAAGGACCCTCATGTTTTATTTTATGAATTCTGTGGCTTTAAGTTTGTAATCCTTTTTGAGTTGATTTTTGTTTAAGGTATAAGGCTTAGGTCAAGGTTTATTTTTTCATCCATGGATGTCCAATTGCTCCAGTGCCACTTGTAGAAAAGGCTGTCCTTCCTCCACTGAATTTCTCCTGCAACTTTTGTCGAAAATCCATTGGGCGTATTTGTGTGGATTTATTTCTAGGTTCTCTATCTTATTCCATTGATCTATGCATATATCTCTCCATTGGTACCATATGCTTTGACTAATGTAAGTAAGGTTTAATATCAAGTAGACTGTTTTTGATTCATTTATTCTAGTTCCTTTACCTTTTCAAATAAATTTAGAATAGTTTGTCTATATCTAAAAAAAAAACCGTTCTGTGATTTTGATAAGAATTACATTAAGTCTATAGATCATTGGAGAGAATTGATATCTTTCCTATGTTGAGTATGACAATCCATGAATAAGGACTATCTCTATTTTTTTAATCAGTATTTTGTAATTTTCATCATATAGATCATCTACCTGTTTATTAGATTTACACCTAAATGTTTGATTTTCTTTGAAATAATTACATGTTAGGAACTAAAAAGATTTTTGGATTTCATCTGTTTTTATTTGTGTAAAGAACATAACTGAATTTGTGTTGCTGATCTTGCATCCTGTGACTTTGCTGAACTCATTTATTCAGATTCTAGAGGCCCAGTGCACCAAATTCGTGTAAGAGTAGGCCTTCCTTCGCCTGGCCCTGGCTTCTCTCCAGCATCCGGGACCTGGGCTTCCCTTGCAGAAGGAGGCCCTGCCCACTCGCTGGTTGGTGGCCTGGGCCTCCCTCTTTGGGGCAATCATGGAGCCCCTGGATTGATTGCCCTATCAGCCAGTGGCTTGGGCCTCCCTCTGGGGCAATGGCCAAGCCCCTGACCAATTGCATTGCACCTGACTTGGCTGGCCAGGTGCCAATGGGTGTCATAGCATGGTCCTAGATGGTTGTCCTGCTGTTTGGCCATTCGGTCAATTTGCATATTATGCTTTTATTATATAGGATGATTCACATATATACTAATTCACCTAGTATATTCACAAAGCAAACACATATCACCACTATCTAATTCCAGCACATTTCCATCACCTAATAAAGATCTCCCTATACATTAGTAATTACTTTCCACCCACTTCTCCCCCAGTCCTTGGCAACCACTGACCTACTTTTGTTTCTGTGTATTTGCCTATTCTGAACATTTTATGTAAATAGAACTACACAATGTGTACTCCCTGAATCTGGTTTATTTAGTTCAGTCATACAACAATTTCAAGTTTCATCCATATTGTAGCATGAATCAGTGCTTCATTCTTTTATGGTGGAATTATATTTCCTTATATAGATATGCCCTGTTTTATTTATCCATTTATTGGCTGATGAAAATTTTGATTCTTCTCACTTTGGATTATTATGAATAATATTACTATGAGCATATGTGCACATTTTGTGTGGGCATATAAAAATGTTTGCTTTCAATTATCTTAGGTATATTCTTAGAAGTTGAATTGCTGGGTCATATGATAACTCTATATTTAAGTATGAAAGAAACCACCAGACTGTTTTCAAAGTGGCTGCATCATTTTACATTTCCACAGCAATTTGTGAGTGTTCCAATTTCTCTACAGCCCCTCTAACATGTGTTATTTTTTGTCTTTTTCTATTTTAGCCATCCTAGTAGGTATAAACCATTATTTCATTGTGGTTTTAACTTTCATTTCCCCTATGACCAATGGTGTTGAGCACCTTTTCATGTCTTTATTGACCATTTGTATATATTTGTATATATTCTTTGAGTAAATGTCTCTTCAGCTCATTTGCCCACTTTAAAATTTAGTTACTTGCCTTTCATTGTTGAATTGTAATAGTTACTTATAATTCAATAGTTATCTTCTGCATACTAGATCTTTTCTTCCATTTACTGGGTTGTCTTTTTACTTTCTTTTTTTATTGATATACTAGGGGCCCGGTGCATGAAATTTGTGCACTGGGGGTGGGTGATCCCTCAGCCCAACCTGCCCCCTCACACATACTGATCCCTCAGGGGATATCCTACTGACCACTCACCCCCAGCCTGCCCAAGGCCTAAAGCCTCTGGCCGAGGCTTAGGGCCTTCAGCACCCAGCCATCACCCTGCAATGGGGTCGATAGCTGGCTCCTTCCCAGCCATGACCCCCACACCCCTTCCCAGCCCAGTCCTTTGCCCCAGCCAGCTGGCACCTGGCTAGCATGGACCTCGACCCCGCCCCTCCAGGCCAGGCAGCCTAGGCCCCATCCCCCATAGCCTTGGCTGACTTGGCCCCGCCCCCCCAGGGCCCTGGCTGCCTCTGCCATGCCCCCCAAAGGCCTGGGCCACCTCAGCCCCACCCCCCCATGGCATGGGCTGCCTTGGCTCCGCCCCTCGAGAGCTCAGGCTGCCTCGGACTCACCCTCCACGGCCAGGGCCACCTTGACGCCAACCCCAAAGGCCCAGGCCGCCTTGGCCCCACCCCCCAAGGGTCTGGGCTGCCTCGGACCCACCCCCTGTGGCTAGGGCCACCTTAGCCCCACCACCCAGTGCCCGGGCCTCTTCAGCCCCAACCCCCGTGGCTCGGGACACCTCGGCCCCGCCCCAGCTCTTGATTGGCTGGTGAAGAGTGGCTGGTGGGTGTGGCTTGTGGGTGTAGCAAAGGTATGGTCAATTTGCATATTACTCTTTTATTAGATAGGATAGTTAACATACAGCTCTGTAGAAGTTTAAGGTGTATTGCATAATGACTTGACTTACATATGTTGCAAAATGATTACCATAAGAAGTTTAATTAATGTCCATATCCTCATAGAGTTACCAAAAAATATTTTTCCTTTTTGATGAGAACTTTTAGGATCCACTCTCTTACCAACTTTCAAATATACCATTCAGCAGCATTAAGTACAATTATTATGTTGTACATTACATCCCAGGGCTTATCTATACTAATAAAAGATAATATGCTAATTAGACCAGAAGTCCACAAAGCCAACAAAGCCACAGGTGAGAGGGCCGGTGGTGCGGGCCATTCGGGGGGCACAGCCCCTCCTTCCGCAGAGGCAGTGGCGGGAGAGGCTGCAGCACCTCTGTCCTGGAGCCTCCACAGAGGCTGGACGGGATGTGACCACAGTGTTTCAACCTCCCACAGCCCTCCCTTAGTTGGCCTGGCCCCAGATTGCCTCCTCCCACCAGTGAGCAGGGGAAGGGGCCAGCGCTAAGAAGCAAGGACCAAGGGCTGGCAGCTGTAGCCACCAGCAGTGGCAGCAGCAATCAGGTGATAGGGGTGGCGCCTTCCCCTGATTGGTTCAGTTGCCTCCCACAAAGAGAGGCCAGGCTGTGGCTTAGGCCTAAGCCATCAGAAGGACATCCCCTGAGGGCTCCTGGATTGTGATAAGGGGCAGTCCGGGCTGAAGGACACCCCGCACCACCAAGTGCATGAGTTTTTGTGCACCAGACCTCTAGTTTATTTTATAACTGGAAGTTTTTACCTTTTGACCACCTGTATCCGATTGCCCCAGCACCACTACCTGCTTCTGGTAACCACAAATCTGATCTCTTTTTCTATGAGTTTGGTTTCTGGGGGCAGAGGGTTAGATTACACATATAAGTGAGATCATACAGTATTTATCTTCTGTCTGACTTATTCCACTTACCATAATACCCTCAATGTACATCCATATTGTCCCAAATAGCAGGATACCCTCCTTTTTATGGCTGAATAATATTCAGTTATAAATATGTACCGCATTTTCTTTATCCATAACCTGATAGTGTCCTTTGAAGCACAAGAGTTTTTTTTTTATTAAGTCCAATTTATTTGTTTGTTCTTCAGTTGTTTGTGCTTTTAGAATTATAGCTTAAAACAGTGTCTAATCGGAGTCACTGATACATATGCTCATGTTTTCTTCTAACAGTTTCATAGTTTTAGTTCTTAGATATAGGACTTGGGTATTTTTGTTTAGTTGATTTTTGTATGTAGGGTGAGGAAAGGGTCCAGTTTTATTCTTTTTGAATGTAATTATCCAGTTTTTTCTGCATCATTTGGTGAAAAGACTCTTCTTTCTTCCTTCGAATGGTCTTTGCATTTTTGTCAAAAATCAATGGGTAATAAGATGTATGGGTTCATTTCTGGACTATCTATTCTGTTTCATTGAACTATATATTTATCCTTATGCCAAAACCACACTGTGTTGATTCTTGTAGATTTATGGAAAATTTTAGAAATAAGAAGTGTAAGTCCTTCAACGTTGTTCTTCTTTTTCAACATTCCATAAGATTTTTATCTTTATACATTGTGTATCTGTCAATATAGATTTGCAATTATTGATCTAAGTAATTGTCTCTTAAATCAAGTAGGGGAAAAATAAGAAGAAAAATACATTTATATTTTCTTTTATATTTACCTAGATAGCAACATTTACTGGAACTCCTTATTCTTTCACCTGGATCCAAATTACCATCTAGTGTTCTTTTACTTCTGTCTGGAGGATTTCCTTTAGCATTGTTGATAAAGCAGGTTTGCTAGTGATGAATTTTCTGTTTTTCTTTTTTCAATTTGGTAATATCTTAATTTTGCCTTCTTTTTAAAAGGTACTTAGAAATCTTGGTCAGTATTTTTCACTCAGAACTTTGAATATTTCATTCCACTGCCTTTTGGATTAAGGGTTTCTAATCAGAAATAGTCACCTAATCTTATTGAGGATTTTATGTGTCTGATGATTTTCTTGCTGCTTTCAAGATTCACATTTGTCTTTGGCCATCAATTTTATCCTTGAAGCAGGCTGAGATTTTTTGGATGTATAAATTAATGTTTTTCATCAAATTTGGGAAATTTTGAGCTATTATTTTTTAAAATATTATTTGTGTCCCTTTTCTCTTCTGGGATTTAAAAATTTCTGAGAGTCTGTTTATTTTCCTTCACTCTTTTTCCCCTCTATACTTGAGACTAGATTATCTCATTTGTTCTGCCTTGAAGTTCATTTAGTTTTTCTTCAGAATGCTGAAATCTGTTGAGCCTTCTAGTGAATTTTATTTAAGTTATTGTACTTTTCTGTGTGGTCCTTTATATAATTTCTCTTTATTAATGTTTTTTATTTGGTGAAAGATCATTGTCATATTTTCCTTTATACTTTATACATGGTTTTCTTTAGTTCTTTTAACATGTTTAAAATAGCTGATTTAGAATCATTATTACCATGATTCTGAGTAGTTGGTTTTCAAGACTGCAACAGAGCTGGGTTGGAGAAAAAGAGGAAGGAAGAATAAGTAGAGGACAACTTAAAATGCCAGAAAAATCACTGATCTTACCCTAATTCATCTGTTGAATGAACTCTGCTCTTGGATTGTCAAAAGCTGTTGTTTATTTTCCAAAATTCTGAAAAGTTTGCCATTTTTCTTATTGTTTTTATGGAGTTTTGCCAAACCTTACTCTGACATTTTTATTGACGTTATTAATTTCATTGATTTCTGGTCTTATTTAATTATTTATTTTCTTAGCACTGTTTTAAGTGCATCCCTCAACCTGAGAGTCGGTTTTCACAAATTGATGTGATAACAGCAATCTAGGCTCAACAACAATAGAATGTCACATACCATTCACACACAAAAATATCACTAGAGTACCCACCTGAGGTGATGAGGGAGACAGTGCCTCTGGGTTCCACAGAACACATACTACATAAGGACATTCTGCCAAGACTGGGAGATGTGGAAGACCTACTTAATACATAGGAACAAAAACAGAGAGGCTGCCAACATGAGGAAATAAAGGAACATACCCCAAATGAAAGAATAGGAGTATTCTCCATTCAAAAAAATTAAATGAGATGGAAGCAAGCAAGCTACCAGATACAGATTCAAAAAATGGCTATAAGAATGTTTGAGGGCCCTCACCAGTTTGGATCAGTGGATAGACATTGGCCTGCGAACTCAAGGGTCCCAGGTTCGATTCCGGTCAAGGGCATGTACCTTGGTTGCGAGCACATACCCAGCAGGGTCTGTGCAGGAGGCAGCTGATTGATGTTTCACTCTCATCAATGTTTCTAACTATCTACCCTTCTATCTTTCTCTCTGTAAAAAAATTAATAAAACATTTTTTTAAAAAGAATGTTTGATATAGGAGAAACCAAGATGGCAGCATAGGTAAACACCTATATTGCTGCCTCTCACAACAATTTCAAAACTACAATTAAAAGAGAAAACAGACATCAACCAGAATCATCAGAAAGCTGGCTGAGTGGAAATCCTACAACTAGAAAGAAAGAAAAAGGACACTGAGACTCAGGAGCTGCGAGGGCAGAGGCGCTGAGCCGCGGAGACGTACACGCACATGAGAGGAGAGGCTGGGCTGACTTCCTTGAACCTGAGGGAAACAAAGGCTCCCCACTGAACTGAAATCCAGCTCCATCCAAGACTCAGGGAACCCAGACTCATACGAGGAGAAACTGGACCGTCTGGCAGCTGGCAAAACCTGAGAGCAGCTTTCTCTCAGAGGTGTGTGCAGTAAAAGCCGCAGGGCACTGAGACCCAGGGTAACTGCGGAAGACAGAGGTGAGGAGGCGTGCACATGGAGAGGGCTTGGGCAGCTAGCTGAGCAGTAGCTGGTTTTCACACTCAGGAGGGAAACAAAATCTCCTGACTGTACCATACTCCACTTCTGGGTGAGACTTTGTTTGGGTACCCACACTCATTCAGGGAAAAACTGGACAGCTGAAACTCACAGCCATTTGGCCTGGAGGTCAACTCCGCCCAGTGTTACCAAAAACAATCTAGGCTTAACTACAACAAGGCTGTGCACACACTCCACAAAGTGGTGCACCAAGACTGTCCACCTCAGGTAACTGGAGAGGCTGAGCCACTGGGCCCAAAAGACACCTCGCACACAAAGTCACTCTATCAACTCAGGGAAGCAGCTAAAATGCAGAGACAAAGAGGCAGGTCACAAATGAAAGAAATGGAGGAAAGCAAACAACAGGATATAGAGCTCAAAACCACGGTTATAAGGTTTTTCAAGAGGTTCTTAGAAAAGGCTGGTAAATTTAGCAAGGTCCTTGAGGATATGAAAAAGGACCACCTAGAAATTAAACATACACTGACTGAAATAAAAAACATTATACAGAGACCTAAAAGCAGACAAGAGGAATGCAAGAATCAAGTCAAAAATATGAAATACAAAAGAGTAAAAAAACAAAACAAAACACTCAACCGGAAAGGAAAAAAGAATCCAAAAATTTGAAGATAGTGTAAGGAGCCTTTGGGACAACCTCAAGTGTACCAACATCCAAATTATGAAGGTGCCATAAGAAGAGAGAGAGAGAGTAAGATACTGAAAACCTATTTGAAGAAATAGTGACCAAAAACTTCCCCCACCTGGTGAAAGAAATAGACTTACAAGTCCAGGAAGCACACAGAACCCCCAAACAAAAGGAATCCAAAGAGGACCACACCAAGACACACCATAATTAAAATGCCAAGAGCAAAAAACAAAGAGAGAATATTAAAAGCAGCAAGAGAAAAACACTTAATTATCTACAAGGGAACACCCATATGATTGTCAGCTGATTTCTCAACAGAAACTATGCAGGCCAGATGGGAGTGGCAAGAAATATTCAAAGTGATGAATAGCAAGAACCTATAACCAAGATTACTCTACCCAGCAAAGCTATCATTCAGAATTGAAGGGCAGATAAAGAACTTCACAGAAAAGAAAAAGCTAAAGAAGTTCACCAATACCAAACCGGTATTATATGAAATGCTGAAAGGTATTCTTTAAGAAGAGGAGAAAGAAGAAAAAGGTAAAGATAAAAATTATGAACAACAAATACATGTCTATCAACAAGTGAATCTAAAAATCAAGTGAATTAAAAATCTGATGAACAGAATAAACTGGTGAATATAATAGAATCAGGGGCATAGGAAGGGAGTGGACTGACAATACTTGGGGGGAAAGAGGTATGGGGGTACGGGAAGAGACTGGACAAAAATCGTACACCTATGGATGAGGACAGTGTGGGGGAGGTAAAAGCAGAGGGTGGGATGGGAACCAGGTGGAGGGTAGCTATGGGAGGGAAAAAGGATTTTGTAATAATTGTAATAATCTGAACAATAAAGGGTTATTAAAATAAGAAAAAAAGACAAAAAAATGAAAACAGATTAAAGATCCTTTGGGAAAACAACAAAAGTACCTACATTTGCATCATTTGAGTACCAGAAGAAGAGCGAGAGCAAAGTATTGAAAAACTATTTGAAGAAATAGTGACTGAAATTTCCCATTCCCTGGCAAAGGAAATAGACATACAAGTTCAGTAAGTACAGAGCCCCAAACAAAATGAACCCAAAGAGAATCACAGCAAGCTACATTATAATTAAAATGCCAAAGACTAAAGACAAAGAGAGAATCTTAATAGCAGTAAGAGAAAATCAGTTAGTTACCTACAAGAAAGCTCCTATAAGACTCTCAACTGATTTCTTAACAGAAACTTTGCAGGGCGGATGGAATTAATACAAAATATTCAAATTGATGAAAAGTAAGGACCTACAACCAATATTACTCTACCAACAAAGCTATTATTTAGAATTAAAGGATACCTAAATAGTTTTTCAAACAAGAAAAAGTTAAAGGAGTTCATCACCACCAAACCAGTATTACAAGAAATATTAAAGAGACTTAAGGAAGAAAGATTTTAAAAAATGAATAATAAAATGGCAGCTGAAACCGATTTGGCTCAGTGGATAGAGCGTCAGCCTGCAGACTGAAGGGTTCCAGGTTCAATTCTGGTCAAGGGCATGTACCTTGGTTGCGGGCACATTCTCAGTGTGGAATGTGCAGGAGGCGGCTGATCAATGTTTCTCTCTCATCGATGTTTCTAACTATCTCTCTTTCTTCCTCTTTGTAAAAAATCAATGAAATATATATAAAAAATAAAGTGGCAATTGCTATATATCTACCAATAATTACTTTAAATATAAAAGGATTAAATGCTCCAATCAAAATATAAAGGTTGGCTGAATGAACAAGAAAACAAGATTCTTACATATGTTGCCTACAAGAGCACACACAGATTGAAAGACACACACAGTCAGAAAGTAAAGGGATGGGAAAAGATATTTCATGAAAATGGAAACACAAAAAACCTGAGTAGCAATACGTATATCAGACAAAATAGACTCTAAACAAAGGCTATAAAAAGCAACAAAGAAGGATCTGGTAATTCACTTCTCGGTATTTATCCAAAGAAAGCCAAAGCACCAATTCGAAAAGACATATGCATCCTATGGAAGCAAACTAAGTGTCCATGAATGGTCAACTAGGTAAAAAAAAAAAAGGTGGTGCATATATACAATGGAATATTACTCAGCCATAAGAAAGAGTGAAATCTTGCCATTTGTCACAACATAGATGGATCCACAAGGTATTCTGCTAAGTAAAATAAGCCAGACAGAGAAAATGAAAAACACATGATTTCACTTATATGTGGAATCTAAAAAACAACAACAACACACACACACAAAGCAAACAAAAAGGAAGCAAACATAGATATAGAGAACAAACTCACCCTCAAGGTCATGTGGGAAGGGAGTCAAGGGGACTGGATGAAAGAGATGAAGGGATTAGGAAGTACAAATTGGCAGTTACAAAATAATCATATGGATATATAACACATCATAAGGAATATAATAAAAATATTGTAATAACTATGCATGGTGTGAGGGGATACTAGATTTATCAGAGGTATCACTTCATAAGTTGTATAAATGTCTAATCACTATGCATATACCTGCAACTAATATAATATTGAATGTCAACTGTAACTGAAAAAAAATGTAAGTTTTTAAAAGATAAAAAGGATAACTTCCCCTGCTAGAATATCTGAGTTCTTATTACTTAAACATGAACTTATTCTAGTATGTCTCAAAGAATATTTTGGAGGTTCCTAGTTTCATGGGTTGTTTAATAGTATTATATTGAATCATCATTTGCCGTACTGCATTATAATTACATGTTTACATGTCTCTCCTTCTTGTGACCTCCTTATGAGACTGTCACCTCCTCCAGGGAAGTAATTAATGACTCATTTTGATATACTCAACATACAATATAAGGCTAGGGTTGGCAGCATCATAAGTATTTGTTGAGTGAGCATAGTCTTACTTCAGAAGATGACAACTAGTGTAAAGCAATGATCAAATGACACAAAGTCCAATTTTTTTTTGTAGCATTAAAGCAGCACGCTATAATCTTCTCAGGCATTTAGAAACACAAAGTCTGAGGTCAGACTGCCAGGGTTCAAATCTATACTTTATCTCTCACTACCATTGTAACACAAGGCAACTTAATTAACTTCCTTTAGTCTCAGATTTCTCATCTGGAAAATGAGGATACTAGCACCCTCTACCCATAGGATATCTGAGGATTAAATTAGAAAGTAATGTAATGTAGCTAGCACAAAGTCTTACACATAGAAACCACTCAGTGAACAGTGGCTATTTATATTATTACCTTTTCTGTTTCTCATCTGCCTCCCACCACCTCCCCTCCTAAGCATCAGCCAATTATCAGTATTCTCCCTTCTAGCTTCCTCACCCACCCAACCCCCTGCCTGTTACTACCACCCCTCCTCAGTGTCTATCTACCCACTCATACCAAAAGGGCAACACAAGCTGTCAGCATGTCTCACCCTGTGTTTATAACCACTTACACCTGGAATGCTTCATGCACAGGCCCAACTCACCCTCAAGGCCAGATGATGTCTAAGCTTGCTCCTGAAGCTTTACTAGCACTTAATATTTCCCTTCCCTCCTACATCATTTATCTGGTGCACATAATTTGGCATTTGGCTGTGTTCTCTCATTGTTTCACGTATGCAAGTGCTCTTTCCTCAGAAAGACTCAATTTCCTTCTGGCATAGCTTCCTAGACTTGAGACCTAGGAAAGGACCGCTGTAGAATATGTGGAGAGCAAGAGGTCATCAAACCAGCTCTGTAGATGTCTTTGGGATTGAAGAAATTGTGTAGCAGGAGTCACATACTCAGCTTCCCACAGAGTCCAGGTGGCAGGTTTGTGTGTGAGATACTCAAGGTTTTAGATAAGTGAACATTATAACTCAACTAGAGGCCTGCTACATGAAAATTTATGCACTCTGGGGAGGGGGTGTTCCTCAGCCCAGCCTGCATCCTCTCAGTCTGGGAGTCCTCAGGGGATGTCCTACTGATGGATGTCCTCTGAGGGAAGCAACCAGGCAGATCAATCAGGGAAAGGTGCTGCCCCCATTACCGTGCCACTGCCGCCACTGCCAGCCTCCCTCTGCAGGAGGCGACTGGGCAGCTGATCAAGGACAGCACTGGCCCGGAGGGCCCTGCCCCCTCCCCTATTGCCCCTTTGCCACCACTGGTTGCTGCCACTTCTTCCCCTCGCCATTGTTGTCCCCTCCCTCTACCCACTGGCATGTGCCTTGGGTGGCCTGGTACCACCTGCTTGGTGGCCCATCTTCCCGCCCACTGATCACTTCACTGTTCAGTCGATTTGCATATTATACTTTCATTATATAGGATGTTATCCAAAGGGCTTTGATGGTCTTGGACTTCATGAGTAGAAGATAGGGTCCAGAACAAGAGCAAGAGTTCCATATTCTCTTAGCTGGTGTGGCATAATTGTGTTCCACTCTGCACACTAATGGGTTGTAGTGGCATTTCCAAGGACAACCAAAATAAGGAAGCAAGGATGTTGAGTAGCATAGAAAAGGCATCAGAGGGTGAACAGCTAGAAGACATGAAGATGTTCAGTTGAGGATATCTTAGCATAATGTCCTTTAATAAAAATTGTTAGAGCTTTCTCTAACCCTTCAAATCTAGCCTGAATAATGACATGGTTATAGCAACTTAGCAGCAGGCTTTTTATCAACTTACCTTCTGTTAAAACTATTGACCAAGTGTCTTGGAAAGGGACTTTCTCCTTTCTTTCTCCCATGACAATCTTAACTATGAAAGAATCAGCCTACTTTATTCTTCTCAGATAAGGGCTTTAAAGAAATATAAACTATCACATACAAAATATGAGGTCTGGACATCAAAGGGAACAATACTCTCTTAGCTGACTGTTCATTGTAAAAAGACGATGGATATTGCGATGTTGGGATTACGATACTGTAGACATGATAGTCTCATCCACACATGTCTGCATGAGATCAGAAGGAAGAGAGTCAGCAGACACAACCAATGGTAGTTTACACTCTAAGAACTAATGATAAAAAAACGTTCTGAGATATTTTAAATGTCAAAAAAGACAAGGGAATGAATATGACCCATAAGGCAGGAAGAGAACATTGGAGAGAAGAGAGAACCAAAGAGAGATTTTGAAAATGAAATATATAGTCATTAAAATTTTAAAAACTCAATAGATCAGTTAAACAGACTAAAAGATGAGAAAGGGAGATGGTGGTTTGGAGGGTGGGTCTGAGGACATTAAACCAAAAAACAGAGAAAGAACAAAAGTTATGAAAATGAAATTAACATAATCTCATGAAAAAGATGACAAAATCCATATAACTCTAATAGAAGTTCTAAAGGAGAGAATAAGAGAATTAGGGATAGGCAATTGATTGAAGAGATAACAGCAAAGAGTTGACCATAATTGAAGAAGGATGTGCTCAGATTAAAATAATGCACTGGAGCCCTAACTGGTTTCACTCAGTAGGTAGAGCATCGGCCTGGACACAAGGGTCCCAGGTTCGATTTGGGTCAGGGGCATGTACCTTGATTGCATCACGTCCCCAGTGGGAGGTGTGCAGGAGGCAGCTGATCGATGTTTCTCTCTCATCGATGTTTCTAACTCTCTCTTCCTCTCCCTTCCTCTCTGTGAAAAATTAATAAAAATATATATTTTAAAAGAATGCACTGGATTATGAGCAGGATAAGCAAAAAATGTAGTCAGGTCATAGTGAAGCTGAGGAGCACCAAAGGAAAAAAAATTAGGGTTCTATTAAGGAAAGGAACTAAAGTAGGTTAGTGAGAAGCCACATCCTATCCTACTTAGTGGTCTGGTGATCTTTTCAGCTTCTGGACAGAGACAGGAGCAAGAACTGAGAAATAGCCAGTTATTCTCCAAATTAAAGGTAGGAAATCTGAGAGAGACATTGGGCCCAAAAGAAAATGATGAATTAATTAGAACCATGTTGCAGGTTGACGCTCTGTCCACTGAGCCAAACCAGCGAGGGCCAGAGCAAGGGTTTTTAATAACGGCTGCACCTGAGAAAATTTTAAACATATTAACTGGGGAAAATTTTAAACATATTAACTCCCAGGTGGTCCTGACACATAGATGCTTTTAAAAGCTTCCTAGGGATTCAAATATGCAGCTATAGTTGAAGTCCATTATCTTAGAATTTCTCAACTTCAGCACTTTTGAATTTTGGGGGTGGATAGTTCTTTGTTGTAGGGTGTCCTTTGCGTTGTAGGGTGTCCTTTGCATTGTAGGATGTTTAATAGCATCCATGGCTTCTAGTTAATAGATGTCAATGGGAGCCCTACCCACAGTCATAAGAATAAAAAATGTCTCCAATCTCCCATTGCTTCAGAGAATCCTTAAACTCTGGCCCTTAGGTAGACACACTAACGGTACCTGAAACAAAAGCCTTAGAACATATTTCTTATCTTTAATACAAGCAATGTTCTCTTGCTTTCTGGTTTTTTTCTATTCTTTTCTATTTTTGTCTTTATTTAATGCTCATTGTGACCTATTAAACTTCTGGTCACTTTTAAGCCAATCCAATCTGATTTTTGCCTCATGATTTTATAGAAACTATTCATGGTGAAGATCATCAATATCCTCCTCATCCAATAGCTCCTTTGCAGTCCTCAGGGTACATGAGCTTTCACTACACAAAGATGACCATATTTTTTTCCAAGATAGTTTCTTTCCTTGCTACCGTGACATCATGCCCCCTGGTTTTCCTCTGCCCTGGCTTATTTATCTTCCCTTCATTGTCTGATATCTATATTGTGACTTTTCATACAGGTCTGTCTTAAACCTTTCTTTTCCCCCGAGATCTTCCATATTAATATGGCTTCCAATACCAACTATATGTCGAAGACCCCCAAATGTGTTTTCCCCAGACCTCTTTTCTGAGCTTGACACTCACAGATCCAACTGCCTTCCTAACATCTCCCTATGATATTTCACAGACATTTAAAACAATGAATCCTTGTCCTTCCTCCAAACCTTTCTCCAAATCTTTTATTCTGCCAACTTTTTAAACCTCAGTAAATGACACCACCAATCTAGCAGTTGCTTAAACCAGAAACCTAGAGATCACATTTGACACCTCCCAGACATTTAATGTAACAGGTTTATCAACCTGCAGGGTACATTCTGAGACCTTCCATTTCCCTCCACCCCAAAGCCACCATCCTACTCCAGGTCACCGTCACCTCTTACCTAGAGTACTGCCATGGCCTTCTGATGGCCATCCTGGTTCTGTTGTAATCCAATCTCCAGCCAACAGACAGCAATTACCTGCTGAAATCCCTTCGATGAGTCCCTTTGCATTTGGAATCAAGACCAATGATCTCAGCCTGGCCCATGAGATTCTCTGATCGTACCCTCCCTGTCTCCCTAGACCTATGTGACACTGCTTAGCCCCAGCTCTTCAGCCCTCAATACACTGGCACACCTTCTCTTAGTTTTATGAATTCTCTGTCTTTTGTCCTTTATTTTGGTTCCTCTGCCTGGAACACCTTCTCTCATGTTTTTGCAGGCCAACTCCTGCTACTCCTTCAAATGTCAGATTGACCTCCACTTGATCAAAGAGGTCTTCCTTTATAACCACCTTCCACCCAATCTAAATGAGTCCCCTATTACACTCCCACCTAACACTCTCTGCTCCCTTCATTGTGCCACCAGAGTTTGTAGCTGGGTGATTTATTGTGCCTCCTCCCCCCCCCCCCCCCCGCTCCCAACTTGCCCGCACTGGAAAGTAAGGTCTAGGAGACAAAGTCTATGTCTTTTATGCTCACCTGAGCCTATGTCAGTGCCTGGCAAAAAAAGTTCAGCATTTTATAAATATTAATTAAATAAATGAACAAACTGTATTACTTTGCAGAAACAGAAAGTGGGACAAGGACCACCTGGATGACTAATTAGTGTTGAGGAGGTTAAGAAGCCAAATTTTCATTATTCATTTGAGAAAAATTGATGGGAAAGAGGATATACCAATATAACTGCTTGAACAGACTCCACAGGGTCAGAGGAGATTTTTTTTGTCCTAAGCTATCTGGAGAATGACATCAATGTTGTAGGTAAGTATGACATCAGGCCTTCTTTTCTTCTCTTTCATGACCTGCAGGAATGCACTCAGGGTACCATGAAGATGCACCAAGTGTCAGGTTCTATTAGGTTCAAACATTTATGACAAAGTGGCTGGTTCCCCACTCTCTCAGTTTTCCTCTAACTATGGTGTGTCCACTGCACATCCCTCTCTCTATAGTAATCTCAGCCCCAATGGGCATAAGATTATAAGACCTTCTCTTTTCTGACAACTTTCTGGCAAAATGTAAATATGACTTCTGACAACTGCTAACCTAACCTGAACACTTGAAGGTTGATTCCAATAAGAACTAAGAATTTCTGCATAATTTTGACTTTCATAATTACAAGATGACAATAAAAGTGGAGTTTTATAAATAATTTTAACTATCGTCGCCCAGAAAAGCTTCACTCCTGGCTGTAGAGTCACAGCCCATTGGAATATGATTGATGAAATGGCATCGTTCATGCGTGGGAGGTTGCACAAATCATTTAGTATTTTAGAGCTCAGTTTCTTTCTCAATGAAATGAACGAAGGGGCTGGATTGGACTTTGGGTTGCAACAAGAATTCACACATGTTCAGACCTCACAGACAACCCTCTGACTCAGGGGGTTGGACCCATATCAATGTATTCTAAGTAGGTTCTACAGATGATTCTGACATGGACTGCTGGTTATGAGCTTAAAATTTTTTAATTCCTAAATTTATATTAATACTCCCAGTTCACTTAAATTAAAACCTGCCCAACAATAGTAATAAAATTTCTCTCATGACATTTTTTTTGCTATAATTACATTTAAACTGTTGTGTTTTTGTTCCCAAAAGACACTTTATTCAATGAATAATTTATCCTCCTATCTAATAAAATTGACCATACCTTTGATCAAGCTATGCCCACAAGCCAATCAGAGCGAGAATGCAAATTAACTCAACCAAGATGGTGGTTAATTTGCATATCCACGGGCAGAAGATGGCGTTGAAGAAAGCCAAGTACTACAGAAGGGAGCAAAGCTGCGAGAAGTAAGTAAGCGGGGTAGGGGTGAAGGGAGGAAGCAAGGCAGAGGAGTTGGGAGTGAGGCAGCAGAGATAGGAGAGAGCGAGGTAAGTGGAGAAGGGAGCAAGGTAGCAGAGAAGGGAGGGAGCTTTGCTCTATTCTTGCAGGAATCTCTATTCTTGCAGGAACCTTTCTACAACGGGTCTCTAGTTTATAATAAAGGAAACCCAAGTGCTAATGCCTTATTAATTTCTATGGCTCTAATAATTATACTATTTATTTATTTATTTATTTATTTATTTATTTATTTATTGTTAATCCTCACCCAAGGATATTTTTTCCACTTATTTTTATTAAAACTCAGGATTAAAACTCAGAAAGTGGAAGAAAGGGGGAGAGACACAGAGAGAGAAACATCACACATCAATTGGTTGCCTCCCACACATGCCCTGGATAAAGCCTGCAACGGAGGTATGTACCTTTGACCAGAATGGAACCTGAACCTTCAGTCTGTGGCCGATGCTCTATTCACTGAAACAAAATGCCAAGGGCTATATACCCATCATTTGAATGAAACTTAAGTTAGAAAGAATGCTACCACACTAAAGGAGATATCTTTATTAGGAAACATTCTATAATAGTCATGATTTTAAAAAAGGGCAGTGTAGGCGTTTCCAGGAAAATCTACCTCATTTCATCACTGAACCTTTAGTCCTGAGAATCACAGAAAAGTTCTTATATCAGGGATGAGAATAGAGAACTGAAACTTACCATGGAATTGAGAACAGAAGTGATTTGCAAGGCTAAAAGCAGAACATTATAGGGAAATCACCTTCTGTAACAGAGCCAGTGGGTGAGTCAGAAAGAGCTGATGAAGATGAAATCCTGGTGGATGGACTCAGATCCTTGCTGGGCAAGACAGGAGGCAGGAGCTCGGTCTCAGCTGAGTGAAGCCAATGCTCTGCCCACCCAGGGAACAGACACAGAACCCATACTGCTGAGCAAGTGGGGCAGGACAGCACTTCTACCGATGCTGGTACTCCGTCAAGTTGGAAGCTAGCCTCAGAATAGGAATTGGATTAAGTTACATAAAAATAAAGCTGTTTTTCTGGCACATCCAAGTTTGTGGACTGGGCTCCATCCCTGCCACAGTATTGCTGTTGTCAAGACTTTTGTCATCACTATTCCTTCACTCTGGGAGCCCATGCACATCTGCTCTGGGGCTCAAATGGCAATCACTGACATACCGATTCTTTCCTGCTACAAGATACCATCTCTCCTTCCATTCACCCAGGTCCAGAGTGTCCTTTTCACCCCACCATTAAAAGTGGGAGAATGCTTTCATTCATTCCTTTGTTTCATTTGTTCATTCTAAAAGTGTCAGAGACCACTTGAGGCAAGGGAAATACAGTAGGGAATAGATAAGCTCCTCTTGGCCTGAAGATTGTACCCCAAAGGTGAGAGACAGACAGTAAAGAAATACATATATATCGCAGACCTATAATGCAGTGACACTCCTCTGCAGATAAACAGAATATGGTGAAGAAATGACGAGAGACAGAAGGCATAGATGTTTTAGAGATAGTCAGGGGGCCTCTCTGTTGAACTGACATTGTGGAAAGAGCTCTGTGAAGTTACATGAAAGCTTTAGACAAATGATAACTACAGATAACCAGCGAACTGGCACAATAGGGAGACAGTGCCGTTGACAGCGTACCCAGAGCCATGCCACAATCTAAGACTAAATCCAATGACTTCTAAAAGATAGTTAAATGCCACCTGGATGCACATCTTTACCAAAGAGAGAAACAGACCAAAAGTAAAATCTGGTGGCAGCAGAAACGGCTTCCATTAAAACAATGTTCCTTTAAACATATATAAAAGTACTTAGCAAAAGACTAAGCTTATGACAAAATTTAAACATCTAAACCTATCAATTAGCATTTCCAATTAGTGTTTTCCCTTACACTGTACTGATCTGAAAATGATGACAGGTTGGGAGTTTGGTCCCAGCCACGTTCCAAGGTTCCACAGAGAAACTGAGAATAAAGCCGACAGAAGGCCTTCTCTCAACTGCAAGTGAGAGACAAGACAGTGAAGTGGAGACAACGAAGCTTGGAAATCAGGGGGCCTTGGTTTGAACGGAAACTAAGACAGAGAAGTTATGTAACTTGCCTAGGATCACACAGCCAGTAAGACGCAAAGCCATAATTAACACTCAGGCAGATCTCAAGGGAATTGTGCTGAGGGGAGCAAAAAGCCAATCGAAAACTGGTTATTTACGTCCTGATTCTTGTCTTCAAGTAACAAAATTACAAAGATGGAGAGCAGATTAGTGGTTGCCAAAGGTTAGGGAGGGAGGTGATAGCTGTGAGAGTAGCACAAGAGAGCCTCGTGGTGATGGACCAACTGTATCTTGATTCTGACAGCATTTACACAAATTTGCATGTGATAAAATGCAATGGAACTAAACACACAAATGCATTAAACTTGTGAAATCTGAAAAAGCTTTATGCATTGTTTTAATATTCAATTTCCTAGTTTTGACAGTATTGTAGACTATATTTCTGTGGGATGTTGCCATTGGAGGAAACTGGGTGAAGGGCACCCAAGATTGCTTCCTGTTTTTATATTTTACAACTGCATGTGTAAAATACACTTCAAAATTAAAAGCTAAGAAAGCATGTAGAGCAGAAACCTAATGTGTTAGCAATCGAGAGCTAAGGCATTCATCTGTCATTTGTGCCTATCCAAAATCTTCTAAACCAAGCATGTCACTCAAAGGCTAACATGGGCCAAATAAACAAGGTTGAAGTTTATGTGGGCTGTAAAAAAACAAAAGCTTCATTTTTCTTGGAAATGTAGGTTTATTTTGAGAGACATGCTGAATACAAAAGGCTGAAATAAATACGACATCATTAACATAAAATAATAGAACATTTAGTAAAAATTAATTTTTTCTTGAATATTTACTTACCAGACACTGAATAACTGCACAAACTAATAAGCAAATGCAAATAAACCTATTTTTCATTATCTCCAAAAGCAAAATATTTCTTGTTGCACACACCAAACAAGTCAGTCCAAGTCTAATGACGTGGCCATTGGCTGCTAAAATATTCACTTTTAGTATTAGTGGAGAGACACTGTGCACCTGCGTGTAAGGTGCATGAGGGAAACAAATGCAACACGATTGTAGTGATCAGTCATTAGTGAACATTGAAATTCATTATTAATAATTATTATAGGAGTAGGATCAAAACCCACGAGAAGGAGGGACCAAGATGGTGGCATAGGTAAACACCTATACTGCTGCCTCGCACAACAATTTCAAAACTACAACTAAAAGACAAAATGGACATCATCCAGAACCACCGGAAAGCTGGCTGAGTGGAAATCCTACAACTAGAAATAAAGAGAAAAGGACACTGAGACTCAGAGGAGCTGTGGAGGGCAGAGGTTCGGAGACGCGCAAGTGCGGAAAGGGCAGGCGGCTGAATACGCGGCTGGCTTTCTTGAATGGGGAGGGAGAAAGTTTCCCAATGTGCAGAACTCCAGTTCTGGGCGAGACTTGTGGAACTCAGACTCACACAGGGTGAAACTGGACTGTTGGGAGGAAGCACCTGAGACTCAGGGGAGCTGCGGGTGGGGAGAGATTAATCAAAGAACTTGTATGCATATATGCATAACACATGGACACAGACAATAGTGTGATGAAGGCCTGGGGGACGAGGGGTAGGGTGGGAAGGGGCTAATGGGGGGGGGGGGGGAGGACATCAGTTTTACTTTCAACAATAAAGATAAATTTTTTAAAATAAAATCTTTGATTTTCAAACATGTGGGGATTTAATTTTCCTGATATCTTTTTTTAAAAAATATGTTTTTGTTGATTTTACAGTAAAGGGAAGGGAGAGGGATAGAGAGAGAAACATCAATGAGAGAGAAACATCAACTGGGGACGGAGCCCCAAACCCTGAGCATGTATCCTGACCAGGAATTGAATCAGTGAACTCTTGGTTCATGGGTTGACACTCAATCACTGAGAAACCCCAACTGGACTCTTTTTTTTTTTAAATATATTTTATTGATTGTTCACAGAGAGGAAGGGAGAGAGATAGAAAGTCAGAAACATCAATGGGAGAGAAACGTCGATCAGCTGCCTCTTGCATACCTCCAACTGGGGATGTGCCCACAGCCAAAGTACATGCCCTTGACCAGAATCGAACCCGGGACCCTTCAGTCTGCAGGCCGACGCTCTATCCACTGAGCCAAACCAGTTCAGCCCAACTGGACTCTTTTTAAAGCTGATTTCTACTTTAATTCTTTTGTGGGTGAAGAACACACTCTATGATTTTAGTCCTTGTAAACCCACTGAGGAGTGTCTTATGGCTGGCAGATGGTGTATCTAGATGAACCTAGATATGCTTGAAAATAATGAGCATTCTGCTCTTTCTACCTGAAGCATTCCATAAACATCAATTCAGTCAAGTTTTTAACAGTGTTGTATAGGTTTTCTCTGTTTAATGACTTCTGCCTACTTTTTCTATTGAGTACTGACAGAAGAGTATTAAAATCAGCACTATAACTTTGGATTAGTCCAGATATCCTTTCATTTTCATCAGTTCTTACAATTTCCCTTTTATTTTGAATACTTACAACCCCTTGTATTAATTACCTATTGCTGTGTAACAAATTACCCCCAAATTTAACAGCTTAAAATAACATTTATCACAGGAATCTGGGTACAGCTTACCTGGGTGCTTCTGACTCAGAATTTCCCGGAAGTTGGCCATCAAAGTGTCAGTCTTGCCTGTAGTGATAGTCATCTCAAGGCTCCCCGGTAGCTTCCAAGCTCACTCACATGGCTGTTGGCAGGTCTCAGGTCCTTGCTGGCTATGGGCTAGCCTTGCCCCATGCAGGGACACTCATAACATGGTAGTTTTCTTCCCCCAGAGGGGCACAGAGACATTTTTGTAGTATAATCTTAAAGTAAAATAACATCACTTTGTCATATTCTATTCATTAGAAGTGTTATTAGATTCAGCCCACACTCAACGGTTAGAGAGGGTAATTTTCAGAAAGGTGTTAATAACAGAATGTGGAGATAACTGGAGGCTATTGTAGAGGTTTCCTACTACACCCCTCAAGGTACTTAACAAAGAATGAAACCTCAGTCATATACAGTATATATTTTGTGATAGTGGATAATTTCATGTACCCATGAAAGTGATGAGTGACTAGTCCTCAGAATACTGGAACTTGAGGCAGCTCCAGGGACTTTGCAGCAGAAGTTTGTAGATGGTCGAACATAAGCTCTGCCAATTACATAACTCAGAATTTATCCTTGATGTTCATACCCCTTAGTGAAAATTTCAAGAGCATATGTTTGGACCAGTCTGGGATAGGCATCCATTGCCAATCAACTATGGCAGGGAAAGCAGATCATGAAGATTAAACCCAGGTGCCAGAGGTCCACCCCATGGGCAAGGGAGCAGTGCTCATAGGGGAGGATAGGTTCTGTCCCAGGTGTCACCCGGTGATACAACCAGCACCCCTGCTGTGAACAGACTGGAGTGATTGGAACAGGGAGTGGGCTGGCTCAGGGGTGGAGCACGCAATGAGGACCAGGGCCTTAAAAGGCAGGGAGGAGCACCTGTAGTCACTCTTGTGGCCCATCCCAGGTCTGGTTGTGGCCCAGGCTCATGTCCCACACAGTTTTGCATATTTCAAAAGTCACTGTGAACCATGTTAACTACCAATAGAACTTTAGCGCCCTGCCAGGGTCACTGATTAACCCGGGAAGAGTTTAGCTCAGAGTTAGACACAAGTCTCACATGTTGGACTGTACAAGCAGCTGTGGCCTCTGGAGGCTCTGAGCACTCAGCCTCTTAAGGAAGCAAGAATGGGTGGTTCTGAGGTATAGGCATTATCTGCTGCCACCTTGGGCTAATTTGGTTGTTTCCAACATTTGCCAAGTGCAAAAATTTCCTGGGACTCATTGATTTGCTCTCTCAGGGTAGGCCTCCCTGGTCAAAGTGATGGCCTAGGACCCTTTGTTAGCCATGTCTAGAGAATTAGATCTGAGGCTGAAGCACCTGGAGGCCTATTATTGCATTTAAAATTTTATTATGAAAAATTCCAAGCATACCTAAAAATAGAGAGACTGGAATAATAAACTTCTATGCACCAATCATCCAGCTTCAACAATGATCAACTCATGGCTAATTTTCCACCTATAACCTTACCCACTGGCCCCACTTACCCTGTACATTATTTTGAAGCAAATCCCATCACATTTTGTTCATAAACTAGAGGCCTGGTACACAAAATTCATGCATGGGTGGGGTCCCTAGGCCTGGCTGGTGGTCAGGGCCTATCAGGGCCAGGCTGATCAAGGTCAGGCCAGAGAGGAGGCAACAGACACTGGGCCAGGTATGGAAGAAACAGATACTGACACCACCATCGTCAGCACTCAGCTACAATGCGGTTCCCCACCTTCACCCTTCTCCTTTCCTCGCCACTGCGCTGCCACCACAGTGGGCCGATAGGGGCCTGCTGGCTGGGGGAGGGACAGGGGATTGGAGGTTGGCTGCCAGCCCCAAGGAGGGAGCTGGCCCTTTGCACCCCCTGGGAAAAGGGCTACATCCACTACCACCCATCCCCGGTTCCCCATCCCAGCCTGGGGATCAGGGAGAGAGACCGCGGAGGTTGGCCAGCTGGGGGAGGTTGGCTGTGGGAGCACACTGACCACCAGGGGGCAGCTCCTGCATTGAGCATCTGTACCCTGGTGGTCAGTGTGTGTCATAGCTTAGGCTTTTATATATTTAGACTAGAGGCCCAGTACATGAAATTTGTGCATGGGCATGGGGGGAGAAGGGGTTGTTCCTCAGCCCAGCCTGCACCCTCTCCAATCTGGGACCCCCAAGGGATATCCGACAGCCCTCTCATAATCCAGTACTGCTGGCTCCCAACTGCTTGCCTACCTGCCTTCCTGATTGCCCTTAACCGCTTTTGCCTGCCAGCCTGATCACCCCCTAACCACTACCCTGCCGGCCTAATTGATGTCTAACTGCTCCCCTGCCAGCCTGTTTGCCCTCAACTTCTCTCCTTTGTTGGCCTGGTCACACCTAACAATCCTCACCTGCTGGCTTGATCTCCCCCAACTGCCCTCCCCTGCTGGCCATCTTGTGGTGGCTATCTTGTGTCCACATGGGGGCAGCCATCTTGTGTGTTGGAGTGCATATTACTCTTTTATTAGATAGGATAGAGACCTGGTGCATGGGTGGGGCCAGCTGGCTTGCCCTGAAGGGTGTCCTGTATCAGGGTGGGGGTTCCCTTAGGGGGTGGGGCAGCCTGGATGAGATGCCTGTGGTGGTTTGCAGGCCTTCCACACACCCCAGTGACCCAAGTGGAGGCCCTGGTATCTGGAATTTATTTATGTTCTACAATTGAAACTTTGTAACCTGAAGTGGAGCCAAGCCTTCTGCTCACTCTCTGGCGGCAGCCATTTCTATTGGAACATTTACCTTCTATAATTGAAATTTTGTAGCCTAGAATGGAGGCCTAGGCCAGCCAGAGCTGCAGAAGCTTGGCTTCCTTATCTCTGGGGCAACCCTAGCCTTTGCTCTCTCCAGGTTTGTGGCTGCCGCCATTTCTGTTGGGTTTTATGTATCTTCTATAATTGAAGCTTTGTAGCATTGAGTGGAGGCCTAGACCGGCAAGGGCAGTTGGAAAGCTTGGCTTCCTCCATCACCAGGGAAACCCAAGCCTCCCTCCTATTCTCAGTGGCTGCAGCCATCTTGGTTGGGGTTTCTTTGCATATTTGCTCCTGATTGGCTTGTGGGCATGGCTTGTTGGCGTAGCAGAGGTATGGCCAATTTGCATATTACTCTTTTATTAGACAGGATATTTTAGTATGTATTTCTAAAAGATAAAGTTTCATTTTAAAAATCTATAATAATCATTATTATACATATAATTAACAATTCCTCATAAAAAAATCAAGCTAGTATTTAAATATTCCCTGTCATTGCTCTTCCAATGTACAAACTCTAAACATTAAAATTGGAGTTCCCCAACTGCTTTGAAAAGCATTCATATTTCATTGATGACTATATTCACCATAAAAATATATTAAGTAAATAAGAAAATATGCATGATAAAAAATTTAAATTTGTTCTTTACAACTAATATTCATGAGAAACTAAAACCAGTTTCCATCATCCTTTCCCAAGCTGCTGTTTCTTATTTCCCAAGAAGAAAAGAAAATAAGTTAAAGCCTACAGTGGTCATTATATAGTCCCGCCTGCCTCTCTTCTCCCAGACATAGGAGGGTTATACTGCCCCAGCGCCTGGAAGTTGGGTAAGGTCATATGACTGGTTCTGACCAATGAGTTGTGAGTGGAAATGATGAAATGTCAGTTCCCCTCAGATAATTCAATGGCCTTTATGAGACCTCACACAACAAGAACCCTCTTTTAACTTTGCTACAGTAACCTAGATTACCCCATCAGTCAGGGGTTCAGATGAACATGTATTGGAAGACAGACCCAAATCATTAAGTCATTATATTTTGATGTTGTTTATTATCACAAAGAAAAATGTTATTAGAACAAGAAAAATACTAGAGGTAACCTGGTTTACCTTGACTCATGTAAAGTGCTTATGCTTGAGCACATGACCAGGGAAGTTTAGGCTATGGCTAATATCATTTTAGTGAAACTCTTTTAAGCAATCATTTGATTTACCTCTTACAATGTCATTGAATTGATCTGTACTGTCATTTAGGTAGAGCAGTGGTGTTTTCATTCTTTAGCCTTGACATTATCATAAGGTTAATACAATAATTATAAGAGCACTCTGCCAAATAAAACACTGTAGACATATAAAGATATTAAGTTAAATGGATCTAAAAATGAAACAAAAACTGAAACTCTGGCCTGGGAGTCATGCCTCTGCCCTGCTGAGATCTTGCACAGGTCCCTTCATTAACGGGCCTCAGTTTCCTTTTATGTAATAATAATAATTATTGCAACAGTGGCATTACTAAGCCTCTGCCATGTGCCAGGTAGTTCCATGAAACTTAGTTTATTCAGTCCTTACAATGAGCTTTCAGTAGTCATTTCTGCCATTTTTAAAAACATGAAACTGTGGAGATGCTGAGAAATTTGCCCACTAAGCTGGAAATAGAGGGCATGCTATATTTAAGGTCAACTCCTTGTTCTAAAATCGTGTGAATATTTGGTGTGAAGTTACAAGTAAAATCACATTGTCAAAAAATCTTTTCTCCAACAAAAAGAATAGTTCCTTTATTTGCAATTATATTTTCCCTCATGTGCAGACATATTTTATAAATATAAAGGACTCTGCTATGACTATTCCTAGCCTGTGTGTTATTAGCAAAGGTGTTCGAAGCACCAAATCTTTGTGATGGAATACAGATGCTAACCATGATGTAGGTTAACTCTGAAGCATGAATGTTACCCTTGAGAACTTGCAAGACTACTTCTTCAATGACTTTTTTTTTCATTGTTAAAGTTCTATTTAAATGAATTTATTGGGGTGACATTGGTTAATAAAATTGTGTAGGTTTCAATGTACAACTCTGTAATATAGCATTTGTATATTGCATTGTGTGCCCACCATCCAGAGTCAAATATTCTGTTACTATATTTTTTATCCTCTTAACCTTTACGACCCCCTTTACCCTCCATCTCTCTGGTGACCAGTAGACTGTTGTCTGTGTGTATGTGTTTTTGTTTATCTTGCTTATTCACTTGTTGACTTCAATTTTATATCCCATATGAATAAAATCATATGGTTCTTGACTTGTCTGCCCGATGTACTTCGCTTAAGATGATAATCTCAAGAACAAGTCCAAGATTTGTTAATTCGTGGTCATGAAGACATTTTTACCTGCCATGTTAAGTGGTTTTAAATTCCAGACTTAAAATACCAGATTTAACTTGTGTTTAAAATAACAGAAATTGAAGTGATGACATTTAGAGGTACAAACAGTTAAATAATAAGTCTTCTAGGAGAGAGAAAATTAGGGAAGTATTGGATCCTATTGTGGAGAATTTGAAATGGCAGGCTGAAATTTTGGTTATTTCAACTTAAAATTTTGTCATGAAAATGCTAGGTGTGAATATGTCCATAGTTAATTCTAGCATCTAAATGCAATATGCTTATTAGTTGAGGGTGTATGTGGTAATGGTTATGGTCATTGATTGGGCCTTAGTTCATGTGAATTTGGAAAATGCAAAGGAGTCTAGTTTTCTTGAAGAATATGAGTAAAGGGCTTCAAATTGGATGAAATACACAAAAGCATCAAACTCAGCTCACCACCTCACAAGCTACTTCCTCATGCTACAGCATGGACCTGCCTGGAGTTTATTTGCCAACCCCATAGGCTACAGCAATTTACCTAGCAAGTTGAATATATGTTAACCTGAGGCTTATGAATTAATTTTTTAAGAATAATTGTTGGGGAAACCTACCAAAGGATAAGGCACCCAGCAAACAAAATGAGCAGAGTACTCTATATATTGAGGAAAATTGTCAATATGCTACATTTTTTTCTCATTCACTTGATTGCTGTGGGCTTTATTCATACCCTGGACTAGATGAAAGAGACAAAGAAATAAAAACAAAGGAAAATCAGTCGAAAAGGTGGGATAAATACAGAAATCAGTAGAACCCAGAGTTGCTTTCCATTAATTAATCTCTCTCTCCTCTTTTCCCCTTTTGTTCACTCCCTCCTATTATGTTTTATACATGTTTATCTTACCCACTAGATTTTAAGTTCCCTTGAGGGGAAGGACTATGTCTTGCTGATCTTTATCTTTTGGTCTATTTATCCATCTATTCACCCATCCAATCATTCATTCATATTCCACAAGTGTTACTGAGTGCTTAATATATTCTAGAAACTTGGGATACATCAGTGAACAAAAACAGATGGGGGGGCGTGGCTGGTGGAAAACATAGTAACAATGTATAATGATTAAGTTATATGGTATTATAGAAAGTAACAAGTTTTATTTTAAAAAAAAGAAAAATGAGCACAGGATAAGGAGGACTGGGCCTTGGGAGTGGATATATTAATCTTTAGTATTAACAGTAGTGATCAGAGTTTGCTTCACCAAGGTGATAACTAAGCCAAGATTGAAAAGAGGTGAGATCGTGAGGCAAGCAGAGAATTAGGGGAGAAGAAAGCACTTGGGGGAGAGAACCAAGATGGCGCCATAGGTAAACACCTATTGTTCTGCCCCGTGAAACAATTTAAAAATTACAACATAACAACAAAACAAACATCACTCAGAATCACCAGAAAGCTGGCTGAGTGAAAACTCCACAAATAAAAGTAAAGGTGGGACACTGAGACTCAGAAGAGCGGCGGGAGCACAGCCTTGAAGATCGTGCAAAAACAGGTTAGGAGCCGTCCTGGTCGCACACGCGGGCAGTGGCTGGAGCAGCAACCCCGGCTGGATTTCGCCAACGGGGAGGGCGGAGACATCCCACTACACGGATTCCCCAGCACCAGGCGAGGTCCAAGATCCGGGGTACGTGGAGACGTCCCACTGCACAGATTCCCCAGTGCCAGGAGAGGTCCGAGGTCCGGGGGACGCACCCTGGAAGCCAGGCGAGGCAGAGGTCTCCTAGTCTGTGGAGAAGCCGGGTGCTTGAAAAAGAAGTTTGCGGGCACTTAAAATGTGCCACAGCACAGACGCGCGACTTGCTCCCTGGAAACTTGTCTCCTGGTACTGGAAACCACATGTTTTACAACCCTGGGTTAGACTTTGGGTGTGCAGACTCATTTGGGGAGAGGCAGAGTTGTCTGGCAAGGGGAAGAGACTAGCGGCTTTCTCTTGGAGGTGCCTGCAGCCATCCCCATCCAACAGAGACCCACGTGCATGCAAGCGCTGCATAGGACATAGCTGACACTGAGGCTGCCTGCTCAGCTCAGAGACTCCGCCCATCCAACCTGAACACAGTCTCCCTTCACAGCCAATTGGCCTGGAGGTCAAACCCTCCTAGGGCTAACAACAACAAGCTGGGTTTAAATTAAAAAATACTGTACAACCCATAAAGGATTGCAGTAAGAGTACCCACCTCAAGTAACTGGGGAGGCTGTGCCACTGACCCTTAGAGGACATCTACCACATAAAGCAGCCACCATGCAGAGATATGGAAAGAAATCAGATGTGAAAGAAATGGAGGAAAAAAGACGACTAGACATAGAGTTCAAAACCATGGTTATAAGGCTTTTCAAGAGGCTCCTAGAAAAGGCCGATGAAATTAATGAGAATTATGAGGAAATAAACAAGACCAACCAGGAAACGAATGAGACTTACAAGGAAATGAATGAGACCCTCAAGGAAATGAACAAGACCTCTGAGGATATGAACGAGACCCTCACAGATATGAAAAAGAACCAACTAGAAATCAAGCATACACAGACTGAAATAAAAAATATTACACAAAGCCCTAAAAGCAGTCCAGAGAGCCACAAGAACCAAGTCAAAGATTTGAAATACAAAGAAGCAAAATCCACTCGGCTGGAAAAGCAAGAAACAAAAAGAATCAGATAATTGAAGATAGTGTAAGGGGCCTCTGCGACAACCTCAAGCATACCAACATCCGAATTATTGGGGTGCCAGAAAGAGAGAGAGAGCAAGATAATGAAAACCTACTTGAAGAAATAGTGACTGAAAACTTCCCCCACCTGGTGAAAGAAATTGACTTAAAAGCCCAAGAAATACACAGAACCCCAAAATATAGGAATCTAAAGAGGACCACACCAAGACATATCATAATTAAAATGCCAAGAGCAAAAGATAAAGAGAGAATATTAAAAGCAGCAAGAGAAAAACAGTATGGGTGCAGGGGAGCACCCATACGATTGTCAGCAGATTTCTCAACAGAAACAATGCAGGCCAGATGGGAGTGGCAGGAAATATTCAAAGTGATGAATAGCAAGAATCTACAACCAAGATTACTCTATCCAGCAAAGCTATCATTCAGAATTGAAGATCAGATAAAGTGCTTCGCAGATAAGAAAAAGCTAAAGGAGTTCATCACCACCAAACCAATATTATATGAAATGCTGAAAGATATTCTTTAAGAAGAGGAAGAAGAAAAAGGTAAAAATATAAATTATGAACAAGAAATACACATCTATCAACAAATGAACATAAAAATCAAGTGAATTGATAGGCTGATGAACAGGATAAACTGGTGAATATAACAGAATCATGGACATAGAGAGGGAATGAACTGACAATTCTTGGGGAGAAAAGGGGTGTGGGAAGTACAGCAAGAGACTGGACAAAAATCTTGCAACAATGGGAGAGGACAGTGGGGAGGGGGAGGGAAGGGTGGAGGGTGGGATAGGTACAGGGTGGAGGGCAGCTATAGGGGGATAAAAAAGGGGAAACAATGTAATTAATAAACTGAACAATAAAGATAAAAAAATGAAAAAAAAATAAATAAAAATTCAAGCTGATATAAGCCTCTTTAAAAAAAAAAGTAAGAAAGAAAGCACTTGGGAGAGAGGGGAGACCTGGGGGTAGGCCCTGGAGCAGAAGCACATCTGGAATGTGGCGGGTTCAGCTGAGACAGACTGAGCCTGGAAGAGTGCACTAGAAATGGAAGGCCAAGACCACAGTGAACCAGATCATGTGCCACAGGAAGCATCCTAAGAGCTTTGGCTTCTACCATGGGATGGGAACCCCTGAAGGAGGGGCATAGGATGACCTGTAAGTGTTTTTTGTTTTTTTTCTTAAATATTCATTGTTGAAACTACTACATTTGTCACATCCCTCCACCCAACATTTATCCCTCTAACCCACCTCTGGACCTCCTCACCCCCTAACCCTAGGCTTTCACCACCCTATTGTCTGTGTCCATGGGTTATGTATATATGCATTTACATTCATTGGTTGATTTCTTCCGATCCTTCCCCCCGCCTTGGCCTCTTTTAAATGGGTCCTTTTATTTATTTATTTATTTATTTATTTATTTATTTAGTTCAATAAATCTTTACTGTTCAGATTATTACAATTGTTCCTTTTTTTTCCCCCATAGCTCCCCTCAACCCGGTACCTACCCACCCTCTGCCTTTACCTCCCCCACACTATCCTCATCCATAGGTGTACGATTTTTTTCCAGTCTCTTCCTGCACCACCAACATCGCTTTCCCCCTGATAATTGTCAGTCTACTCCCTTTCTATGCCTGATTCTATTATATACACCAGTTTATTCTGTTCATCAGATTTTTAATTCACTTGATTTTTAGATTCACTTGTTGATAGACATGTATTTGTTGTTCATAATTTTTATCTTTACCTTTTTCTTCTTTCTCCTCTTCTTAAAGAATACCTTTTAGTATTTCATACAATACTGGTTTGGTGGTGATGAACTCCTTTAGCTTTTTCTTTTCTGTGAAGCTCTTTATCTGACCTTCAATTCTGAATGATAGCTTCACTGGGTAGAGTAATCTTGGATGTAGGTTCTTGCTATTCATCACTTTGAATATTCTTGCTAATCCCATCTGGCCTGCATAGTTTCCATTGAGAAATCATCTGACAATTGTATGGGTTTTCCCTTGTAGGTAACCAACTGTTTTTCTCTTGCTGTTTTTAATATTCTTTGTCTTTTGCTCTTGGCACTTTAATTATGATGTGTGTTGGTGTGGTCCTCTTTGTATTCCTTTTTGTTTGGGGTTCTGTGCGCTTCCTGGACTCTAAGTCTATTTCTTTCATCAGGTGAGGGAAGATTTCGGTCACTATTTCTTCAAATAGGTTTTCAGTATCTTGCTCTCTCTCTTCTTCTGGCACCCCCATAATTTGGATGTTGTTACACTTGAAGTTGTCCAAGAGGCTCCTTACATTATCTTCAATTTTTTGGATTTTCTTTTCTTTTTGCTTCTCCGGCTGAGCGTTTATTGCTTCTTTGTATTTCAGATCTTTGACTTGATTCTTGTGGTCCTCTAGTCTGATTTTAAGTCTGTGTATAATATTTTTTATTTCCATCATTGTATGCTTAATTTCTAATTGGTCCTTTTTCATATCTTCAAAGATGTCAATAAATTTATTGGCCTTTTCTAGGAAATTCTTGAAAAACCTTATAATCATGGTTTTGAACTCTATGTCCCATCATTTGTATTACTCAATTTCTTTCAGTTGTGATCTGTTTCCTTCTCTCTGCATTTTTGCTACTTCCCTGAGTTGGTAGAGTAGCTTTGTGTGGTAGGTGTCCTCTAGGGGACAGTGGCTCAGCCTCCCCAGTTACCTGAAGTGGACACTCTTGGTGCACCCCTTTATGGGCTGCACTGTCTTATTGTAGATAAGCCTAGATTGTTGTTGGTATCACTGGGAGGGGTTGACCTCCAGGCCAATTGGCTGTGAGGATCAGCTGTGTCTATCTTAGGAGAGTTTATGTGCTCAGCTTGGATGGGGCAGAGTCTTAGAATTGAGCAGTCAGTCTTGGTTACCTATCAACCCCACCCTAAGCGGAGTCTGGGTCTCAGTGTCCCATGGTAATGGCTGCACGCACCTCTGAGAGAAAGCTGCCCTCGAGTTTTGCCCATTGCCAGACAGTCCAGTTTCTCCCCGAATGAGTCTGGACACCCAAAGTCTCACCCGAAACTGGAATACAGTGCATAGGGAGGTTTTGTTTTTCTCCCAAATGAGAGAGCCAGTCATGTGCTCAGCTGTGTGCCCACTCCATGAGTTTGTGTGCCTCTGTAGTTCCCAACTTTCAGTGTGCTTCTTCCTGACAGTCTAGTTTCACCCTGTATGAGTCTGGGTTCCCTGATACTCACCCAGAACTGGGGTTTAGCGCAGTGGGGAGCCTTTGTCTCCCTCCCCATTTGAGAAAACAAGCCGTGTATTCAGCTGCCTGCCCTTACCTTGCATGCACATCTCCACACCTCCGTCTCTGCATCTCTGCACCTCTACCCTCTTGCAGCTCCTCTGAGTCTCAGTATCCTTTTATATTTCCTTCTAGTTGTGGAATTTCCACTCAGCCAGCTTTCCAGTGGTTCTGGATGATGTCCGTTTTGTCTTTTAGTTGTAGTTTTGAAATTCTTGTGTGAGGTAGCAGTATAGGTGTTTACCTATGCCACCATCTTGGTTCCTCTCTCCATTGACATGATCTAAATGGGTCATTTTAGATAGTATTGACAAGAGACAATAAATGTTCAAATTTATGTCAAAATGTAAAGCAAATACCATAGGGTCTCAAACAAAAAAATCTCAAGGCTGAGTTGCTAGGCAAGGAAACAAACCAGTGTAAAAGTTCACTAAGTAACTCATTAGTTGGGAAAAGTCAACGTTTTAAATTTCTTATTTATTAAATTTATTGGGGTAACATTGGTTAATAACATTATATAGGTTTCAAGTGTACAATTCTATAATACATCACCTTTATATTGTGTTGTGTAGTCTCCCTCCATCACCGTGTGTATACTTGACCCTAAAGACTTTACCCTCTTCATCCTCTCCCTATCCCTCTTCTTCTCTGCTGTCTATGAGTTTGTTTGTTACTATTTTAAATCCCACAGATAAGTGAAATCTTATGTTCTTTGTCCTTTTTAAAGTCAGGATTTTTTAAATGCTAGAAAGAGGAAGGGGGTTCAAGATGGTTATACTAATCAAGGATTGAAAACCAGCAGTTTGGGGTAAAACAAATTCTTTGTTTGCTGGACAGGAATAAGTCTCCAGTTGGGTCTAACAAGGATCTGGCCAAGGGTGTCACTGAAAGTTTACAGTCTTTCATCAGCTTTAGTTTGTTTTTAACCAGCCGAGGTATAACAGCATTCCATTTTGATTTCTCTCAGGCAAGTGCTGTTAAGTGGGAAAATTTCCTGTTGCAGTTAGAAACAAGGAAAACTGTTAGAAAGCTCTTGTAAAAATCCAGGCAAAAGATGATGGGGCTCATTTCAGCATGTACACAGAGGTGGTGAGAAGCAGTTAGATTCTGGATGTTTCTGGAGATGAATAAAGAATGGCTTCTGGGTTTTTGGCTGGTGCAACTGATGGCTAGAGTTACCCTGGAAATAGGAAAAGCTGTGGGTGGAGCAGGTTCCAGAAGAAGTTTAGGAGTTCATGGGAGTTCAAGATATTTATTAGATGCCTGAGTGGGGACAGCAATAGAGACTGGTTGGCTGGTAATAGAACGTTGGGGCTTGAAAGAGTACAAGATGGTGTTGAATACCAGAGACCACATTCATTCACCTGGGGGGCAGTGAGAGAGCTCTGGTGACTCCAATAGTGTTTTCCTACCTCGACCCCAATTTTAATTCATGTGTATTTAATTATAATGAAAGTATTCTTTTTGTGTGTGTGTGTGTGTGTGTGTGTGTGTGTTTTAATTTTATTTACAATATAACTTATATTTAATAGTAGTACATATGTTTTCCTCCCCCCCAATATCCTCCCCCCAGCCTCCCCTAACCCCCAGCACATGTCCCCACCTGCCCCCCTCCCTGCCCCAGAGTCTTTCATTCATTGGTTATGCTTATAATGAAAGTATTCTTTTAAGCCTTCTCAAATATTCTGTGGAATGAAGATCTTTGAAAGTTTCACTATGTCTAATACAGTGTTTTGAGAAAAGTAGGTACTCAATAATAGCTACCTTTTACAATCTCCTACTATATGACAAACACTATTTTATATGTTTATAAATTTGTTAGAAGTATTTTTACAGATAAGGAAACTGAGGCCAAAACAGTAGAGTAATTTGCCTAAGACAGTGGTTGGCAAACCACGGCTCACAAGCCATAAGTCGCAGTTTGCCACTCTGTTGACTAATGAGTTTGCTGACCACTGGCCTAGGAGTACACTGAGTGGCCAAATTATTATGATCTCTGAACGCATAATAATATACACTCAGTGTATATTCTATATAATAAAAGGCTAATATGCAAATTATCTCCTCGACCAGGAGTTCAACCAGCAGGAAGGCCAGCCAACCACCTATGTCCCCTACCCTGGGCTAGGTTCACCGGACCCTACCCATGCATGAATTCATGCACCAGGCCTCTAATATATATCCTATCTAATAAAAGAGTAATATGCAAATTGACTGTACCTCCAATTAAGCCACACCCACAAGCCATGCCCACCAGCCAATCAGAAGCTGGGGTGGAGCCAGCTGGAGCTAAGGCTGGGGATGGGGGGTGGAGCCGAGGCAACCCCTGGGGGCAGAGCCGAGGTGGGCCCTAGGGGTGGAGCCGAGGCAGTCAGCAGCAAGCATGTGGCTCCCAGGGGCGGAGCCGAGGTGGCGGTGGCGAGTGTGCGGCTCCCAGGGGCCGGGCGGTCACAGGCAGCTGGGGCTAAGGCCAATGCTGGGGCCTGGGGTGGGGGGCGAAGCCAAGGCAGCAAGCGCTCAGCCCCCAGGGCCAGGTGGTTGCTGGTGGCTGAGGCTAAGGCTGGGGCTAAACAGAGCAGGGCGATGACTGGGTTCCTGAGGATGGAAAGCCTTGGCCAGAGGCTTTACGCCTTGGGCAGGCGGGGATGAGTGGTCAGTAGAACATCTCCTGAGGACTTCCAGTATGTGTGAGGGGGCAGGTTGGGCTGAGGGATCACCCACCCTCAGTGCATGAATTTCGTGCACCGGGCCCCTAGTGTGTATATCTATCTATCTATCTATCTATCTATCTAACAAAAGAGTAATATGCAAATTAACCATCACTCTGAAACAAAATAGCGGCCCCCATAGCCACAAGATGGTGGCACCCAGCCCCCTTAGCCCAACCAGAACAGCCAGGCCTGATCCTCTGCGAGAGGGGGTGGATCCACCCTCCCTACTCCACCGCTGCTGCATTGTCTGTGCTGGTCAGCCTCACCAGGTTTTGCAGGGTGTGGCTGGATCTGCCCCCAGACATGACAGAGCCTGGACAGCAGGGCTTGGGAGCTTCCTTAGCATGGCGGCAGTGGGGAAGCCCCAGGACCAGCAGACAGAGCCCAGACAGCAGAGCTTGGGGGCTTTGTTTACAGGGTGATGGTGGGGAAGCCCCAGGCCTGGCAGAGCCTGGACAGCAGGGCTTGGGAGGTTCGAGTCCAACAGCTTGTAATTCCTGGCACATATCAATCTAGTACAATGGTCTTCAAACTTGACTATGTATCAGAATCACACAGGAGGCTTGTTAAAACACAGACTGCTGGACTGCAGCTGTTTTTCATTGCACAGGCCTGGGATGTGGCCTGCTGATTTGTAGCTCTAACAAGGCCCCAGGTGATTCTGATGTTGCTGGTCTGGGATGACACTGAGAACCATGGGGTTGGCAGGATTTTCCTGATTTTGCCAGCTAAATAGTCTGTCTCCACCTGCCAAATACCCAGGTCTAATTCCCAAATAAAGAGGGAGGGCAGCTCCAGAGCTAGTCAGAATGTCATAAGGGCCCTTGGTGATAGTTACTTCAGTGTTGATCAGAAGTCTCTTATTCCCAAAAGCACATGGGTATTGCAGGAGAGGGAATGAAGGAGTGACAGTGGTTCAACTCCAGGTGTCTTCCAACACACAATTTACCAACCTGTCTAGTGAGAGTCCTTCTTCTTTTAGCATCATTCCCCCAGGAGCCTCATCGTCCTTTCCTGGGAACTAACTTCATCATCACCCCTCTGGCTCTCATCAGCCACAAGGGAGGTTCAGGTCTAGAGGGCCCTATAAACTTACAAAACTATTGAGGGGGCCCTTAAGAACAAGAATACAGCCGAGACCGGTTTGGCTCAGTGGATAGAGCGTCGGACTGCGGACTGAAGGGTCCCGGGTTCGATTCCGGCAAGGGCATGTACCTTGGCTGCGGGCACATCCCCAGTGGGAGGTGTGCAGGAGGCGGCTGATCGATGTCTCTCATCGATGTTTCTGACTTTGTATCCCTCTCCCTTCCGCTCTGTAAAAAATCAATAAAATATATTAAAAAAAAAAAAAAAGAACAAGAATACAAGATTATAAATACACAATTAAGTGCAGGGCCTTTGAAGGAGGGGCCCTAAAGTTTAAACTTCATTAGTTTCATGGGAAATCAGTCTCCCATCAAATAAGTCTATATATGTCTAACTCCAATTATACACATATCCAAGTTATTTCCCATGGAGCTCATGAGCCCGGGGATAATCAGAGGACATGGTTTATTTCGGTGTAAGAGAACCTGAATATTTCATGGTTGGGATGTTCATCTGCTCTGAACGTGGGAAAGGGCTGCTGACTCCTTGTATAGCACATTAGCAGGTAAGCTGGGACCCAGCTCAGGCCCTCAGTTACCTTAGCTGCCTTGCACAGTTTTCTTGTCTCTGTTGCCTTAGGTTATACAAATACGAAAAAAGCCAACTTAAGAGATAATGACTATTCCTATTTCACTACATCAAGAACAAAAAGATTACTCAATTTTAACACTAATATTCAGAAAAGTAAAATTGCTTTTCAAAGTCATTAGGGTAGAGGGAACCAAGATGGCGGCATAGGTAAACACCTATTGTTCTGCCCTGTGCAACGATTCAGAAACTACAACATAACAACAAAACAAACATCACCCAGAATAACCAGAAAGCTGGCTGAGTGAAAACTCCACAAATAAGAGTAAAGGTGGGACACTGAGACTCAGAAGAGCAGTGGGAGCACAGCCTTGAAGACGGAAACAGGTTAGGAGCTGTCCTGGTTGCGCGCACGGGCTATAGGGCTGGAGCAGCAACCCCTGCTGGGTTTCACCAATGGGGAGGGCGGAGACGTCCCACTGCACGGATTCCCCAGTGCCAGATGAGGTCCAAGATCCGGGGTACGTGGAGACGTCCCACTGTACAAATTCCTCAGTGCCAGGCGAGGTCCGAGGTCCGGGGGACGCACCCTGGAAGTGGGGTGCAGCAGAGGTCTCCTAGTCTGCAGAAAAACTGGGAAGCTGGGAAAAGAAGTTTGTGCGCAAGTGTCACACAAACGCGCGACTGGAAACTTGTCTCCTGGCCCCGGAAACCACCTATTTTACAACCCTGGGTTAGACTTTGGGTGTGCAGACTCATTTGGGGAGAGGCAGAGTTGTCTGGCAAGGGGAAGAGACTGGCGGCTTTCTCTTGGAGGTGCCTGCAGCCATCCCCATCCAACAGAAACCCGTGCGTGCGCGACACATAGGACGTAGCTGACACTGAGGCTGCCTGCTCAGCTCAGAGACTCCGCCCATCCAACCTGAACACAGTCTCTCTTCACAGCCAATTGGCCTGGAGGTCAAACCCTCCTAGGGCTAACAACAACAAGCTGGGTTTAAATTCAAAAATACTGTACAACCCATAAAGGATTGCAGTAAGAGTACCCACCTCAAATAACTGGGGAGGCTGTGCCACTGACCCTTAGAAGACATCTACCACATAAAGCAGCCACCATGCAGAGGTATAAAAAGAAATCAGGTGTGAAAGAAATGGAGGAGAAAAGACGACTAGACATAGAGTTCAAAACCACGGTTATAAGGCTTTTCAAGAGGCTCCTAGAAAAGGCCGATGAAATTAATGAGAATTATGAGGAAATAAACAAGACCAACCAGGAAACGAATGAGACTTACAAGGAAATGAATGAGACCCTCAAGGAAATGAACAAGACCTCTGAGGATATGAACGAGACCCTCACAGATATGAAAAAGGACCAACTAGAAATCAAGCATACACTGACTGAAATAAAAAATATTACAGAAAGTCCTAAAAGCAGTCCAGAGGGCCACAAGAACCAAGTCAAAGATTTGAAATACAAAGAAGCAAAATCCACTCGGCTGGAAAAGCAAGAAACAAAAAGAATTCAGAAAATTGAAGATAGTGTAAGGGGCCTCTGGGACAACCTCAAGCATACCAACATCCGAATTATTGGGGTGCCAGAAAGAGAGAGAGAGCAAGTTAATGAAAACCTACTTGAAGAAATAATGACTGAAAACTTCCCCTACCTGGTGAAAGAAACTGACTTAAAAGCCCAAGAAATACACAGAACCTCAAAATATAGGAATCTAAAGAGTACCACACCAAGACATATCATAATTAAATGCCAAGAGCAAAAGATAAAGAGAGAATATTAAAAGCAGCAAGAGAAAAACAGTTGGTTACCTACAGGGGAGCACCCATACGATTGTCAGCGGATTTCTCAACAGAAACGATGCAGGCCAGACGGGAGTGGCAAGAAATATCCAATATAAGGAATAGCAAGAATCTACAAGCAAGATTACTCTATCCAGCAAAGCTATCATTCAGAATTGAAGATCAGATAAAGTGCTTCGCAGATAAGAAAAAGCTAAAGGAGTTCATCACCACCAAAACAATACTATATGAAATGCTGAAAGATATTCTTTAAGAAGAGGAAGAAGAAAAAGGTAAAAATAAAAATTATGAACAACGGCCGAGACCGGTTTGGCTCAGTGGATAGAGCGTCAGACTGCGGACTGAAGGGTTCCAGGTTCGATTCAGGCAAGGGCATGTACCTTGGCTGCGGGCACATCCCCAGTAGGGGGCGTGCAAGAGGCAGCTGATCGATGTCTCTCTCTCATCGATGTTTCTGACTTTCTATCCCTCTCCCTTCCACTCTGTAAAAAATCAATAAAATATATTTTAAAAAAATTATGAACAACAAATACACATCTGTCAACAAATGAACATATAAATCAAGTGAATTGATAGGCTGATGAACTGGTGAATATAACAGAAACATGGACATAGAGAGGTAATGGACTGACAATTCTTGGGGAGAAAAGGTTGTGGGAAGTACAGCAAGAGACTGGACAAAAATCTTGCAACAATGGGAGAGGACAGTGGGGAGTGGAGGTGAGGGTGGAGGGTGGGACAGGTACAGGGTGGAGGGGAGTTATAGGAGGATAAAAAAGGGGAAACAATGTAATTAATAAACTGAACAATAAAGATAAAAAACAAAGTCATTAGGGTAAAGCCACTAAAATGAATTAATTTGTAAATAAAATAAAGGGCTTGCCTAGGGTAGCACTTGGAGGTCCTTTTGCCTTTCTGAAATCTTATTTTCCTATGTAATTTGTTCTAAGCTGTATTAAGGTGGATTTAGCCTTAAAACTACAGAGGTTCATTCAACAAATTATTCTAAGCTCTAGATTTGAGGCAATTACTAAAATAGTCACTAAGTTAGGAGTTTGGGAAAGTTACTAGGATAAGTAAAAAGGGACTACCTCAAGAAGCTTAAGGTTGGAGACAAAAGCCACATGCACCAAGAATCCCAACCTAAGGACATCTAAGAAGCATTAATGAAGGCAACTCTGGTGGATGGCATTTGATTTAGGTCTTGTAGGAAATCCTATTTAATAGAGTGAATATGCAAATTGGCCATCACAAAGATGGCTGTGCCCAGTCCCCTCAGCCCCACGGGAGTCCCCCAGTCCTTTCAGCTCCATGGAGGGGAGGGGGGCTGTGGGGAGGAAGGGCGGCGGCAGGCACATGATGCGGCCAGACCTGCCCTCAGCCCCCCAGCTGCCCAGGGCTGGCCTGAGGCGCAGGCAAGCCTTGGATGGCAGCTGCCCAGCTGACACCTGAGGCACAGACAAGTCTTGAATGTTGCTGCCCAGCTACCTAGGGCAGTTGTCTGCAAACTATGGTTTGCGAGACACATTCGGCTCCCGAGCCACAGTTTGCCGCTCTGTTGTCTAATGAGTTTGCCGACCACTGGGATAGGGGTTTAATCACAAGGAACAACAGCCTGTAATTATAGGAATTGAGAGTCTGGGTCAGTGGTCAGCAAGCTCATTAATCAACAGAGCAGCAAACCACGGCTCGTAAACCCCATGTGGCTCAAAAGCCACAGTTTGCCAACCACTGGCCTAGGGCCACCCAAGGCTCAGGTAACCAGGGCTATACCGGGACTTGTGCTGCTGGCAGCGGCAGCAGCAGAGGTGTGATGTGGGAGTCATATCCCACCCTTGAGGGCTCCCACACTGTGAGAGGGGACAGGCCAGACTGAGGAACCCCCCTCTCCACTGCATGAATTTTCATGCACCAGGCCTCTACTCCTAGCTAATAAAAGAGTAATAGGCAAATTGACTGTACTTCTGCTACACCCAAAAGCCACGTTCACCAGCCAATTGGGAGCAAGTATGCAAATTAACCTAACCAAGATGCCTGCAGCCATGGAGAGAGTAGGAGGCTTGGGTTTCCCTGGCAATGGAGGAAGCCAAGCTTTCTGCCTGCCCAGACCTCCGCTCAAGGATACAAACTTTCAATTATAGAAGATAAATAAATCCCAACAAAAATGGCAGTAGCCACAGAGCTAGGGAGAGCAGGAGGCTTGAGTTGCCCCTGGCGATGGAGGAAGCCAAGCCTTTGCAGTCCTGGCCTGCCTTGGCCTCCACTCAAGGCTACAAAGTTTCAATTACAGAAGATCAATGAATACCAGATACCAGGGCCTCCACGTGGATCACTGGGGTGTGTGGCCGGCCTGCAAACAATCACTGGACCCTCACCCAGGCTGCCCCACACCCCCACCCTGCTCTGGGACACCCTTCAGGACAAACCAGCTGTGCAGCAGGCCTCTATCCTATCTAATCCTGGCTAATAAAAGAATACTCTGCAAATTATCATTCCAATACATAAGATGGCTGCCCCCATGTTGTCAAAGATGACTGCCCCCATGTGGACACAAGGGGCCACCACAATATGGCCAGTAGGGGAGGGCAATTGGGAGGGACCAGGCCTGCAAGGGAGGGCAGTTGGGGGCAATCAAGCCTACAGGGGAGGGCAAGTTAGGGGTGACTAGGCCAGCAGAGGAGGGAATTTAGGGGTGATTGGGCCTGCAGGGAAGGGCAGTTGTGGGGGACCCAGGCCTGCAGAGGAGGACAGTTAGGAGTGACCAGACCTGCAGGAGAGGGCAGTTATGGGCAAATAGGCTGGCAAAGGGAGCAGTTAGGCATCAATCAGACTGGCAGGGGAGTGGTTAGGGGGTGAGCAGGCTGGCAGGTATGAGTGGTTGGGACAATCAGGAAGGCAAGCAGGTGAGTAGTTCGGAGG